>VXAU01003166.1:501578-530083 GCA_013399695.1 Formicarius rufipectus
GCTCGGGCTCCGCCGGGTCGGTCCCGCCGCGCCGCCGCCCCCGCGCGTCGCCATGATGTGACGGCAGCATCCAAACAAGTGCCGAGAGCGGGGCACCGGAAATGCTCCCCGCGGCACCGCCCCCCACTCCCCGCCCCAGCCAATCGCAGAGCGGTGCTGCGCCCCACGTGGGGCGGCCCGCGCCGTCCCCGCCGCGGGGCGTGCCGGGAGCTGTAGTCCCGCCGCGGAAGGCCGGGGGCGCGGTGGCTGCTGGTGCCGCCTCCCCTGGCGCTGGTCCGGCCTCGGGCACGGCTGTGAAGTGTGCCCAGCTCGGCGGCGGGGCCGGGACGGGGCAGGGCGCGGGGCGGCGCCCACGGGACGCCCTCGAGTGTTGCGGGGTCAGCAGAGCCTCAGAAAGGGCCGGCTGGTCCGACCTGCTCGGGCAGCAACATCCCGGAGCGCGTCCCCGGCGGCCCTGGGGCATCCCAGCCAAGGGAGGCTCCTGCAGATGCTCGGGGATACTCGGCGGAGCTGCTGCCCCTGCAGGAAAAGTAGGGCGTGTGTGCGGGGAGAGCGAGTTGCGCAGGGGAGCTGTGCCAGGAATGGCTTTGCGGGGCTGCGGGGAGCGCATCTCCGGGAGCGGATCCGCCCCACGGGGGTCCCGCTCGGGGGCGGCGGCTGTGGCTGCACAGATTCCACACGCGGAGGGCACGGTGAGCCTGCCCAGGGCCACCTGAGACCCACCGCCCCTGCCATGTGCAGGCGTGGGCCTCGGTTCTCAGGGGCCGCTGCAGAATGACCTTAAACCCGATGTGAGCAAACATCGTAGACATACATACGTGTCTGCTTTTTAGGGGAACAAACCTACCCACTTCATATACTTCATATACGATGGGAGCTGTAGGGTTGCTGAATGAAAAATGCCACTCTAAAGCTGCCTAAGCACGCACTGCTTCAGGGAAGTCAAGTGTCAGTGTTGGATAAAGGAGTGTCGGTGAGGCAGTACCTGCTTAAGTTATTTTGTCCTTGCTTCCTAAATCTATACTTACCAGAATTATTCAAGTGTTAATTTCAAGATGAAAAATAATTTTACATTTTTGAGTGCCATCCTGGTCTTTAAATTGAGGGTTTTTTCCCCGAAAATTAAACACTTGTTCTTTTACAAACACACACGATACTGGTACAATTCTTGGAAGAAGAAGGACCTCTCCTCTTCCCCATCAAAATGTTGTTGGTTTAGGATTTTCCTCATGCATCCCTTCCCTTAGACAGCAGCAAGAGATGCATTCAAATATGCTCTGTCTGATCCCAGGTTGGCTCATGCAACTCTCAAACAGGGCCTTCACATTACTTGTAATTTCTCCCAAGCATTATTTGAAAGTATATATATATATATATATTTATCTCAAAGCATAAATTTTGCATTCACTCCCTTTCAGGCACTTTTCAGAATAGAAAGGAGATATATTACAAATGTGAGCTTCTTTGAAAGAGAATGGAATAAAGAACCACAGAGCAATTGCTGGCTGTGAGCCTTTACTGTAATAAAATTCATTGTGAGGCCTATTTTGGTGAATTTGAGTGCCTGGGAGGTTGGCATACATTGTGCAGCAGAAGCAGACATGAGGCCATACTGTCAAGGGAAAGTTTTCTTCAAAAGCTATCAAATGTGAGAGAACGTATTTCCAGCAGTAATTCTTCCCACACATGAACTGTCTGGATTCTGACACAGATCAATTGTAATTGTTTTGTGAAGAAAGCTCTTCTTCCTAGTAGGTCTGCTTTCCAGAGGTCAGGGGCTTTTTTTGGATAACTGATGAAGGTGTAGTGAGAGAGGGACCATCAGGTTCACAACTCAGACATAGACCTCTGGTGCACTGTTTCCCTGCTGTGCTGTTGTCCTCTAGAGAACACAAATGTGAAATTGTATGACAGAAATTACTTTTAGTATTTTCAATTGCATTTATGTCCTATCCCTATGTCTCTTTTTGTGTTTCTGTGAACTGCTTTCCCTCAAAAAGGCACTTACCAAACAAGTGCATGTCAACAGTACTGGAAATTCATACTCCACTCCTGCAAGTAAGTACATGTACTGAGAGGAGGTTGAGAAGGTATTTTCAGTTGTGCCCTGTTAATGACCTTGCTGGAGATTGCTTGTGCATTCCTGCACACTAGGAGTTCCACCCAACTGGCCATTGCCAAGAAGGTGGAGTGGTCTCATGTTTTGACAGGCAAGAAGCTGTAATTTTAGGAAAAGAAGTTATTTTTAATTATTATTTAGGATATAACTAAGTATCCATTGGTAAAAATCTTTAGTCACCAACTTTTTACAAATATTTTGGGTAGTCTGTTTTTATGGACTACATCCAGGTTATGTGGTTATTGCCATAGTCAAGAGTAGTCTGACTTCATGAACTCTGTACATGTATCAGCCAGTCTGACACCTGTCTAGGGTACTTCACCACCCTTGCTGTGGGGGGTCTCCCAGGCAACTGGGTGAAAAATTAGTTCTTTTGTTATGTTTTAATCAGATCAGTAAAGTGACAACTAGAACTAAATGCTCAAAACTCTAAACAATGACAATTGAGAAACTGCAAAGTAACGATACTTTTCTTACATGCAGTGCAGGCAGGGAAGTACTGAAATGCAGGAACAAGTTCAATTTTGTCCTTTCCTCATGATTATTATCATAATTCCTTTTATTGAAACTTTGAAGCAGCTCTGGACTACCAGCATTGGTCTTGGAACACTTCCCTCCTAGTAAAACCATGACACTGATAGGAACAGTAATTCTTTCAACATTACTTTTCACAGAATGACCAATCAAAACTGAAAATTAAGGCAGGAGAGAAAAATACAAACAAACCAAACACCTAACCGAAATCACCACTCTTCTGCTTCACAGGATCCTAAAATTCAATAATGGCTGTTACGGAAATTGCCCGGAGCCCAACGTGGACAATGCTGGAAACATACTTGGTTGAAAATATCACGTAGCTATAAATAAAACCAAACAAGATGCTGGGTACATGTGGAATAGGATGAGGAGTAATACAGAAAATGAAACCAGGATGTGTCAGCGGGGTGGTGCTTTCTCTTACATGCTTGTTGCATGTCACACTTCCCTCCCAGACAATGAACTCCGAAGGTGAATGAGCTCTAAGGAAATCTGCCACAAATTATTTGGTATATGGAAAAATGCCCCTGTTAAAATATGAGAAGAGTGAAAAGTTTGAAACTTCTTGCCTGGCTCAAGAAAGTAACCTGTGGGACATGATGAAAAGGAGGCAAAGTGAAGTACTTTGAGTTCCCACATCACATGCTGTTCAGCTTAATTACAAACCAGCACATTTGAAACCAGTAAAAAGATTTTCCCCCTTCACACATCAATAAATCACTTATCCCACAGTACCAGTGAAATAAAAAGGAACTGTACTTTTGTATGAATGATAGCCAGTTACAGGTTCATGCAAATATGGTTTGAAATAGAATTTGAATATCACCTACTGTGGTAGGAAGGTGAGCCTTGGCCCACCATGATGAGACAGGTCTTTGACAGCACATCCCACCAAAAGAGTTTGCTATTTCCACATCCACACTAAGTATCCGCAGAGGATCCTTCTTAGAGCAGCACCTTTCATCCACCCAACACATGATGGTCCTGAAAGTCTTGTTACATGATACAGGATGAAAGGTGGTGATGATACTGCTCAACCAGAACTGTTTGATAACTACACTGCAGGCATCAAAGTCATGAAAGGGCACAAGGCCATCATTAAAACATTTGTGAAGTGGGACAAGAAGCTGGATATAATCAATCCATTCTCTGGCCATTATTTGACTGTGAGGTAAATGGGGCTCATTTCTCCTTGGGAAGGAAAGGTGAAAAAGCACTAGTTTTATCTGGCTCTGAAACCTTCACACTTGTGCATGGAAACCATAGCCAAGAGAACAAATAAAAGCAACTGAGCAACTGCAGAATTAAGGTTTACGTATGCATAAAAGTAAAAAACCCCACACTAAGCATGGTTTTCTCTAGAGCATCATGTATCAAAGAAGGCATCACATCTTAATTCTTCTAATTTTATATATAACCCATAACTAAATGCATTTTTTCTTCTGTCTTTCCTTACTTTGCCAGAATTGCATTGAGACAAAATAACCTATCTGCCCATGTAATTTTGGATTAAGTATATCTCACAAGTTTATCTGGAAAGCTTTGTCATAGATTCATGAATCCCTGAATTATCAAAGGAAAACATCCCCAACCTGTGCCATAATGAAAACCAGGCTTTTAGAAAACTAAGCAAGTGATTTCATTCTTAATTACTACAGCATGCTGTCTCATTAAAAATGATAGTGTGACAAACTAATGCTAATTATTTTGGTTTCTCCTCATCTTGCAATGGTATCTAGTAAAACGTAACAGCTGAGAAGAACATTACTATTTTTAAAATATGTTTAGACACATTAATAAATGAGTTTGCATATATATAAGCATTATCTTGATACATGTATATTTACACACACATATAGCAAATACTGGGCTGTACTGAGAATAAAATAAAGCCATGCGTATCTTCCGATGTTTTTGTAGAAATTCTTGTTTTTTCCCATAGTTTAATATATATAAGGAAAATATAGCAAGAAACTAATTGACTGTTGCCATTTTGTTTAAAAAAATTGGAATGATGATCTAATACCCCTTCCCCCAAACACCCCAAATGTTTTAAAAGAAGGAGTAAAAGCATTGAAAATGAGTAGTTTGGAAGAAAAATATTGTCATAGACGTATCAGACAGCACTTACTGAGACAGAGGATCAGGCCAGACAATACATCTTTGAAACTTTTGCTGAATTGAAACCCAGACCATTATCAGGGTGGTTTTTGACAATGTAATACTGCTACACTCCAGACACAGCCCATGGACTGACGGCCCAATGCCACTGCTTAACCAGACACACTTTGTTCCTTTCTGTGCAACAGCTATTGCAAAGTAAAAGTCAATAATATGTGAGTGGCCAACAGTTCAAGCATGCATCTCACTGTCCAGCGACAGGCTCCTGCACATAAGGTTATTCTTTAAATCCATGAGGTAAAAACTGATACCCTGCACTTCAGTACTACATATATCACCCCACCAAACAAACACCAAGATCACCAAACAGCAAGGAGAAAAAAAATACTAAACAAAAAACCTAAAAGAATCTGCAGTTTACTAAAACAATGCACGTTAACTTTGATAAGAGAGCAACTGTAAATGATTGAATAAAAATGTAAAGGAACCTTGTACTACACGTTTCTTATACCAGAATTTTACAATCTTTTCTCATCCTCCAACAAATTACTAAAAAAATCCATTCCATATAGGTATTAACTAATACCAACTGGACTAGTAAACTAATAGGTGAAGAGGATTCTTCAGTGCATGGAATAAGTGGAGGTATTGGCCTCTCAGAAGAAAGTTGTATCACTATTCTAAGCTAACCTACGTGACTCCTGGGTAATCTTTTCCCTGTTTCTCAAAGGTTAGTTCCAAAATCTGCAAGTTCAAATTTTTCTAAGAAAACTTATTAACAATCTTTTTGATTGTTTGCTTCTCCTCAACGTTTTAAACAACTGCACTCTCTGTCACACCTACTTACACTATTATGACACGTTTGGGCTACAAAAGCATAAAAAATCCACTTTGAATGTGGTCTACCTCTGTTCCTCTCAAAAGACAAGTGGAATGCACTTTCGCTCTTCCCATGCAGAGTAAGAACTGCTATGCACTTGTAGCACTTAATTAAAATAAAAACATAGGCCAGTCCTGAAAACTGCAGAATTACACAAAACTTCAGTCCTCCAGCTTAAAATCAGATATGCAGACTGGAAAATATTATGATATTTGATAAGGATTTAAATATCAGAGTTCTAGTCAGATTTACTTTTGCTACATTACTGTCTGTTTAAATGCAATCCAAATAGTGAGTTGGTTTGTTTTCATGGACCTGCTTTTCATAAGACTAGGAAAACAAAGGTTTTATATGTAGGAACCATCTCTTATCAGAGATAGAGTTTAGTATCCATAACCACTAAGTAGGTTATGCTTACATGAAAAGAAAGATGAGGCTTGATGTACAAACCCTATGCAAATAAGGTAATAACACACCTGAAAATACTAGGAATGATCAGGCTTATTTTTAAGAAAGCGGACATTTGGAGCAGTGCTTTTGAACTCTTAGTCATCTAGGGAAGACTTGCCACTCAGAATAGAACTACCTGTCTTTTTAGAAGGTGTTGTGTCAAACTGTTCAGTGGACAGATCCTACTATCTCCAGCCTAAATCTATGAGCAGTTGAATTTGTCAAGAGTAACCAGTAAGCTGCAAATAGTCTGATTTTTATGAGCGTAACACATTTAATTTTTGTGGCCTTTAATTAATCTGATATAAAAAGCTCATTAAGTAGCTTTTATTTACCATGACTTATATTGCATCTGTTTACTAAGTGAAAAACACTAAAAAAATACAAATTGTGCTTAAAATGGTTGGTAGTTGAGAAGGTGCATGGCAATAAACTAATTTGAGAAGCCAAATATATGTGTAATGAGAAATACAGGAGAGCTTTCTAAAGCACAAGTTGCTAATGGAGACAATTTTAAATAGACCTTTTTTGCAGTAACAGCAGTTAAAACTACTTAGGTCTTTTCAGTTCCCACGAGATGAATATTGACTGAGTAATTACAGCTATAATCTTTTTCAGTCTCTTTACAAAAGTTTTCTGCAGAATTGTGTCATTAAGACAGAGCTTACTGTATGTAACATGCCTATAATTCAATTGTGCTTAATGGCTCCAACCTACTTAATTTTACCCATTTTCCTTTGTATTTTGAATTTCATTAATGTTTTGTCACAGAAGTTTATGAAATAGATGACAAACAGAATCTCAAATTTTCATTTATAAAGATATTGACTTAACGGTAAAACTACAGAAAACATCTGGACGCCTAGGAAGAATCAAAAATCTTTTAGAGAAAAAACCTTATTTTTAAATTTAAATTCCATGTCTTATGAACTGTGACAATGTATATTTTTGAAATGTTTGTCCCTCCCTCTGCCCTCCCTCCAAATAAAAGATCCAATTTTGTACATATCTACAGTATTTAATAAAGATGTCCAAACCAGCAAAAGTTTTTACATAAATGTTTCAGTACTTAAAATAAAGAGAAGCATTTACTTTGCTCTCAGCTCAGACAGCAAAATTAAATGGAAACATAACAGCCTTCTGCAGAGAGAATGCATTAAACCATTTCCCTCTGTGGGGACAGGCAGTACCTTAATATGATGACTTAACAAAAAGAAATTTAATTCGAGAAGTATTTTAATGCTTAAATGTTTGCCACCTGACTGATAAATAATCAGTTTCTTTTGGAGTCTGTATTAGCATTTTTTAACAAATCATTGGAAGCTATTCAATAGGGTTTTCTATAAATTCTTTGGCTACATACATTAAGGAGGTTAAATACACATGAAATCTACCAGCTACAAGTACCTTAAAAATAGTACACATTTACAGATTATACAGGGATCAGAGTGCAAATGTCAAGAGAGAATTGTTTTCAAGGACTAAGTTACAACACCCTTTTTTACATCCCAAAGAGAAGGCTGTAGACAAAAGAAATTGTGATTCTTAGATTTTATAAATCTCTTTGAAGAGTTTCTTGCCCACCTAAATATGCCTCAAAGTGAACCATTGTTTCATGCATTAATGTTATCACTTTTAATTATGACACATAACCTGCAGGGTCTGCCTCCTCTTTTTTTCTTTTGAAGAATATAGAAGTTCAGAAACTGCTCATATAAAGAACAGAAGTACTGGCTGTATTCCCATATGGAATTATAATGATTTTAGATTCTTTTATGTCTTTTGAAGATACTTTTGTAAGCAAAATATGAAAGCAGAAATCCATGTCAGTCCTCAGAAGAAGCTTTGGGTTATAGTGATTTTATGAAAATGCTTAATTTTCTTCTTGCAGCATTTCTTCTATTTCTTTATCCCAGTTTTCATCACGCTTTTCTGATTCTGTTACCACCTCATATTCTTGAAGCTCTTGTTGTAATTCCTTTTCCCAATCAGCAGTTTCTTCTACAAGAGAGAAATTATGTGTAAGAATTTTATTGATAATATAGAACACTTATTTATATAAAACCAGATGAATTTGCACTGAATCTCCACTTCTTAAATTTTATTGATGATTCTCCTTAAAAACTAAAGAAACTTCAAGATCAGAAATTTCACCTTCTTATGGATCACAAGTAGGAATTAATTAATATACAAGTCTATATTCCTATGTGCATACTCTAATTAAGATCTAAAAAGCAAATACATAGTTAAGTCATTATGAACATCCCTTTTCCAGATCATTTCCTACAGTCTTTCAGTCTGCTATCAACCAAATCAACTCTGCACTTTTAAATCTACATAATATATGAAGTTCATAAATGATTTGACACACTGTTATGGAAAAAAAAGATCAAGATCAATTACTGTGGTTAATTTGAAACAAAGAAGCAGGTATTCTCCTCACTAGTGATTGTAGCTAGGCAAGCTCATTTAATCAGGGTTAAAGGTAATCATGTTTCATACTTCAGGGCAAAAACTGAGTCAGAAGACATTACAGTGTTGTTAATCTCTGTTTTAATTAGCTCTACCTATCATAGGCAAGAGTGTGGGGGAGGAGACGGGCATTGGATGTGCTACTTGTTGGTTAGTACTTCAGCCTTGATACAAAGGTATGCAATTCCATAGTCCAAGTGAGTAAGGCCAGCTGAGATTTCTCAAATAACTCCTTAATGACTTACTGAAACACTTTCATAAAAGAAACAGATGCAAGAAACTGATAATACTCATTAAAATTCCTCAGGTTGGGCTATATATTGGAAAAAAAATTCAGAAAACAATGATTCAGCAACATCCAAAGCGCATTGTAAGATGAATTCTGAAAATTGTGTGAAATACATGATAACCATCTACATATCCAAGTGTCTTCAGAGCAAACTGTTCATTGTGTATGGCCAGAGTCAGATCATCACAGACTGTTTTTATGCTCTTTACACTGGTACTAGTTCTTCTGAATTATTTTAAGCTGCACTTAATTTACTCTCATCATTCTGAGAAATCTTTGTTAAATTTTAACTGTTCCAAATGCCTGTACAGCTTTTAGAGCAGAGGCCTTTGAGTTCATAGTCTAGTACAAATACTGCCTTTTTAGTTGGTGCCACAACAAGAAAACAGACCTGACTTCCAAATACTGTACTTTATCTCCGAGGATATCAATTAAAGGAAACAAAAAATCATATGCATAAGAACCAGTTAAAGAGTAGGCAGGGAAAGGAAGAGATAGACAGAAAAAAATAACCCACACTCCTAAAGGAGCGACCTAAAAATTCTTAGGTGCTTTTGATTTAAAACCCTCAGAGCTAACATTCTGTGTATGTGGTCTGATCACGGTGAAAATTGTAATTAATTTCTGCAATATCTCATTGCAGGTAATTTCATACACCTTGAAAACAACTGTCACAAATATGCTTTTCTAAATCGAATTACAATTTTTTTCCCCTTAAAATCAGCCTCTCTTAGAATTGCTCTATTTAAGACACAGAGGTAATAATAGCTTTACCTTCTACCACTGAAGTCTCTTCTTTCTTTTTGTCTAGCACTAGTTGTTCCATTTCTTTTCTTAGGTCTTCCTGATTCAGATTACAGGCATCAAAAGCATCACTCACAAATTCTGAGACACCTGGACTTGTGGAAATCTCTTCCTCATCCTGCAGCAAGACAGTTTAGTATAAACTCACCCAGACAGGGGAAAAAAGTCACCAACACATACTTCCACTCGTGACTGCTTTTAAATAGGATCAGAAAAGTCAAGCCAAATGCATTACTCTGACAACTATTTTTCTTTCTGGGCTACTTTTAAGAGTATTTTTGTACAGACAAAAATGTTACAGTTGTACGGAAAATGATATGCTTTACATCCTAGTCTGCTTTTTTCTGTTTTCTTAATAACTTTAATTCTGTTTTTATAATCTTCAGAAACAATAATAAACTCTTCAATAGTTTAGAACAGGACCTAAGACTAATATTAAAAGTTTGACCACAATTCAGTAACAGTTTTCTACACAAGAATAAGAGATCTTTGGAAATCTTTGTAGCTTAATCTAGTCCACTGTACATTATTGGCACAGCTCTTCTTCTGCCAAGTGTGTTGTCTGGCACCAATTTTACAATCCAGAAATGAACAAGGGTCATTACATGTTCAAGGTAAAGGTTTCTGCAGTATCAAGCAAAGGTGCAATAAAACAATGTCACTACTGCAATGAATCATTTAGATTTCCTACACTCCAGCCTGACCACTGCTGAAGAGCTGGGCAGAACATGGCACACAAGTACATTTTTATGAAGTTACTCCTTGTGTATCTGAACACAATACTAATCCTTCTACTCCAAACAGTTTGGAAATGTCACTCTTGGGAGGAAAAGCATATCTTATTATAATGTGCAGGACACTAATGAAAGTATTCTTCAGATAAACTACTGTTTCTTCTAATGAAAATGAGTTTTAAGATTATATGCTAAAAATTAATATCACAGCAAAACAGCAGCAGGTTAGGACCATCACATACTATATTATGGTTTCAGAGCAGAACTTACTCAAAAGGATGCATAATCTCCTAATGAGGAACAGTTTCACATATTAAATACAGATAAAATATAACAGCGCTTTTACCTCTTGAGATTTTGTTTGAGGCTTTATTGTAACAGGTGGTGTTTTCGGCCGTACTGTTTCTATTAATAGGGGGGGGAAAAAGGGTAGATTACATTTAAATATATAAAAATAACATTTAATCTGCATGGCTATTAAATGTACAAGGAAATATTGCATTTTAAGTTTTAAGGAATCCTCATGGTTAAAGGCTGAATTCAGATATAGGTGAAGCATTTGAAACAACAAAATGGAAGACAAACAGTTTTCTATTCTTAATTAAGGCAAATTTAGCAAACCATTTCCTCATTAAGACTCCAAAGTTAGACAGGAACCCCTCCTACCTTCAAAATGATCCGAATATCTATGTATACAGGAGCAGTGAGGAATCTGAAAGAATGTCTTCTAGAAAACACTTAGAGATGGCACTCACGTCACAAGATCTTTTGAGTTACAAATGCATAGAATTGGTCATGAAATCCAATTGTTGTCTATCACAGAGGTTCCCAGACTCCCCCAGCTGGGTACTACTACTGACATGGCAAAGAAAGTCACTGAAAAACATAAACCCTAGAAGTTCGTTCCAATTTCCTATGAAAATTTGGTGCTAGGAAGACAGTGATTGTTTACAAGCAAGGATATGTCTTTTCCTGGTAGGTAAATGAACACCCCAGCTTTCTCCCTCGTGCAGCTATCAGAGTAGAGTTACAATACAGAGCTAGGTGGCTGCTAGAACAATTAACATACAAGGCAAGTTGTGGTAGTGATGGAATGCTTGCTTAGCTTGTTTAAAAATGCAAAGCAGTTCTAAGCTTGAAGCTTTGCTCCCTGCAGTGTGCCCAGGTGGAGCCTTCCTGCTAACTTGGCAATTTCAGATTGGGGAATTTTTCCATGTTTCCTTTTTTAAATGAAGATCAGTTTTAATTAAAATAATTTCCAAATTGGTAGCTATCACTGCTTTTATAGCTCATCTGCTCAATGGGCACTGTCCCATCCTCTCTCTCACACTAGAATGTGGAATGTCTTTCACTTGTCTCTTCTTTTTTCCTTTCACATCAACCATGCAAATTTAACTTTCTGAGAAGAACAACTAAGGAGGATCGATAGAGACATAAAAATGGAAGGCTAACAATTCTATTTTATAGATTGATGAGCTGTGCTAAAACAAATGTTTCCCATACCTTTCAGTTCACTATCCTCTTCTCTGCCTTTGCTCTCTTCTTTTCCTGCTGCTTGCTGTTGAGCTGCAAGTGCAGTGAGTTGTGCCGACTGTTTAATTAGGGACACCCTGTAGAAATAATTTCTCCAGAATACCTCCTCCTTCACGCTAGAGAGAACAAAGAGATTTTGAGTACTGAATTTAGAACTATGGTTCCTTTTACCATCTAGCAGTGAAATAAAATTAAAATTGCAGAGAGAAGTACATATAGCTGCTATTTAAGTAAAAACTAAAAAAAAATTTGTGATACTAACACATTTTAAAAAATCTGTCATTGTAGACGTTCCTGATCTATTATAAGACAATTGCAACAGACCTGAACATATAATAATAATGTTATGACAGTAGAAAATGCTTAACAGCATGCAGCAATACATTATGGAAATGTAATACAGTATGGAAAAATATTATGCTGTTCCATCTCTCTTGACAAATTATGTAAACTAACCCAACAAGCCAAACAACCCTGTTCTTTACTTCCTCTCTAACCACAAAATTTTATTGTTGTCAAACTATATTCATCTACATCTTCTCAATACATCAGGTGGAATTGCAACACCTTTGTTGGCAGAAGCCACTCCTAGACTGTGGCAGAACTATTTCACTGACCTGCACGTCTTTCAGCATGTCCACAATACCTTTAGTAATTAAAAACTGCCATCCTGAAAACGACCAGCTCTGGTAAGTGAGAGACTATCCCATATCTCAGGAAACATTTCCCTCTGAAACCCCTCCAGCAAGAATGAAAAGACCCAACTTTAACCCAGAGGCAACAGAAGGCAGAAATGACAAGATCTTTGGGGAGGAAGGTGTGTAGGTCAAGAAAGAAGGGAGAGAGTGAGATTACCTTCCCACTCATTCAGGCCACAATGACCACTGAGACTAAGAACAGGGGAAAAAAAATATTAAGCAAAGTGGTAGAAAAGGCAAGGATTGCATGACCAGAAGCTGGAGACAGAGCATCAGAGGCAGATCTGACGAATGTCTAGAATATGGGCAGATCTTCAGGACTGAAAGCAGAGAAGAGGGTAAATAGAATCAGGAGCTGAGGTTTATAAAAGGGTGTAATTTGAAATTGAAAAGGTTGCAAAGAAAGAAGTTTTCTGTTTCCATCCTCAGAAAAAGAGACAAATGTTGGGAACTGGCACTTCAGAAAAACATTGACTTGTGACACAAGCTGTAGGACCAGAGCTTGTGATTGGACAAGGGATAACAGCTAGGGAATAAAGCTGTGATCAAGAAGCCATACTGGAACAGGCCATAACTGCTTGAAAGACCACTGGATCTTTTAGTTAGGTCCACTAGAAGGAAGGCAGTTTTAACACAGAGCTTTTCTCATTGCCTATTCAAACCCAGTTTTTCTTGCATGCATTGCTGCTATTTTGTGACATGTTCTTTTACCATTTCTCTTGGGGGGGGTGTCTCTGACTATCTGTAACCACCTTTTCAGGGTGTCAGTTACACCATTAGATCTGAAGACTTTTGTTGTTGCATTTACCTTTGTTTGGCGAAAAAGATCATTCAATTTAGCACATTTCACATGGAAAAATTGAAGGCCTCTCCCATATTTAAGTCAACAGGTCCTTATTGGTTCTGAAGGCATAACAGATGTACCTCTGTTCTTGCCTCCAATTGCTAAACTTCCACACACATGCAGTTTTCCACACATCTGACATTAGCAGCTAAAAAATACAGTGGAAGAATGCAAAGAATTGAAGGAAGTGAAAGGAACAAGGAGTAATTTATGAGTATTTAAGGAAACATTAAAAGTATGATGATATATAGTTACCAGCAGAAACTACTTACTGTTTGGGAACGAGATCAAACCTCATCCTGTTGAGAAGTTCATCTTCTTGTAACATCACTAGTGCAACAGGGTACATTTGATCAAAATCAAAATTAAACTGCACACCTGCTGGAGGATCCCGCAGAAAATTCCGTTTGTCCTTTGAAGAACATATTTATGGTCATTAGCTGATATTGGAAAAAGGATACCGTATTTCACACCCAAGATCAGCAAAGCAATCTGCAAAACCTTTACAAAAATAAAAATTACATGGAGGATGTGCGCTAGCTCAAGTTAAAGCTGATAGAACTATTTACCCTTGCACATGATCAGTGCAGACATAATAAAAGTATATTGAAAATACATAGTTTAATAACGCCAGCCAAACTTACTTTAAAAAGGAAAAAAAAAGGGGGGAAGCTTTAATCTCTCCAAGAGAAAATTTCAAATATTACAGGAAATTAAATACTTACTGCTGATAAGGCCAGTATTTGTTGTTGAATTGTTTCTTCTTCATTGCTGTCTACCCAGGGAGGCACTGCGGCTTCTGTTATTGAAAGGAGGAAGATAATTGCATGTGCATAACTTGAAAAAACCCCACACCAAACAACAAAACAGACCTTACACAAAGTAACATACTGTGTCACAAAAATAAGCAGAGTTACACCAGGAGGCCTATTCGTTGTTCCTTTTTCCTAAATTAAGCTCATTGCTTGAAAGAGAAACTGTAGGAATGAATTTTTGCTTATCAGAGATAAAAAATAGTAATTAAATAGTTGCTGATTCCTGTTGTTGTAAAAATAAAACTGTGGAGATTTCTTTGCAGTGTGCACCGGTCAGAACTCGGTCCTCTTAGTTTAGTGGCTCCCGTATAACAACTTGCTAAGTTGTCTGCAAATAGCATTTCTAGAATCACTTTAGGTGTGTAAACCTTGCCTAAATTAAGTATGCAAAATAATTTATACCCAGAAGACACCAATTCTTTAACAATGGAGAAAAAGGTTATAAATTACAACACATTATATGCTGAAAAAGCCTACTTGAGTTCAGTTGATTTATATGTTTATGCAAATACTTCCAAAATCGTGCTATAGGCTGTACAGAGAGGAAAAGAAACTATTGCAGATGTGTAGATATTTATTAATCTTTTCCTTGTCAATGCAAACTCAGCCTACAGAGACAACAGGATGCATCTGTAACAGTTAACATACAATGCCTGTGCCCTTAAACTAACAATGCTTATTTGCCTGTGCACCTGGTATCAGCAAGATCTTTCACCCACGTGGATTCCCCATCTGATGCTAATGCTTCTTTCAATCAGGCCATCTGCTACTCCTCCTTTGACCAATCTAGCTACTTAATTTCATGAAGCTTGTAGAAACATATTAAGAGATGCCAAAGCTTACTAACAGAGATAAAAAGAATTACAGACAACATGATCACATAAAACAATCTTGCAAGAAGAAAACAGACTAACACACTAATTACAGACACCATGAAAAATTTTGTCAAAATCCATTTAAAACCAGCTCATTTTAAAGATTAACAACAGAGTCACTTATTACTCAAACTGCCAGAAATTACTGCATTCAGGTAGCACATTAAAATAGACAAAAGTCAATGGTGAAACTCAGTGTGAAAAAACAACTGTGCTTATTTTAGTCTTGAATAGATCTAGTGACGTAAATAATACATGGGTGGGTAACTCACAGGATTTGGATCACAGATAATTAAAAAGCAAATGATTTATGGGAAAGCAAAAAAACAATTAGTCCTTTAATGTAAGCAGAGTATCTCCTACAGCAAAACTAATTAAACATAGTGCAAACCCTAACCCATGTTTTTAATTTAATTGTGAAAATGTGACAGCATTACTACAACTCAGAAGAAATCAGCATGCCAGTTTTCAATAAATACACATGCTTAAGATTCAAAACACCAGCAAGAGATCAGCTTTGCTAGCACAGTGATCTCTGAGTCAATTTCATAAAGCTGAATTTGGTTAAAAAAGTAAGATAATGTAATACTAACCTCACTTATAAATACCACCTTTCTATTCCGTAATATGGACTAAGTTGTGCCAGAATGTGTTTCATTAAACAGAGTTTTGATAGATTAGTTTCAGATGCAGCTCAACTATCCAGCTTCTAGCAAGTCTTCACTTACGTGATATTAGGCATTACCAAAAAGAGCATACATTACCTGATTTTTTGGTTTGCTGCTCTTGGACAAATTTTTTCTGTTCCTTCTGAAAATCTCCAATTATTGTCTAAAATAAAAATTAGGGAACCACAATTTAAAAAAAAAAATAAAAAATTATTTACTCCTCTTGTTTCATCACCACTCAGAAAGTGCTTTCAAATACAGTGAAGAACCATATTCATATATCCCTCATTGCCCTTTTTGTAAGTTAAAGGTGTTTCATGTCAATCATACATTTCCCTTTACTGAAACATTTGCTTTTGTATTTAAAACTATTTTGTATGCTTTCAAAATTATATTTAGTTTTTTCAAGTTTAGAGGACAAAGAAAAAAGTTGATAATTTGCACACTAGCATACTATGCATATTCACTTACTGCCTTACCATATCAAATACAGACAACACGGATTAGACTTATTTAAACCTGTTTT
The DNA here is from genome assembly GCA_013399695.1 of Formicarius rufipectus. NCBI lineage: Eukaryota > Metazoa > Chordata > Aves > Passeriformes > Formicariidae > Formicarius > Formicarius rufipectus. Next base: position 517,944 of record VXAU01003166.1, read on the forward strand.
TAAAGTATTTAACATTTAAAGATATTTTAGGCCTAACAGTAAGTTTAAAGAGTTGCTTAAGGAATACATCCATTGCCATAAATTTGACTGGCAAAATTCTAAAGTAGGATTTTCAGAATGCTTAGCTGAAATAAAGTAACTTCTCCATTTATGTTGTTGATTAATGTTCTTTAAAAAGAATACATTCAGAAATATCCTGTGTTCAGTTTAGAATTAAAAACTGGAGAATGGTCCTGGGACATTGCATGCCATGTTCTAGAAGTAACAATGTAAATGTTCTGTAGTTGAAAGCAGAGGCAAAAACAACCGTAAACTAGAAATGAATATTTAAACCACTCAGAAAATACAAATTTTTTGCAGAGAGCCCTATGGCTTAAGAAGTTGCCAAAAAACACACAAGCCTTTGAGCTAAATCCTGACATATTCCTATGATTTTTTTTCCCTTCAGCAATGCAGTATTTCAGTTCAGGATTACTATCAGAGAAAACTACAGTAGTGTGAGTTATACAATAGATCATTGTGGTTCCTTCTGGTTGCAAGTTATGTGAATTTTTTCTATTGATGGAATAAAATAAGTTATACAACAGAAGAAGAAAGCTTTATTATGATATAGCCATAATCCTGTTTCTCCTATATATAAAACTTCTTAATAAAAACAAGGAATTCATATTACCCTAGGATATTCACAAAAAAAAAAAAAGAAAAGAAAGATATTTTAGGCATAAAATATGCTTTAGGTACTTAGCTACAGTTTCTTAGGAGCATCATTATTTGTGGTTCACAAAAAAAAGGACTGTCTGAGAGACAAGAGCAGGAAGGGGGGTCTGCTGCACCTCCCCTGCCAGACACTCCTGGATGCACAGTCCTACTAACAGCTTCATTTCGGCCACTTCTCTTTCCCTTCTCCTTCCAAGCTACCCTCAGTAACAAAACCAGAACGCTACATAGCCCTTATTGGGCCATGTTTGTGACTTAAAGCATTGGAAGAGCACTTCTTGGCAGAAATTAGGCAATCAGAGCTGGCAGCCAGAACAGCAAAGAGCTCGGTGGCAGGGTCAGTGTGGGGAAAAGAACAGGACAACAGCAAGGTGTTTCATTAGCTCACTGGCTCTTCTGAAACTGTACCTGTATAGCCCTAAGGTCCTGGGATTTAATATCCACAACAATATCCGACTCTTGCTTCAGAGATGCTCTTAAGATGAAAACTATAGCATTCCTCCTTCCAACTAAATTGGGGGGGAAAAAACCCATCCCACACATCTCCAGGCAGACATCCCCCAACTGCCCTGTCTCAAAATCTTCCAGCCCTTCCTCCTATGTCAGCATTTTTCACATTTTCTTCTGGTCTTTCTCCAGTATATGAACATTGTAAAGGAATGGAACACAGGTGCAGTACTAAGTAAAGCAGGGTGACAATTTTTTGGCAAGTCTACCATGAGTAAACATTTTGGCCACATTATTCATCATGACAGGAGATGTATAATTGTTGTAACGCATGCAGGTTTTCAGACTAAGGAGTCAAAAGCAGTTCAAAAGCAGTCAAAAGACAGAGGCCTCAATGATAACAATGGAATCTGCTAGATAACCTTGGCTAACACTGAACTGAGAGAAGTCTGCTAACATTCCACAGAATGATACAAGTGTAGGGTTCTATTAATAAAGTTGAAATTAAGATAGATAAGCACTATGTGAATTCACAAAAAATACAAAATATATCTTGGTTGATACTTAGCTATAGCTGCAGGTTGTTAGATAGTTTTGATGGAGTGTATTAGTTTTAGAAATACGTGTAAGAGTGTGTTAATGTAGTCCTTTCTTGTACTCTTGAAGTCCCTACGCAGGGGAACATAAAGATACAAGAATGTAAACATTTAGTGCCTTTTCTGCCTTTCTGCCATTCCTGAGTAGAACTGTAACTTTATATTAAGAAGAATAAACTCTCATTTTTGTTTTTGATGCAGTCAGGTTGTCTTATTAAAAGCTAAGGCTTACAAGCCTCTTACTAAGACACTAAAAACTGTGTCTGTGCAAAAAGTCATCAGCTACAATGGCTAACCCGAACAAGGACTTCAATTTCAGTCTTTACTATTTAGGGATGAACAGAAGAACCCTCGGACAGAAGTGCTGGTCACAAAGCCGGTGCTCCTATCGACGAGCATAGTTTGAACTCCAGATAAAGGAGCCTCAGTCCCTTGCTGCTCCAACCGACAAGGTGAGCAAACTACGAACTTTGGTTTTTTGGAGTTTGAAATTAAAGCTCTAAGAAAAATGGGGTTAAATATGTCCTCTGAACAGAAAAATGTTTATGAAGTAATGAGACGAATGCTTAAAGGGCACGATCCTAAGACAGAAGATCAATTATTACAGAATCTACTCCTTTGGGCACAGAAAAATCAGCCTAATCTAACTCTTTCTAATGTATTTGACGTAGTGGAATGGGACAGAATTGGTGTAACTCTCTAGGATTCTGCCACTAAGGGGGATAAGGCAGCAGCCAACGTTCTAAAACCATGGCGCACTGTGTATGAAACCCTAAAAGAGAGATCGATTAAAAAAACACAAGCCCCAGAGCAAAGACAAACTGAAAATTCTGAAAACTTACTTGAAGGAGTTAACTCACAGGCAGAAGAGCTGCAGGAGTTGGCTGTGAGACTCCCACACAAAGAGTTAGGGGGAAGAACAGGAGCGGAATCAGAGTCTCCATCTGTGATCACGGGTTTGGTCCTACCGCATCCATCTGCCCCGCTCCCTGCGGAAAGCCCTGAGCAGGCTCACGCAACTACTCTGGCGGCGTTTTCCTCAAACCCTCTCTCTGAGAGACCACAGGGGCTTTCCTCTCCACAGCGACTGGTTAGAGGAATTTTAGCTGCTTCACACCAGGATGGTGGTGGGCCCCTCCAGGAGGGGACGGGTGATGTCTCTATGGGCAGCCTTCTTTCTGGAAACACAGTGCCATGTGAGCCTGAGTTCCTGTCAGCTGCTTCTGCTCCTGCAAAGCATTCCTGGGAGATAGCTTCTCCAAATACTGGACCAGGACAGTTTTTAACTCCTGTTAATACTGATGACAAATGGGCTCCTATTCGACAAGCAGCAGCTGAAGAAGGTGATTTCAACACAGTATCAGCCTTTCCAGTAATCATTACACCTGGGCAGCGGCCATGCTGGGAACCGGTTCCATACCTAATATTAAAAGACCTTAGAAAGGCTGTTATGGAATATGGATTACAAGCCCCCTTTACTAAAGGACTGTTACAGTCTGTGTTTAGTACTTATGTGCTGACTCCTTATGACTGTGCAGGCATTACGAGGATGGTTTTAACTAACATGCAGTATGTATTATTTGAATCAGAATGGAAATCCCAGGTCAAAAAGCAAACTGCAGATATAACAGCTAACACAGGAGTACCTATGGCTCAAATTACAAATATTCTCTTAGGAAAGGGACCTTTTGCTATGGCATCAGCCCAGGCTCAGATCCCTTTGCCTGACTTAACGCTTGCAAAAAACATAGCATTGCAAGCACTGCTTCAAGTCCCGGATTCATCAGAGGGTTCACAGTCTTTCACAACGATCAAGCAAGGAGTTGAAGAACATTTTACACAATATGAAGAAAGATTGAGAAATGCAATAAATAAACAAATTGATCTTATTCCAGCTCAAGAGATTCTCTTAAAAAATTTAGTGATAGAACATGCAAATGAGGACTGTCAAAAAATACTGCATGCATTGCAAAATCCCACTATTGCAGAAATGCTCGAAGCATGCAAAAATGTAGGCTCACAAACTTCTACAACTGCCTCCTTAGCTGAAGTGGCAGTCACTTTAAGGAACCCTCCTCCAAATGCTGAGCCTGGGTCACCGTGTTGTGAATGTGAGCAGAAAGGACATCTCATGAGGGACTGTCCTGAAAGGGAGCAACATACAAGACCTGCAATTTGCTCTCGCTGCCACAAGGGGTCACACAATGCCAGAAATTGCCGTTCGAGGTTCGCAAAGGATGGGAGTCCTCTCACCTTCCCTCTGAAGTATCACAATGCTTCGGGAAACATGTAACTGAGCGTGTTGAGGAGTCACGCAATGACAAAAAGAATCCCCGGACTTCGAGCAGTCTATTGGAACCAGCTAGCTCTTTGTTAAAATGTACTACAAGTAATATGGGAATAGAATTAATCCTTCCAAAAAATGTTAAACTAATGAATGATGAAACACACGCAATTCCTACTGGCATCCAAGGTCCAGTACAGGATGTGCACAGCAGTTTGCTGATAGGCAATGCAGCCACTTCTGCATTGGGGGTGTGTGTGTCGCCTGGACTTATAGATCCCAACTCTGTGGGAGAAATAAAGATCATGTTGTGGACTTCCACATCACCTGTTCTCATTAAGGCAGGCACTCCTATTGCACAGCTTATTTTGTTTTGTGCCTATTCAGCAAAACCTGATTTAAGTAAAAAAGAAAGACAGATTTGTGACTCAACTGGTAACAAATGTGGAGTCAGTGAATTTCTCGCCTGGATCCAGCCTTTGTCAGCACAACGCCCAGTTCTGCATTGTTCTTTGTACAATGCAGGTTTAAGGGAATCCATCCACCTAAAAAGACTAGCAGACACAGGTGCAGATGCCACTGTGATTCCAAGTCAAGACTGGCCAAGTTCCTGGACATTGACAGAGCCAGAGAGAGCACTGAGAGAAGTAGCAGGAGTTACAGCACCACAACAGAGTATGCATCCAATTGTCATCATAGGTCTTGAAAACCGCACAGCCACAGTGCATCCTTTTGTTATGGACTTGCCACTCTCACTGTGGGGCCAAGATGCAATGGGACAATGGGGAGTGGGATTTCCTACAAATTTATCCTAAACTGAACGACAGTAGCTTTCCCTCACTCCTGTCTGAAAAACAGATGATCCTATATGGGTGCCTCAGTGGCCTATGACAAAACACAAGCTGCAACATCTCCAGAGACTTGTTCAACAGCTTGAAGAAGGACGTATTTGTCCCACTACTAGGCCCTGGAATTTTCCTGTATTTGTAATCCGGAAGAAAAGTGGTAAGTGGCATCTGTTACATGATCTAAGACATATCAGTGAGGTTATTGGACCCATGGGAGCTGTACAACCTGGTTTACCCTCATCATCAATGCTTCCTCAAAACTGACCAGCTGTGATCATCAATCTCAAAGACTGTTTCTTTTCCATTACCCTCACCATCAATGCTTCCTCAAAACTGACCAGCTGTGATCATCAATCTCAAAGACTGTTTCTTTTCCATTCCTCTGCACACAAAAGATGCAAGAAGATTTGCATTTTCTGTGCCACCTCTTAATGCCAGTGAACCACATGCACAATATCACTGGGACAACATTTTCTCAAGGCATGAAGAATAGCCCTGTCCTACATCAGATACACGTGGCAAAAGCCTTGTCACCTGTCCATCAGCAATTCTCAGAAGTTTACATCTATCACTACATAGATGATATCTTGATTTGTGCAGCTGACAAAGAACTGTTGCAGAAAGCCCTCAAAGCCACAATTAAGGCTGTTAATGCCAATGGTCTTCAGGTGTCATCAGAAACGGTCCAGCAAGGATCTCCACGGCATTATTTGGGATGGAAAATAACTGAGACAACCATTCACCCTCAGCATGTCTCTCTGCCTACTTTAGTGCCAACCCTTCATGATTTGCAGACACTGCTTGGAGCTATTAACTGGCTAAAACCTGTCTTAGGAATTTCCACAGACGAGCTCAATTCCTTTGCTCCACCTACTTAAGGGAGATCCAGAACTAACATCTTCCAGACAGTTGACACCAGAAGCTGTTGCTGCATTGCATATTGTAGAATAAAAACTTAATTTCTGTCAAGCCAATTGTCACTTAACAGGTGAGCCAGCAGTATTGGTTATCTTAGGGGGAGCTACTCAACCCTTTGGTCTTTTAGGTCAATTGTATAAGAACAATACAAAATTCTGTTTGTGGGAATGTTTTTTTCTAACTCATCAGTTTCTTAAAACAATAATAACTCAGGCAGAAATTATTTCACTTGTGTTTCAGAAAGGTCCTCTTAGATGCTGGGAACTTCTGGGGTCTGACCCACCTACTGTTTATTTGCCAACAACATCAAAGCATCTAGAATGGCTAGAAAGGGAAAGTTTGGATTTTCAAACTACCTTAAGGGATTTCACAGGTCAATTCAATATCCATTTATCAATATTCCCTGTAACTTGGCAAGATGATAATACTTGTTGCTTTTTGCAACGTATAAATAATTGCCCTTTGAAGTTAAGGACACATTGTTTCCTTGTTCCTTTAGCAGATGCTCAGACTGTTTTCACAGATGGTTCAGGGAAGGCAGGGAAAGCAGCTGTAACTTGGCAAGATGATAATAAGTGGCATGAAGATATACATCCTGTAGAAGGTTCACCACGCCCTTACACTGTTTCCTGGTCCCCTGAATATCATTTCAGATTCTCAGAATGTGGTAGGAGTAGTTCAAAGGACAGAACACTCTTATCTTACAGAAATTACTCATAAAGCATTGTTTGCCTTATTCAAAAAATTGTTGTTTGTTGTAAAAGAGAGGCAATTCTCATTTTTTATTATGCATATCCGTTCTCATACTTCATTACCTGGTCCTGTCTCTGAAGGCAACCAGCATGTAGATGCATTAGCAGGAACAACTGTACTGCCTCAATGCTTTGAGCAAGCAAAATTATCACATCAATTCTTCCATCAAAAATGCTAAGGCCTTAAAAAAGTCCTCCAATCTTACATAAGAACAAGCTCGTTCCACTACAGCCTCTTGCCTAGACTGTCAGCTATTCACCCCTCTTGTTCCAGAAGGAACTAACCCCTGAGGATTGGAAACTCTGCAGCTGTGGCAAACAGATCTAACACATACTCATTCTTTTGGTAGATTAAAATATGTACATTTCAATTGACACATTTTCAGGATTTATAGTAGCCACAGCTCATTCTGGAGAAGAGAGTTGAGATGTGCAGCAACACCTTCTTACAGCCTTTGCCCATACGGGAGTACCTAAGCAAATTAAAACAGACAATGGACCTTCTTCTGTGTCAAAAGGTACCAAAGGGTTCTTTGACCAATGGGGAATACAATATCTAACAGGTATTCCAGATTCACCCACAGGCCTGGCTGTAATAGAACATGCTCATTGCACACTCAAGATGTTACAGAAACAGAAAAGAAGTTGCATGGGTTTAACTCCTCAAGGATGCTTAAATAAGGCCTTGTCTGTACTTAATTTCCTAAACAGGATGGTAAGAAATCTTTCCCCAGCACAGTGTCATTTTATTCCAGCACATGTTCCAGCAGAAAAGAGAGCAGAAGTAATGTTTAAGGATCCCCTTACCAAGGAATGGCAATTTAGTAACTCGGGGAAAAGGTTATGCTTGTGTTTGAACAGATCAAGGCCTGAGATGGAAACCTTCGTGTTTCGTGCAGCCCTGTAGTGCTTGATCCTTAACGCCAGCAGCCATGCCTTCTGACTGGAGAGTCTTGGACCAGCAGAACATCTGGATAACGCTCACCAATGCAACTGGAACTGACACTTCGTGCCTGTCTGTGGCGACGCTGGCTAACCCATTTCGTACGTGTTTAGTAGGTCTCCCTTTTAACAGCTCTCAGTGGACTGTTTCTCTACATCGATACATGCCATGATGTTCTAAATTACACAAAATGCAGTTACTGCAATGTGCTAGCAGTCAAGGTATTCAAAATAGTTTTCCTCAAATTTCAAATGAGCCCCAAGAAATTAATATCATGGGTAGTCTGACTGCATCCTTTTGCTTTCAATTTTATCCCTCAGATCCAAATCCAAATCATGGTTCAGCAACTGATCTGTCTCCATCTGACACATGAAAATGCTAACTTTTGGTGCAAATCATCCACCCCTCTTGCAATCAAATCCAGGGCAATACCTTTTGGTTTACCTAAGGGAGTTTTCTTGATCATGAGTGGAAAGACATTCCCACTAGAGCTAAAGGAGGACTATGTACATTAGAGAAATTAACTCTTTCTAACCCTCACAAGTTGCCAAAGAGTAACCTCACTTTGAAGAGACAGAAAAGATTTGTGGAGCAATATAGTAGAAACTGCAATTCTAATGTAAATATTTGGGGGGTAGCCACAAGATTCTTTTTGTAGCAGGAGTTGTAACAGCTCATGCCTTAACTACCTTAGACAGACTAGCTTCTATTGACTTCTTACTTTTAGCTCATGGACATGGTTGCATAGAATTTGAGGGTATGTGTTGTATGAACCTCTCTGATCATTCAGAAACAGTCTACCAAAGCATTGCTTAGTTGAAAAACCTGACAACTCAACTTCAGATGGAAAAAGACCTGCGCTTAGATAGTCTTTTTGATTGGATAGATATTTTCCACCTTAGTCCAAGACTTCAGAAAATGGCCATTTTAGCTTTAACTGTTAGCTTAATGTTTTCCTGTATTTTAATCAGTGTGCCGTGTTTTCTTTCCTGCGTTTCATGTTTAATTCATTGTAGTTTTGCACAAGTTTTAATGGTTCATTTAGAAAATAAAAATAGATGTTGGAATCCGTGCAGGTTTTCAGACTAAGGAGTCAAAAGCAGTTTCCAAGACAGAGGCCTCAACGATAACAATGGAATCTGCTAGATGACCTTGGCTAACACTGAACTGAGAGAAGAGGCCTGCTAACATTCCACAGAATGATACAAGTGTAGGGTTCTATTAATAAAGTTGAAATTAAGATAGATAAGCACTATGTGAATTCACAAAAAATACAAAATATATCTTGGTTGATACTTAGCTATAGCTGTATGTTGTTAGATAGTTTTGATGGAGTGTATTAGTTTTAGAAATACGTGTAAGAGTGTGTTAATGTAGTCCTTTCTTGTACTCTTGAAGTCCCTACGCAGGGGAACATAAAGATACAAGAATGTAAACATTTAGTGCCTTTTCTGCCTTTCTGCCATTCCTGAGTAGAACTGTAACTTTATATTAAGAAGAATAAACTCTCATTTTTGTTTTTGATGCAGTCAGGTTGTCTTATTAAAAGCTAAGGCTTACAAGCCTCTTACTAAGACACTAAAACTGTGTCTGTGCAAAAAGTCATTGGCTACATATAATATCTCTTGAAATACCTAGTATCTAAAGACAGCTTCAAGAAATGTTATCACATGCCAAATCTGCCATGTAATAAAAACAGTAAGCAAGCAGATCTTTCAAATTAAGTATCTAGAAACAAAATACCTTATCAATGATACTGTCAATTTTTCCTTCTTCTACAGACTTCTTTATGGTCTGTGCTGTTTCAGCAACGGATTCCGATATCTTTTTTGTAGCAGCAGTGGCAAAATTGAAGAGGTAACCTTTCACAGACAAAAAAAGAAAGACCTGTGAGAAGATGTCTTTACATCCAGTTCTACTAGATTTACTTTTTCTTCTCTTTCGACATTTGGATACTTACTTAAAAGTTTCTTTCAAAATAACTTAATCAAGCTTCTGGCCTACAAAGAACTCCTAAAATTCTATTTATCCTTTCCTAGTTTATATTCTTTAATGATGACAATCAAACTGTCTGCATGATCACAACATTCTGTAAATTGAACTTTAGTACNGCAGAAAATCCATGAAAAATTTAATGTTAGTAACACTTTAGACTCCTTCAAAAGCCTTAACACAGAAGTTTGCTCTTGATAGCCCTCATCTATTTTGCACCTTCTCCCCCTCTTTAGCTCCATGAAAAGTACTATGACCCTGTTATATGCCCCTGGTTATTTTTCCGAATATGTTCAGTGTCAGAGCAGCAGTGTTAAATATTCCCAAAGACTCACATTTTTAATATTAGTTGAAGAAAGGGGTATTTGCACTGTTACTAGTTTTTAACAAAGGAGAACAAACTTGCAAGCAGCAAGATGTAAATCTAAATAAGCCTCAGAAACAGAGCCACCTTCCTTTTCAACACCTCTCAAAATACCTAGTTTCCTTATGGGTTAGAAATGTGAGAACTAACCTCGGCATGCAGAAGAAATGTGAGTTTCTTTAACCCACAGTTGTTAGTCACTGGTAGTATGAGTTACTTTCGAACACTGATGTCACCTTTTGGAAAGCTGACTGTTCTTGGGGGTGTACAAAATACTTTCTTTGTTATGATATCGCCAAATCAATATTGAAATATGCAGAGGTCTAGCCAGCCATTATGCAAGCCAGGTTTTTATGTGTAACTTTCATTTATAGTCCACAGAATGGTTGCAAGCAAGCATCCTTCAAGTACTTGCCAGTATCCTTTGTATTTGTTATGAGGCTTTGGAACTCATTACGTGCTTCACATCCAAAATATATGCTTAACTTCTACACTTTAGATATAAATATACGTACTATTCCCCTTACACGAGTAGAGGAAGCAGCAGTCTACTGGACTGCTTACTCCCTACCAGCTTTTATTGGTTATTTCATATATCCCTGGAAACTTTCTCATATGCAACTGTGCTAGGGGCAAAGGGAACGGAGACATTTGCTCCCTGGTGACATTCTGGTGTTGTTGGACAAAGTAGTTTTGGTCAGTCCTGGAGCCACGCTGGAGAACAAAATGATTTTATTTCCATTAAGGGCCAATATATTTTTGAACTAAGGTACTTATAAAACCTCACTGGGAGGTGGTACTAGGCCTCAGAAAAATAGAAATAGTGGTGGAAAGCAATACTTCCACTGTCAAGTCACCAAGAAACTTACCCTCCATGCCTGTACTAAGAACGTGTATCTGGCAATAATCCTATTATTAGTTCATATTGGCAAAACTCTCATAACCTTTGCAATGGTGTGATAATGAGCAAAAAATAGTATCTATAAAGCTTCAGTTTCATGAGGAAAATTCTTTATGTGCCAGGGGAATCTTTTCTACACAGCTCCCCTGGTTGTCAGTCATGCTGATGTTTCTAGAGTTGTGTGTTAAAACAGAGATGTCCAAATCTTTATTAAAAAAAAACAAAACCAACTTTCCACAACAATCTACATCTGGTGTCACAGACAATGAACCTCTGGATTTTTGCTTCTAGAGCAAACTATGGGATGGACCTTTACATGGGTAACAGTTAGCACTTATTTTTTCCCTCAAATTCAAAGTCCTTTTCCGTTCCTGAACAGAGTGATTTGCAGATTAGGATCAGTTTACCACACCACACGAGACACGACAGGTATTTGACCAAACTACACAGCAAAACTGCTGCAGTCCAGAGCACCCAAGACAAAGCACAGTAAAGAAACACCTCAGATTAAACTCTCTGACTACACAGATCCAGGACTTCAGGGCATTAACTAAAAAAAACCCTTTAGTAAGATCTGTACTTTGGATTAAATTTATCCATGAATCTCTAGTAAAGCAGGAATCTCACTTGTAGCAAATCACAGCTTTGCCGCATCCCTGCCAGTGTTCAAGCCAGTCTGCATGGGACTTCGAGCAGCCTGGTGTGGTGGAAGGTGTTCCTGCCCATGGCAGGGAGGGTGGAACGAGATGATCTTTAAGGTCCCCTCCAACCCAAATCATTCTATGATTCCATGATTGCAGACGGCTTCAACAAAATCAGCTAACTCTATTATTTTTCTATGAAAAAAAAAATCACGACATTCTCCCCTCCGCCAATTCATGAAGTACACTATACAGCCAACCTATCTATACAGAGCCCGCCTCCCACCGTGCCAACAAAACAAATACTTAGGGAAACGCTGTTCCTCCGGGAACAGCTCTGAAACAGCGCTGTCAGGCACGGTTCGCAGTGTAAAGCAGCACGGACACTCACTGCCGAACCCCTTGGCCTGGCTGAGCAGCGCCTCCGACTCCTCCTGCAGCTCCCCCTGTTCCTGCGCGCCCGGCGCGGCCTCCTCCTCCTGCTGCTGCTGCTGCTGCTCCTCGGGGCTGCTCCCCTTCCCGGCGGGCAGCAGCTGCTCGGCCCCCGCCCGCTCCAGCTCCAGCCCCAGCCAGCTGCCCAGGCCGCGCAACATCGCTGCGGCCCGAGCTGCCTGCGCGGCCCGGCCCGGCCGCTCCGCAACCCTTCCGCCTACGCCACTTCCGCAGGGAGCGGCGGGAAGGGGCGGGAGCAGCGGGAGCAGAGGCGGGAGGGGTGGGGAGGGGCGGGAACAGGGGCG
>VXAU01003167.1:0-321220 GCA_013399695.1 Formicarius rufipectus
GTCCATTCCCGCCGCCCTCCTCCCACACAATAATGATCCGCCGCCGCCGCCGCTGCCGGAAAAAAAAAGAGGAGGGACACCGCCACCAGCCACTCGTGCGGGCAGCGGTGCCATCCTTGGGGCGCGGGGGCCAGGGGAAGGGCCGGGCCGAGCCCCCCCCGCCTGACGCTCGCCGGCGGCGGGGCGACGGCAGCGGCGCCGCGCAGGGAAACGCCGCCCTCCTCCTACTCCTCCTACTCCTCCTCCTTCTCCCCGCGGGGACGGCACAAAACGCGAGGCGATGTGATGCGGTGCGGCCGCTGCGGGAGGTGCCTGTGCGGGGCCGGCGCGGTGCGGGGCTCGGCCGCGGGGCTCCGCTCCCCGTCTGCGCGGGCTGCCGGGGCACGTGGGTTTGACACACGCTCCGCAGACGGGCCGGCTGCGGCGGGCGAAAGAGCGGCACCGAGCGGCTCCTCCTGACGCTGGAGCGGCCGCGCTGCGCCCCCCGCACCGCGCCGGGGTCGGCACCTGTCCTGCACTGAGAGGGCCCTCAAGTCTGCGCTCCTCTCGCAGCCGGGGGCGCGGGAAAGCGTTTCCTGGCTCGGGCAGGAGCACCCGTCGAGCTGCGGGAAAGGTGGGGGTCCTGAACGTGGCGTTAACCAAGATGTCTGAGCCACGGCTCTTCTTCTGCTCAAACACCTGAAATAAATAAATGGTGAACGTTTTTCAGTACATCTTCATCTTTCAAGGTGTCTGCATGAGCCCTGGGCCAGGGCATGTGCTTGTGGCCCAAGGGAGCTTGCAGGAGGGACCTCGCTGGCTGGGGCACTAGCTGCCTGTGTCAGAACCAGGGCCTTTGGCAAACCTTGCTATGCCCTTACAGCCACGCATAAGGGTGGGGGGAAGATGAGAAAGCAAACCCCTTCTGAAACGCCTTGCAGAAGTTTCTCAGCACTGTCAAACTCTTAGGGGGGTTTCAAGGTTTAGTTATGATTGAGTTTCTCTGGGGCGTTTGTGGTGTTGCCTTCACCTTGCCCCGTTTAAGGAGGGTTGTCAAATATTTTGGGAAGGTGGGAACCCTGTGAGGAAGCAGATACCTGATTCCAGATACCTGATCCTCGTAGGAGCAATGGCCAGCAGAGGAGCTCTGCAAAGCTTCCCTTTCCCAAAGACTCCTGCACCAGAATGTTCTCATGACCAACCACCATTCCACATATTTGGAGAGTCAACAGGAGGTGAGCTCTGAAAATCCCTGGGAGGCATGTGACAGGCTGTGGGGTAGGTCTGGAGTGGAAGAACCGCCGACTGCTGAGGTGACTTTACAAATTCAGCCCCACTTGGTGCGGGAGGTTTTTTACCTACTGCAGCTGGAGTTTGTCTCCCCTAGCAGCCCTTGAGCTGGTACTGCCAGCATTGTGAGCACACAGGAGCAAACTCAAACGCTTACAAGAGAACAAACCTGCCTTCATCCCATAAATCACTTGAAAAGACACAGGCATGATGTCCTGGAGCAGAGCAGAGCAAAGCAGGAGAGGACAATAAACTGAGAAGAGGGAAGCAGGAGTTGTTTGTGATTGCCTAAGCATATCTTTGGATTAACAACATCAAAACTTGATGCATCATTCTAAGGGAGAGCTAATCATCTCCAGATGGACCAGTAGTTGGTCCATCAGACAGCTTCAAACCACGTTCACGACGGGGAACATGCGAGCTCCAGCCAACCAGACTAAAGTTGGACTGAAGCAGAAACTCTTGTAGTTGCAGGGACCTTACACCATATGCCTTGTTTTACTTGTTTGCTTGTGCTGAGCTGAATTACCTGCCAAATTAGTCATGACCTGTGTGTGTGCTTAGGTGTAAGTTGCAGCTCTGTGTAACAGGTCCTTTTCTTTGAAGCAAGTCTTGTGACTTTTGTAGTCAAGGCTGGATATATTTCGAAGCACTGATTTTGAATTAAATTCTCTCTTCCCGAGAATATGTTTGGGTTTAGATAACTGTATTGCCAGGTATTAATTTCTTCCTGTTCAGACTAGATTTTATTGAGAGTGAGGTCATTCCTCCTTGCCATGGGTCTGAGCACAACTAGTAGATGAAATTATGGAAGAATATTTTTTACAACTCCATATTTTCTAATATTTTCTTGGGAAACTGTTCGTATTTTGTTAGAGTTTAGAGGGGATTCTTTTTTTTTTATTTGTTTGTTTTTAAGGGAAAGGAACCTTTAGTGCAGTTTCTGAGTCAGAGAATAGTAAAAAGGGATCTCCAAAGACACTTGTAAATATATGATTTTAACTTGCCATTTGAAAATTCCAGATGAGATGATGTTTGAGGACTACCTCCCCTGCTTTGTGGCAAAAATTAAAGCTTCCTGAATCAAAATTTTTGAATACTGTGTGTCTCACAGTGCTAACTATAAAGCATACACAGTTGTTATTTGTCCAAAAATTATGTTTGGTCCTGGAAGTATTGAGAAGCCCAAGTAGTTTAATGGAGTATAAGAGAAGCATATCCATCTAGGGGTTTGTTATGTGTTCATAAGGTAGTTCATAGTTTTTAACTCCAGCAGATATTGAATCACGCCCCTCACATCTCTTAATTAATTTCCATCTGATTGGTCACTTGAGAGTTCTGGTTCACTTTTTATCTTCCTGCTGCCCAAAGCAATAGTACAGTTTTATTTTAAGAGTAGTTTTACATTTTACTTCCTAACAGGTACTGGAATGTCTTGGACAAATGCTAACCTACTAGATGCTTTCTTGAGTTCCTTATATTAAAATGATTAAGCTTATTTAATAAACTGTTACACAATGTTTTAGATTTGTCTGTCTGCCTCCCATTCAATCCCATCCCATCTTTGTGTGATGACTGTAGTTCTTGTGTGCTTCTCTTTCAGTCCAGGTCATATTTGCTCCTTGAATTCACTACAGAAACAAAACTGTGTTTAGAACAAAACTACAGGGATAATTTCACACATCTTAAAGTCACTAGTTTGCCCAGCTGATGAGCTGAAGAAATAGGTCATTTTAGCTGTATTGGGCAAAACCCAGTGATTAGTAATCATTTCCTTTCTAGGATATTTTCTGTTACACTACATTTCTTACTCATATACCAAACACTGTCTGTTTGTTTAATTGAATAAAAAAGACACAGCGAGGACAACCGGAAATAATTAGCTGCAATCTCTCTACTTTTTATAGAAAAATGATCTGCTCCAGGAGTATCTCAAATGGAGTGTCTTCTCACTGGAGGAGTCCATATGAATAGAGTACAGAACTGTAATGTGTTATACTGTATAAATGATGAAACATACCAGAAAATTCCCATGTGCCTGGTAAGGAAATGTGTTCGTAATTGCTACCTAAGCAACAGGGTCAAAGTCTGAAGGTGTCCCCAGCAAGAGATCAAATGAGGCCGGTGCATATTACTTTTATTCACTCACTCAGAAATCCAGCATGCAGATCAGCACACAAACTTTAATGTTTTAGAATCCCAGTCTTTTCCTGAGCTTGAAGAGAGCCCCTCACTACAACTACATGATGGGAATGTTGAGAGTACCCTGCTGTGGTATTACCTTGCATCAGAAAGGTGCCTCTTTTTTCCATGTTGAGGCTACTGCTAATTACTTGCTAGAGAAAATGTGTCTTGGTTTTGTTTTCTTTAATCACTGTGCTTGAGCTTTCTATCCCTACTTGGCTATTTAGGTGTCACCCCTGCTTTTTGGAGATACTGGGTTTCTTCCAAACCTTTTCTTCTACATAGATTCTTTTTTTCTTATAGTCTAGTAATTGAGAATCGCTCATTGTGAAAGAAATTCAAACTAGCAGATAAAATTTGTGAGCCTGTTGTGCCATAAGAGGACAGATGAACTGCATTTCCCAGCCTAATTAATTGTCAGTGATTCTGGTCTCTGAATGGCCTTGGGCTGGGGGAGAGCAAATGATGACTGTCTTTTCCTATTATCCGATAAAGTGGAAGGACATCTCCATAGTCATGTTCTGTCTCTATCTTGAGTTATTCTTCCCTTAGGAACAGCTGCCTCTTGCAAACTTACCTTCTAAGTTGGAACTGAGTCTGATGTGTATTTCCAGCATTTACACAACAGTAATTAAAACAATAAGATCATAAGTTTTAAATGTTGTCAAGCTATGACTGAATATTTCTGAAGGAATGCTCAGAATGAGGGTCTTGTGCACAAAGTGGAAAAATACCCTTTCCTATTTAGTGTTGAGGAGTAAAAATAAAATTATCTTCCTAGTCACTAATTTTTAGGGGACTGGCCAGACACAAAGCTCAGTTTTAAGGAATTTTCACAACCCAGCAACTGAAGATCCCCTTCTTCACATGGGACCTGAGTTCTGCACAAAGCCTGTTTCTAGGAAAAAATGTATGCTCAGCCTCTTCTTTTCCTTCAAGGGAGAGGGAAAAGAAAAGCTGGATGGCATAACACTTTCTCTAACCATGTGTAAGCACTACAATCACTGTGAGTTGCGCTGAAAGCCTTCATCTGAGAGGGTTACTGGAACTCTTTTAGTCTCACTCCTGATGAATCAGCCTCAGGATCAAGGGACCTGTTTTTGGCCTGTGTGCCTGGCCGTGACTTCTAGGCTCTTGTAGTTCATGACTGGAAAGACTACAGAAATGCTGCAGGAAAATTCTGAATATTTGTAAAACATTTTATTCTGTGAAGGGGTAGAGTTGAATTGAAAGATCAGAAAACAGACAAAGGAATCGGGTTGTCAGTCAGGCAAGTGTCCAACTAGTACAGTTCTGATTTATTTAGCTGCAGCTCTGTGTGAAGAATAAAACTGGTCTTTACAACATCTGTCCCCTCCCTAAGGCCAGTCTGGTCTGGATGCATCTGGCTTGTCAAATTAGATGATAAGGATACTGTCCCTGCAGTAAACCTATGTCTTCCTCTTTTGACTGGCACAAGTGCACTGGCAGCTTCAGGCAAAACTGTTTCCCAGCTGATGAAGCAGAAGAAGCGTCTTATTAATGCTTAATAGACCGAGATAATAATAATGTTGGATTTCAGTGGCACAAGGAGACCTGTGTTACTTAGAAGTGCCTGACTTGTTTTTCAGGTGAAAATCAAAGTGCTGTTTGGCCTCCTGCAGCAGGGAACTTGCCCAGAACACCTTCTGCCACAGGGTACCCAGAAGCATTGGCTCTGTGTCCCCCATCTTCACATGGGTCTGCTCCGTGGCTCACTCAGTCTCATGGCCTGGGCTCATGACAGCTTGTGTGCTGGCCTTAACAGTGTTATTTATTCTTTGGGCTTGTGTTCCAAGTCCAAACTGTGTCTTCTTCTAAGGCAACCTGGAGCATGTGACTCTGCAGCAGCTCCAAAATGAGAAAGGCAGTGAGGGCAGTTAGTCTTAAGTTGCTGGTGGGGCTGCACAGGGATGCCCAGCTGCAGCCCTACTCGCTGAGGTGGCACTGTGCCATTTCTTAGCAAATTAATCCAAACAGCTCCTTTCTCAGTGTTGGAGCGATGTTAATGTAAATGTGTTGCAGAAGGCTAACTGGACAGGCACTGCCCGAGCTGAAGATTTCAGTCTCTCAAGTGCTTGTAGTGTGGCATCTGGGACCCTGAGGGACCAGAATGCTTATAAACCTCACATGCTGCAAAGGGAATTGCATTGTCCTAGCACCAGGCCTGAGGCTCCAGCATTGTTTCATGATCAGAAGAAAAGAAACTGTCTCATCATCAAAGCAAACATATACAGATGCTGCGTTTTCTCATCATGGGCAAAATTAAGTTTTTAAATGCAGGAGGGTTTTTGTCTGTTTTGTATAGGTTTTTGCCTTACCTAATTTTTAAATTACAGTTTATTTAATGATAATAACTTAGGCATTCAAACATTTTGAAAAAAATAAAAGTAATAATTTAAAATATTTTCCAGAAAGTATTTTTGTTTAATAAATTAAAATGCAGTTATGTGGATTTGCCTGGAATTCAGAATCCATTTTTAAATTCACATTTAACATCTTTGCTTCAAGGCTTAGGATATTAAGACTTTATGCAGTCTGTTTGATTCTCACTAAAACATCTACATGTGTTATCACTTACTGTGCTGTATATGCAATTTAATAGCACACAAAGTCACTAATGATGTACTGTTGCAAAGGTCAACCTTTATGGCTTTGTGTATCATTAAAACAGTAATCAATACTGGACTTCATTGAAGTAGAGATTATTGAAGTAGTTGAATGTCATTTAACTGAAACTTGTAGGAGGTGGTGGTGAATTTGCATTCTAAACCCTTGTATTCTATGTTCTTTTGTGATGAGCTCAGTCATTTGGTTAATTGTTGAGAATAATTGTAAATGTTTCAGAAATACACATTTATAAGCTTGCAATACCTCACCCTTTACAGTTTTATGTAGAAGGGGCTCAGTCCATATGTGTCTTGCCAAGTATATCACAGCAAACTACAAAAATAGCCTCTGTGTAGAACCTACAGTAAACTAATGTATTTGTGAAAATACTGTAATATGCAAATGCATAAGCATTATTTATTAGTACTTGTATGGCTGAAAATGCTATAGCGTATGCATGCTTAAATCCAGTATTTTTCAAGTATAAACTTCAGCAGAAGATCTCTCAGTGATACATTTTGTGTTTACCATATGCCAAAGGACAAGGGGGAAGAGTTTTAAACTAAAAGAGGGTCAGTTTTGATTAGATATAAGGAAGAAACTTTTTTACAGTGAGGATGATGAAACACTGGAGCAAGTTGCCCAGACAGGTGGTAGGTACCCCACCCTCCCTCTGGAAACACTCCTGGTCAGGCTGGATGGGACTCTTGAGCAACCTAATCTAGTTTTAGATGCCTCATCTCAGGGTTGGACTAAGTGATCTTTAAAGGTCTCTTGCAATCCAAACTATTCTGTGATTCTATGAATCTATGATTTAAAGACGAGTTTGAGATTAAAATAAAGTTCAAGTACTTTCTGGCACTTATTTTCAAGTGTGCTATTGAGAGCACCTGTAAACCTACTGAAGTAGTGTAGGAATCTTTTATTTCATGAAGGAAGATGAGTAACATAACTATTGGCTTTTTCCCTCCCAACAATTTTTTCCTAGTCTCAAACCAGTATTATTAAGAGGCAGAGGAAACTAGGCACAGTACTGGTGGGCATTTCCATGTGGACATGAAATATCTTAGGCAGGATTCTCTCAAAATCCCCCTACCTTCTCTTCTGGATATTTCACTAGCAGGATTCCTTTCCTTCTTAGGGCATGGAGAGCTAAATATTTTGAGTTATATTATCAAACTTTTCCATTGTTTGCTTATTTCTTTGGGTGTAGTGCAATGAGTTTGCTGATCCCCTCAGACTCCAGATTTATACTTATTGTCTAAACCATGTGTATTTGTATCTGGCTATAGGCAAAGAATTATTTCTTTTATGTGGGTGGAATGAAACTCTTATTAGATGAACAGCATATTGTGCTAAGGTAAGAAAAAAAAAAAAAGAGCAGTGTGACATGGTCTTTTCTGCCTATGAGAATTCATATTAACATGCTATTATCTTAAATTGCAAAGAAAATCTGTCACATACAATGGGCTAAAAGAGAACTGATTTACTCAGTTACAACTGAAAGTAAAAATTGTGTGCTGAATGGATTTCTTATTAAAACTGTCTGACAAGTGTGTGGCCTTAGTTGATCATGAATGGCAAGGAATTTGGTGTAGACAATCTCCAGACCCACCAATACATTCAGAAGCTGATCACCACCACATTTTCCTTTCCTTTCTAGAAAAGTAGTCTTCTGGGAATAAATAAATACTTTGAGAAGAACTGAATTAAACCTGGGGCAGTCTTAAACAAAGACTGATTTGATGAGTAAAGGCCCATAGCAATAATTGGTCTCCCTCATATCTAAAACACATTGGAGTCAGTGTTTGAAGTACCACAGTAAGACTTTAACTCTGAGTCAGAGTTAATTAGAATTACCCCATTCTCCCATTAGAATTAACAAGTTTGAGCTGCCAAAGTCTAGTCCAGAAGAGTGTCCCCTCCCCTTCAAGTTTCTTTAGCCCTGTAGGTATGAGAAAGAGCAAGGGGGAGACCTGTTGTCCATATTGGTCATTCGCTGCTCTTTCTAACATCTCAACATCTTTTAGAAGACTGGACAGGGCTGTAGCCTGTGAAACAGATTTTTCTCCATCCTCCATCCAGCAGCTGTGCTGTGGATTGGGGGGAAAAGAAGGTGAGAGGACCTAATAGAAAAATCACATCCAAAAGGGTGGGCTTTATGTGTTCGGGAAACCTTTGTTGTTATGGAAAGGAGCTGGAAGTGCTCCTCTCTTGGAACTTGGAAGCTGGATCAAACTGGCCATATGCATCCCACCCTGTGATGCCAAAGAGCTGCACAGAGAGAAATTGATGTGCTCTGGGTACAGGAGGATGAGGATCTGCTGGAAGTGGTGGTGGGAGAGCATAAGGGAGACAAAACAAGCCTTGCAGTTGGAGCATGTTGGGCCAGTGGCAATGGTAGCAGTAACCACATCTTCTCCCTTTGTGGGTGGAGATAAGTGGTGAAACCAGCCTGTGCTTCGTTGCTTCTTCTGTGAATTTATGGCATGACACCAGTATGAATAATTGATTTTTCCCAAAGGCTCTTTCCTTTTCTGAAAGTAATGGCATTGCCTCTCAGAGTCTGGGAGAAGAACCTGAGTAGGTGATGAGGCTAAAGGCCTGAAACCTGGTAGGGCAGGGGAGCTGCACCATGTCTTGGGGAAATAGGGGGAGACAGTAATCTGTGGGCATCTGTCCAAGAATATGTGAAAACATCTGCAGAGGGTCAGGATTGCCTTGATTGTGGGTAATGCCTTGATACTTTGTTATTAAAGATCAGCCCTGCTAAGAAGAACAGATATAAATTTGCTGAAGTCTGCTGTTTAAAATATTAGAGTTTTGGTGGTGGTGGTAAGGTTGTTTTTTAATTGTTTGTTAAAGCACAGGAAGAGACTCCATGTAAAAGGTTACCTGTTTTGAAATACAGATCCTATGAGGATGGTATCTGCCCTCGGTCTCTTGACGCAAGAGCTGCCCGGCACTGAAGCTGTTGCTGTAACAAACACCAGCAGTGAGTGCAGTTTGCAAGGGTGGCTGTCAGTCCCTACAGGCAGCAAATGTCCCAGGCACCACAGTTCAGTACCTGAGTCATATGGAGGCCTCTCTTCACAGAGGGATTAGACACTGCAATCCTCAAAAACCAAATATCCATCAAAGGCAACAGTTTTCTTTCCCATTCACGTGACACCAGTGAGCCTGATCTTCATCAGCATGGTCCCACCAGAACAAGGAATACCTTTCTAGCTACCCACTATGGACAGTGGCAGACTAGACCAGGACTTGCCAATGTACTCTGAAGGATGTCATCTGAAGTCTCATCTGCTGTTATTTTTTCATGCTGTTCCAAGTTTGTGTTTTCCCAGTGAAGTCTGGTTTTCTTTTTAGGAAGAAGCTATTTGTCATTTTTGAACACCCAGACAATAAAATTTGGTTTATCAGATGCTCTTACAATTCCCAAGTGCCTAACTGCTAATCCCTGGAGAATTTGGAAGATTTTCTGAGACTTTTTCTCCTCTGGCAAAAAGTAGTTGAAGATGGTTGGGTACGATGTAGAATGTCAGGCAAGGACAAATAGATGGACTGACTAACAGCAGAGTACCAGAATGTCTCATGTGCTTAGGAAACAATTTATCATGCTAAATATGACCTATAAAAACTGTGCCTTAAGCCTGAAAATTTTATTGGCTATAAAATGAAAAAAAATAGAAAGAAGTGTTTTCTCCCCTTCCCCTCCCACCATTATCAGATATTTTGTGTCTGATTACTAACTTTTGCAATATCCGTGGAAAAATTCAAGCTTTACAAAGGTCTGATGGATCCCTCTGAGCTTTTATGCAGATAAAAGGCTTATAAAAAAACCCCATGAACATCATTTAGCTGACATGAAGCCCTGGGAATACAAAGTTAGAATCAGTTCTATTTGCCTAAAGATTAAACTCCCTGTTAAGTATATTCTTTGATTCACAGCATGTCAACTGCCTAAACAATTTCTTTTAATTCAGGGCTTTGGTAGTGGAAGATATTACAAGTATCATGAGGAAGTTTTCCAGCCCCAGGTTCCTGCCATTTGTTCTTCCAGCTCTGCGTTGAGCTCCTGGGGGTTCAGATTTCCTTTGGATAAAGTGATGAGGTTCCAATATGTGTGCTGAGCTGAAATTGCTTGCATGGTGCCCAGTCTTTAATGTTGTACTTCCATATTTCAACAAATGTAGTTGAATATTAATTATTTATATAGCTTCAGAATGTAAACGGATTCATTTTTGCAAAAGTAATTTCTTTTGTAGCATGAGAGCAAGCACATCATTGTGCTGCGTGCAAGTCTGTGACAAATTAAGACCTGTCACCATCAAGGCAGCAATTGCTGCTTGTTCCCACTGGGGGGTATCTTAGTTTTAATACTTACGGATTTTAGTATACACAAAATAACTCCTTTTATCTTATTTTGTCATGTAATGCATGTGACATTTCAATTATTGTTCTAATAGTCACTGTGCTACAGTCATCTGTGTGTGTGAGAATTCACACAAGAGGAGGAGAGGAATGCGGTGCTGTGGGATTTCTTTGTCACTGCATTCATGTTCCGCTGCTGGTGAGTTCTGTGGCATAAATGGGACTCAGGATGAGAAGAGCAATTGTTCCTTCTGGTGCTTTTTTGCATAGTTTTGCTGGGCTTGAATTTTTCTCCTGGGCACTAAAGTAAGGACTAAACTAGGCTAGGGGTGTTCAGCCCTATGGAATGGCCTTTCCTTCCTGTGCTTGATAACTCTAACGTGACAGAAAAATCCCTTTGGTAGCTTTGTGCTGAGCTTCTAGGCTGGTGAGAAGTAGTTATATGCAATATTAAGTTTGGGGTTGATCACTTGCTAATAGTGGTCAGATTCTCAAAATCTGTTTTCAGATTCTGGTTGATGATATTATTCTTTGGAGACTAGTTTAGCTATTGGGAAGAAAATTCATAATTATGAAGTTTTGGTATTTGTGTGCGTATATGTAATTTTCAGACAGACTTGCTGTTTGATTGCAGAATTTGACTATAACTTTTATTGTTTTATTTAGTTATTTTAATTACTGCCTCTGAACCCTCTACATACAGAACACATTGTCCCTGAAGTAACTGGTGATACAGGTGTGCCAGTGCCCGAAAGAGACAGAGTTGATATATCTCGTAGTTTTTTGCTTCTTACAGTCCCCCTTACTGCACTAACTAGCTTGTTCTTCAGAAATGGATCTTTATTTTGTTATTCTATCAAGCAGTACTTTTGTTAAAAAAATAAGGTGTTTAAAATTTACTTTTCAACGGCTAATCCGTTGAAGTTGATAACTTGTTCTCTATTAACTGACAGCAAATTCTGTCTTGTTTTGAGCTAAGAAATATTTACGAACATATACCAAACCCTTCCATCTGATTCCCACTTCTTCCACATATGGATACAGAACTGGTTAGGTCATCCAGGGGTGCCAGATCTCATGAAAGAATCTTTATTAATGCCCTGTACAACACCCAACTAAACTTTTTTGTATGTTTTTCAATAGTGTTACAATCTGCATAAATGTTGCAAAAAGAACTTTGGATTCGAATATTCCCCTGAGCACAACTAAACTCACACACAAGTTATCTGTTGATAACAAAAACTGATTTTTATTAATTGCTAAGAGATGCAAAGAGAAGAAACAGGAAAAGGTTGGGAAAAGCTAAGATGGTTTTAAAAGCAGAGAAAGGTTACCACCAAAAATTACGTTTTTGCCAAGCTGACATTGGGTGGGGCAGTGGGAAAGAGAAGCAGTTTCTGCCTTTTTTTTTTTTCTCTGTGTCTGACGCTTTTCTGTTGTTGCCTCTTCTAGCTGAGGGGGGTCATAGCTGCTCCAGTTCTCTGGAATGCAGCCAGGATGTGGGTTCTGTCGCTCACGAAGAGCTGTGTTTGCCGACCATGCAGGGTCATGGTCTGGTAGCATCTTTTGGTGCTCAAAACTATGGTAGGGATAGAAGGATAAGATATAACTCGCAGATGTGGCATGGTGGGTCTGGGTTCCAGCAGAGTTTCAGTAAGCAGAGAGTGGTGGATAAGAAAAAGTGAGGAGGTAAGGGGGAGGTAGGGAGAGATTTTTGGTTACAGTAACCAACTCTCTCTCTCTCTTTGCTCACCCCTAATTTTCCAAAGTTTTTTTTTTCCAAGTTTTTTTAGTGTTTAGAGGAGGTTTGTACGTGATTTTTTGGCACATAGCTCTATTCACATATTTCGAAGAGATAACAATTGCAGGCAAAAGTCCATCAGGAAGCTCTTGTGAGAACTGTCAGAAAGCTGACAGAAGTTTTTGGTAGGAAGTTTTGACAGGCAGAAACAATGGCAAAACATTATTTATTACATTTCTGTATTATCTGTCTGTCACAAATAGGTCTGACACAGTCCTATCAAAATTCATTGAACAAGTCTTGATATTTCTTTCTAATCTTTTATTATCCCTCATGCACATATGGACATCTCTGGAATGCAGACTTAAACACAGAAGCCCCAGAATATTTTATTTTTATTTGTACATATGTATTGAATTGAAGTCCTTTGGGTACTTCTAGTATTTAAGCAACAGCACAGATAAACTGTGGTTTCTGGTTAATTTTTAAATTACAAAATAGAAAGTAAGATGTTTGCAGTTTCGCCTCTGAGGGATGCTTTTGCTTTGTCAACATCAATGTTGTACTCTGCTGTGATCAGCAGTTACCTTGATTGTGTCAATGTTTTAACAGCATAACCTGATGCAGTGTATCTTAAAATGAAGTTCTCTCTTCATTATCAAATTTGTCTCATGTCTAGGATTAACTTCATTTGTTGAAGGATAAATACAGTTTTAATTCAGTTTGCTAATGCAGCATATGGGAAATTCTGTGATAGCCGTTCTTGGTAGTAATCTTCCAATTTTGGTTGCAGTCTTGGCTATGACTGGAGGCTTGACCTCTTGTGGTTGTCTGGACCAGAGGTGGTAATCATCCCAGGATATGGGTGAAAATGTGAGGTTTGGTCTCTCTAGTCCGTGAAGTTGTTTGTTCATGGAGGAAACACCATGGGCTGTTAAAACTGCCATGAGGACATTTGACCTGGAGTTGTCCTTCAAATGCTAAAGCTGTTCTAATCTTTTCTTCCATCTAATTGTTTCTGACAAAATGCATTTTGAGGCCACTTTTGCAGTAAAACTGGCAATATCTTTTGTTTAAAGGTAGTGGAGTCCAGGGGATAAAATACAGAGGTGTTCCCCCAAGGTGTGGTTCTCGCCAGTTTCTGACAACGTGGGTTCTTCTTTACAGTAACAAAAGTTGCCCCAAAACTTATAAGTTAGTGGAAACTTGGTCCAAGTGAGGTCTGTAAATGTTTTGTGCTGTATAGAAAGGGTCCACTGGTTCTGTTACCCACCATTTCACAGGGCAAGCCTGTCTTCCTTCCAGAGCAAACAGATAGGGGTTTTGGGGAAGAACATGCAATACCCATCTGGGGTTTCATACAGATAGGAGCAATTCAACCTCAGACACACAGCAAAGCAGCTGAATTCAGGATAGGTGGGTGAATAGAACAGTGTCCTGAATTGCTGGTTTTTTATCAGCCCAAGGCCATCCTGAATGCAGGGAACTTTAGCCAGTCGATCATTGTGTTCTTCTGCTGGCTGCACTTTGTGCAGCAGCATTTTAGGTTTTTATTTGCCCTGGGAGGATATTAGGCTGCCTGTACCCTCTTCCAGCATCTGATTCTAGTTTGGCAGATCCCTTGTTGCAAGGTGTCATCTGTCAAGAGTAACTTATTTATTTCACATCTCAGAAGAAGTGAAAGTACTGATTTTTCCAGGTGCACTGTGAAATGTAAATATGCTAGTGATGTGACAGTGATGGACAGCCTGCATTGGCCCTCAACCTGAGGAGGCAAACCTCCAGGAGGGACCCCAGCACAGGCCTCTCCCCTTGATACCACTTACCAAAAGTAAATAAGTTGAGATTTGCTAGCTAACGAGCATGATTTGTGACTATTAATTAATTGAATAGAGATTTAAATGTGAGGCTCATTTTTAATCTTTTGCAAATCACTATTAATCCATCCTGTTTATACTTCCATGCTCTAAGCAGAAACAATTCTTATTAATCAATACACTCATTTGTTGTTTTACCATGGAAGGAAGCAAGGATTTGCTGCCTATGTGTTTTATGCATGGGGATACCACTGCTGGGATCTCATGAGTCTGCATCAGAGGGAGTCTGGGAGCTAAAGGAGCCTCACAGTTAAGCAGATTAACAGTGATTTCTTCAGTCTGGCAGCAGGTGCATGTAACTGATTCTGTGCTTTGCAAGATGATACTTCATCAAATAAATGCACTGACGAAGTTAATTAGTTACATTTTTACTTTGCAATTTACCTCCATGATGACATCCTGCTGGTACTGAAAAGTGCTCCAAAAAATAATTTGTGCTCTAGCTGGTGGATTTTATAAAAACATGGAAAGGAATGTTAAGGCTGTATGTTTGACTTTACTTTATTGGTTGGTGATGACAATATAAATGCTATTTGAACCTTTTGGAAATTTTGACCAAGCTGTCTTCACATGATAATATTTCCTGCTCTTGTAGTGAAGACATGAATGCATGGAAACCTCTGAACTGTGATCACAACAAGAATGACCATTGTTTCATGTATTGCTTGTGGTGTTGTGTTCTTCTGAGTGCTTATCTTTTATTCTGTGAAATTATATAAAAAAATTTGGGCTGAAGCAATGTCAGTAAATGAAGTTAAGGTGCTCATCCACCTGTTAGATACCATTTTTATTAAAACCCCCACACTGAGCATTAATTTCATAGCTGCCAAACTGATTGGTAAGGATTTCAATAGAAACATCTGCATATTCACCACACTTTGGGCCATCTTTCTAGAGTTGGGGACCCCATCAGCTCAAGGAATGAGATAGATAGTGTCTAGAGGAAAATTCTCACCAATAAACATGTTGATTTTTCACTTTTTGCCCCAAATACTATAGGCAGCATTCATTGAAACACTTAATGCAAATACATGGCAGTAATTACAAAAACAATTATAGCATTATAAAGATTGCACTGGATGTTGCTTATCTTTCAGCAAAATAAGAAAAAAATACATAGAAAGACCTTCTTTTTAGGTAGAGGATGTAGTACAAATTGACTGAGACAGGATAATTTCTTCACCTTCTTTAGAAGTCTGAAAAGTAGCTTATATTAATAATCATCATCAGCTGAATTGTTGAAGAACTGTGTTGTTCTTTTTAACTGCTGCTAAAATCAGATGTGCCATTTTACAGTTGCAAAATCCATAGTTTCTGTGTGCTGTCAACAAAGGCTCTGACATTGCAAGCCCAAGAGGTTATTCCTTGACAGAATAACATCATGTTGATGCAGGTAATGTCAAATGATAGTAGCTTTTATGTTGTTTTGTAGTCTTGTATGTTTGAGTTTCTTTTCCTTTATTCTGGTGGCAGGAAACACCTAGGCTAATAAATGCCTTACTAACAGAGTAAGAGGACTCATTGAAGGTTGGGTCCTGAGTTCTCTCAGGATTATTTAAATGTTCTAGGCAGGAAACTTCAGCATTATTGCGGTGAGGTTTTTTTGGAAACAGCACTGTTCTGGGAAGCATCTCTGCCAAAATATCTCATGTATCACATTCAAAAGCAATTGGGATGAGAATCTAGGCAGGGCCTGGCTGTGGTATTAATATGGTGGATCAATTTCCATTCTCCAAACTGAGAGGCATGTCTTCCTGAAAATTGTTCTACCCTCCTTCTCAGACAGTGGAAGGAGATAGGCAGTTCAGATAAGGGCTGAATCACCTTTTTGAGGTTCATGCTTCACCCTGATAATTATTTAGGGATAAGTTAGTCTCACTGTGTTAATCATCAAGGGTGCAGTCACACCTTTCTGTTTGTAGTGGGCATTACACTTACATTCAAAATCTAGACTTTCTTTTTATTTCTATCCTTAATCAGGAAGTTCTTACAGTACAACGGGAAAAAAATTAGTTGGGGAGGGGAATAATATGGTGCTGAATGCCTAGAAGTTCCATGAGGGAAATAAACTGGTCTCTATGTTGAATCTCAGCAGCCTTTTACTTCTTCTGGGAAGCATTCTCAGTCAAGTGGACAGCTTTCCACTGTTTTGTTTTTTAATGGGGTAGCCACATCCTCCCCATTTACCCCCCACCGCCTTCATCCCTTGCAAAACTATTGTGACAGTGTAACCCACAATTACCACAAGCAAAGACCCATCATTACATTTTCATCAGACTGTGCAAATACTCATTTTAAAACAGGAAGTCCTGGTGTTGTTGCCTAACTACATTCCTTAGGAAGGAAATAAACAGGTAGGGGTTAAAATGTAGGTGACTGATGATGCCACCTTGACAAGCTTGGTTTCTATGCCAGTGAATTTCAAAACGTGATCTGACTATTCACCTGTATTTCCTGAGGCAGTGAGGTAACTGTCATGAAGATCAACAATCAGTAAGAAGTAAGGTGGCTCTCCCAAAACAAGCTGCAAATTCTATTTTGGATTTTCATCATTCAAAACAAAACAAACAAACAAAAAAAAGGCATTTATATGTCAATGTAATTGGTTATGATTGCTATCTACATGTGCCACTGATGTCCAGCACCAAAATACTGAGTCAATAGCTTCCAGTTAAAGTGAATGATTCTTCAGTGGAGTGTTTATTTCTTCACTAACTTTTTTTTTTCTTAAAAAGTCTTCCTTTACAGGTCTGTAACTCATCAACATATGGCTATAATTAGCAGTTTTTTAGTTGGAATTGAGAGGTGATTTCAAACAAGCTTCAAGAATCTTTGACCTTGTAACTAGGGACAGAACTGGGATTGATATGTGGCTATTATAATATGTGTACATTTGTAGAAATCTTATGGTGAATTAAACATGCAAGCACAAAACATGCATAGTTCACTTTCTGTCCCACAATGCCTAGAAACAGGAATTCCCAAAGACACTGACCTTCAAGTATGGGATTATTTAAGATGAAAAAACAAAACATATGTTTTAAATTTATTATTTTCTAACAGCAGAATTGATTTATTTTTATTTTTTTTTTGTTATTGTTGTGCATTCCATAGGGGTTATTTTAAATTAAAAATACTTAGGGATGCTATCCATCCTGTCAAGTGTATGTGATACTCAGCTACTGTAGTGGCTGTGGATACATGCTCCATGCCAAATTGCTCCCTGTCTTGCCATAGTAATGAAAGGAAAATTATATAAGGTAACTGACCAAGGGACCACCAAAGTGGGACAGAATAGTCTTTCCTCACCTTGGCACCTGAAAAGGGTTTTTTAAAAAATTATAATCACAGATCCAATCTTACTATTGGCCTAAGCATATATGTTCTCTGAACAACAGTGAAAGAGAATTTTTTAATTTTTTTTTTTTTGGCTTGTTTGGGGTTTTGTTTTATTTTTGTTTGTTTGTTTTGTTTTGTTTTGTTTTTTTCAGTGATGAATTTTCTCCTAGGCTAAAAACCAGCAAGGAAAGCAATCCAAACTAGAATAATAGAAAAGTTGGAGCATCTGGCAAAGTTCTGTGATCAGTAGGTACAAAATTATTTTCCTTGGGAGTGTGGGTGTGGAAAATGGTTAAACTACTTTGTTTTTCCGTTGTGATAAATTTTCGGGAAGACCTGGACTACTTGAACTTCTCTTTTCACAGTCACTTTTGGGATCTATGGTATATTTAGCAATCGGGAAGTAGAGTCATCCTTCCTGACTTATGATGATGAAGTGCAAATATCAGCTCTTTATTCTCCTGAAGGTCATACGACTTGAGAATTCCTATGAATGTTGGATTCTCAGACCAAGAAGTGCAAACAAAGTGTTTTCCACTGAAAAGCCACTGGGTTCACAAGATGGTTAAGTTCAATAGAATAGAAACTGCTGCAGTCATGTTATGTCTCCTTGCACAACTGTATGTCTCACATGTCTCAATACTTTGAACACAGATAGATTTTATCAGCTTTGAGTGGCATGATAAGATTTAATTTTCTCTTACTACTATAGAGATTGTAATGATTTTTGTCCTTATGTTCTGGTTATTTCTCTCAGTTCAAACAAAGATGCTAGCTTGAAGAAAAATGGGGGAAGCCTGAAACAATGATTTGGTATTCACACAGTGTATGAGAGACACTGTCAACATGGGCATACCAGTGTGAAACAGCCATCAAGTCTTCATGTATGACTACTTCAGTAGCTTCTGATGTTTGAAATATGAAATAAAGGCAGGATATATGATAAGATCTAGATAAATGTGGAATTCTTAATGGTTACTAGGACACAGTCTACTTATTCTCAAAACCTGTGACCTCTTTGACAGCCAAACCTCTTCTAGAAGGATCAAATGTACAACTCTCTTTAGCAGAGGCGGCAAAGTTCAGTGGTAACTTGGTCACTGTGTAAATGTCTGGCATTTCCTTCTATTCAAGGAAAATTGCATGGTACACATTTTCTCTTGAGACAATCCATCAAGAGGCCTGCATAGGCCAAGAGTGTGTGCTCATGTCAAATATTTCACCCACGATTCTTAGTTTTTTCGTTCTGAGGCTTGCTCAAGAGTAGTACAAAGTGGATATGTGTGGGTGTGTAGGGGAGAGGAAGGCTTTCCTAGCTGAGAGCCACACATCTGGTATTCTCCCTCCATAGTCATCAACTGGCTGAGTAAATATCCTGTGTGGGATCCTTCAGAGAAAAACTCAAAGATCTCTTCCTTTCCTCTTTATCATGGTTTCCCTATGATTGTTGTTTTGTGTGGTTTTGATGTAAGAGAAAAAGGAGACAGTGCTTTGTTTTCAGAGTGCCTTTCAGGTGCCACTCTGAGTTCTCCTGATGTAATTATTTTTATATTACACAGGTTGATTAGTTGATGAAATTCTAGATAGTAGTTACTGAGCAGAGAGGAGGTTTACATGAAAGTTTGCTGCTAACTTTGAAGGAAACTACAACAGTCTGAACCTTCACTATTTTACACGGCTGTGTCAGCAATGTCTCCCATGTTCTGGCTCCCTAAGGATGGCTGGAGAGTTTCAGCTGGTCACGTATTGCCCTCCTCTTCTGCTGACATAAACCTGGAGTCCTATTGCTGGAGTCACAGCACGTTTGTGCAATCTGTGCTGTTTAGATAAGTTTTCTAAACTTTACCTTTTGTGTATATTTGTTTTGAATAGGAATACAATAAGAATAAAACCTTATTCTCCTAATGTTTTCTGTTCTGTTGAGTGAATTACTTGGGGTTCAACTACTGACCTGGGGGTCTCTAGCTTGTTTTTCTCTTTGTGATTAAGGTGGCAAGGTGAGTTCATATTGCCAGAAGCATGGCTGCAACATAGGGAATGAACTGAGACAGACGAAGAGTTTTGTTTTGCAGACAGGCCAGACTTATTTTTGGTGCCTTTGGCTTGGTCATGTTTCAGAAACCTCATTCATAAGGGTTTTTCCTGCCTTCAAAACCTCACTTGTTTTAACAATAACAATAACAAATTATAAATGTCTCCAGCTGTAAGAGAACTAACTCGATCAAATTGAAAGGCTCATGTTACCCAAGACATAGGGAAAAGTGTGCTTGAATGCTCTGCAAACATTGTCCGAAAACATTGCTCTTAGGCCCTGTGGAGATTTCTAGACAGCAGAGTACCTGTGGGTAATGAATTTCATGAAATAGCCACCTTTATGAGCAGTGTTAGAACTGGGGTTGATTCTAGGCTGGTTTTTAGGCTGCTGTACTTTGTTTCCTTACAGGTGGATAGGTAGCTTAAATATAAACCTGGTATTTCACCTGGCACTGCAGAAAGGCTGCACAGTAGACAATACCACCATTTGTTTCCATAACTAACTCTATAGTTCTCTAATTTCCTTCTTGCTTATTGTTATCTGCCTAGTTCCTATCAGAACCTGAGTTATGTGGTATAAGGTGACTTAAGCTCTCAGCAGCATAATCTCTCTGCTTTACATTAGCCTGCACCTTATTTGTGTATGGGACAGGAAGAGAGTTCCAGCTACCGCCCACTGCTGATTTGAGGCATGTGACTAATACACCTTAATGAACAGAACCCTTCCAATGGATGAAAAACAAAGGCCTTCATTCTTAAAACATGTCAATTGGGTATTCCTTTATAATAATAATAATAAAAAAGATTTTATTTTGCCTACGTTTGTTGTAGAAATGATAAATATAACAAAGTATTTGGTAAGGAAGAGAGACTAGATATATTTCATAACTGAATAATTGTTTTAAAAATATAGAAAAAGCTACTTGAATCTGGAGCTCTGTTTTCTTTGCATTTTACTTTCTAATGAAATAGAAATAAATTGTTTGATTTTATTGAAAATATAAAGTAAATCCAGATATTTATATTCAGCAACATCACTGAAATCTACAAGGACCATGTTATCCTGTTAGTCTTATTCCTCTGAACACAACCAAACAGCTCATGCTGAGTAAGACTGGGGCTTCCGTTCAAACAGCAGTGGTAAGACTGTGGAACTGGAATCTCCTGTATGAAGGGAAAATTTTAACACTAATACACATAAAGTCTGTGAAAACATAATACACTGGGCTCTTTGTGCTTTAGAAACATGCAATGTTTGGGGCTTTTTTTTTTTTTTTTTACTTTGACAGTTTTGATGTGTTGCATTTGCAACTGCACTAAAGGGTTTATATTAACTCTTTCGAAAAGGGCACCAGCATTCACTAGGGAAAGTTGCTCACTGCCTGGTAAAAGTTTTTGCTTGTGATTTCACCTGAATGGGTTTTATCTTTGGCTTTTAACTCCATCAGAGTCCTCAAAACTGGAAACTGGAGATACCTGTCAAAAGGAAACTGATTCCTTACTTCAAGAGGAGACTGAGATATTTGAATCTGGAGCTTCACTGCATAAATCCCCCTCCATTATCTTTCATGGGCCAAACTTTCACCACCCAGGGCACGTTTGCAGGGATTGAGCTCTTTCTGTAGCATACCCTGGCCATAGGCTTGATACTGAGGAATGTATGCCTAGTTAGTCTTAATGGCATGCCAGTTCTAAGAAGGAGAAATGACAAGGTCCTGCTTCTTCTGGAGCCCCCATCTGGTCAAAGTGCTAGCAGGGAAAATTAAGGCAGCCTAGCACGAATTTAAATCTTATTGAAAATGCAGTGTTTTAGATATAAATAAATTAATTTCCATGGATTAAAGGAGTAATTTATCAGTAAAAGAAGCCTCAAAGTCCTGACCCTCTACAAGACCAGGTGAAAACATCCAACATGATCCATTAGGTGTAACTTTTGCTTCTTTCAACTCCTGTGATAATTTTTTGTGTTTGTGTGAAAGGGTATGACAGTTAAACTGAAACATTACAGTAAGTGAAGTCATTGAGGTAGGAATAGAGGTGTGGGGACTGTTCAGACAGTCTTTTTCCATTCCTGTCAACAATTTTAGCTTGGTTTCTTGATAGTGTGCATCAGTGTGATCTTTATTTAGATCACCACATCCTATTTTTCATTCTGAGGCAAAATCAGCCCTCCCAAGACTGCTGTGATCCCAAAGTGGCTAAATACTGTTGTGTCTGACACAGCAATGAATACTGCATGTGCTTGTCCTGTATTATTGACCAAATCATGTATTTTGTTCATACACATTGACACATAATGTCCACAGTAAAGCACTTTGCACACAGAAAAATGCTAGTAAATCACCAAAAAGCAAAAAGAAATTAAAAATTGAATCCCTCCTTGAGGAAAGAAGCTCTTCAATAGCCAGACAAGTTATGAGAAATAATGATGTCTCTGAGTGTCTTGACAGACTTTGCAAGCTCTTCTCCTCATGCTCCTGTGAGGCCTGAGTGAGGAGGTGCCACAGTGGGGCAAGGGGAGACAGCTGTGTCTCCCAGAAACCATGAGAAGATAGAAGGGTCTTGGGCATGCAGTGAGATGTTGAGGTACGTCTTGGAAATTGAGGACTCATGGGAAGCTATCGCAAAGTTGCCAGAGGTTCTGTTATTCCCGTTCCATTTATAATGCCAGACCTCACTTACAGCCAAGTGTGCCACACCTGCTGGCAGGGTCCTTGTGAACATTTCTTTTGTGTACTTTGAACAGAGTTTCATGGAATTAATTCTTGTAGATACTTCTATGAGCTGTGTGAAGGGCACTGCCCGACCTTCAAAGGTGATAGTCAAAACACGGAGAAATTAAAGTCAAAAGTCTTTGGTAACTCCAAGTGAGATCTTTGGTACTTGGAGTATTTGATCTGAGCTGCCTTTAAAATCTGAATGTTAAAGAGCCCATATATACTATACCATATGTTCAAAGCATGGCTCCCTCTCTATAACTTCCTTTGTAGCTCTGTATGCTGAGAATTTTTAAGCCAAACTGAAGAGTGTCCTGTGAGTGTCTGGAATTAACACTTTTGAAATTTCTATCTTACAAGAATGTCCCAGATCCTATGAGGGCTGTGTCAGAGGGAGGTACATCAATTCCTTTTTCAGCACCAGAATTCAGTTGCCTGAAGCAAGATCACTCAACCTCAGCGTGATTTTCCCTACAACTTCATCTCCTGACTGCTCATCATTCTTATTTCCAGGGAACAAGTAGAATCACTGAGTATGTCTGTGAAAGAGTCACTCTATGTAGTACAGATAAAATCTTTGAGGAGAAATGAGATTTACAGTTAGATAGTCTGCTCTGAATGCATAGATTATGACTAGTACAAAAGTATTCTGCCTGGATTTCACAACGGTTGTGCATTCCCTTTACCCCTGTGACTGTAGTCCCATTGCAGCAGACCTCAAGTCTTGCTGGGAAGAACTGAGGCACTGAGTATGATTTAAAAAAAGGAATAACTTTATTTTCCTTGTTCACTCAAGAAGACTCCTCCTGCTTCTTAGAAAATATAGAATTGATTTTGAGTCAATCTAAACTGCAAAAGTGTGCAGGTCAAGGAAGAACTCAATATTGAAGATGTAGCTTAATTCTGCTGGCAACTGAGGAAACAGTGCTAAAAGAGAGAGGTGCTGGCTGTATTACTAGCTACATAGTATGACTACTCACCCCACGGTGTAAGATGAAACTTGTCTCGTTTCAGAATCTAGGAAATGGTGGAGTCAAGTCAAGAATATCAAAGGACATTTCACATACTGTACCAGTAGCAGTATGAAAACAAAAATGAAGTCATAGCAGACAGAAAGATGCAGAAAACTTATAGGGTTCAAAACAGAGTCTGAACAAGAGCTGCAAGTTTATAGTAGAGATAAGGTGGATTAGGAAATGTGTCTTAAAGATGTGCTTCTTGCAGTTTAATTACTTTAAGTTCCTTTGGCAGTGTGATGAACATCAGTATTTTGATATTTGGAGACATATGGTCCTTTGTCTTCAGGCATTTTTGTACAAGACATCTCATTCCAAATTCACTCTAAGTCTACAAGGTGATTTGACATTGATCAGTAGCACTAGGTCTTCTTCTACTGCTGGTTCTTGACCAAATCAAACATTTCTTACTTGACAGATTGCACAAGAAACAGAAGATGACTCTCTCCTTCACTGGTAAACAGAAGCCGTGTTTCTTTCACTGAACATTCTCTTCACTGCCCCTGTTTTTCTTGCTGTATTTATGTGATTGGTAATTATGTTACCCCTGTGCCCCTTACATCCCAAGATTCCTTCTGCTGTGGTCAGGCCTTCCTGCCTTTTTTTTTTGAAAATAGGAGTGTGACTTCATCATATTGTGTAATCAAGTTTAAATTAGCGCAGAAGAAGATTGTACAAAATAATATTTTTTTATTTCTGCAATAAGCTTCATAACCTGAGGGTACAAAGAAGTAGAGGTCATTGATCTAAAAAGCAGTTTACTTGCAAAACAGCCAACATTTATATATTTTGTAATTTTGTATCTTTAACTTAAAATTAATAGTTTGGTATGTAGAATTGCTTCATACAGCAATTTTTTTTCAAATTAATATTTTTATCGGGCACTATAGTTCAAAGTATGTTGTGAAAATATCTATGTTTGCATATTTCATCTGAGTAGAAGGGTTTTTTTGTTTGTGTTTTTTTGTTTGGTTTGCTTTGGTTGTTGTTTGTTTCCCATAAAAGGAGGACCTTTGTTTTAAAGTTGTAGTGAACAATAAGTTGCATTCATTCAACATTAATGAAAGTATTGACAAGCACTTTAAGTTGTCTAACAAGGCCAACTATAAAGTCCCTAAACAGGTAGGCATTACAATCTGCTCTTAGGAAAGGGTAAACCAATTAAAAACATTGTTTTGAGTTACTTCTATGTGATTGCATAGTCAGGCTGCTTCTTGAATGTAACCTAACATGTACTTCCAAAAATGTTTTCTTTTTCAGGAATCCATTATAGTTCTAAATGTACAAATCAGTTTTCCTTATTTTAGGATAATATTATAGGTTTCAGATTTATAACTTTCATATATAAGTCTCATATGGTCATTTTGTACAAGTCAAGGTCTTTTGGCATTTGTGGTGGTAAGACATATTACAAAAATCTTGTTTCTGGTTATACAAATGATCCTTGAAGTGGTCTAGAAGTAACTCTCTCTTTAGTGTTTCAGAAGAAATTGTTCACTAATTCTCCTTTTGAGTAATAAAACTATTAATTGCATGTGAGTTCTGTTTATTTCCATTCTCTTCATTTGTGGGGGAGTTGTGTCTCCCCAATTTTCTGTGCACTTTTACAACAGATGTGAAAAGCAGGTAATACCATCGCTTCATCTAAAATCAGCTGCACACCCATTACTTCTCTTTGGCTTCTTCAAGTTAAATTCTAGCTAATTCTCATCCATTGACTTTCTTTTCCAGTGGAGTGGTTAGTAAAAGAAGTTGTTTTAATCCTGGTGCAGGGCAGAAAGGTCTAATCCCAAGAATGGGTCAACCATATGTATGCTATGTAGGTTACAGCAAGTTATCTTTGTTACACTATAATTAATACCGTCTTTGACTCAACCAGGATTTGGGCATTGAACTCAGCATGAATGAGTGTGACTTTTGGTGTTACAAATTTCATTTTACTCAGTGTTTCAGGTGGTTGCTGTCTTCAAAAAATTAAGCCAAACCTGTATACTACACACAAAGGTTAGACTTGTGATGAACCAGGGCAATCCTGAACTTAAAGAAACAATGAAAACATGCAGACAAAGGACTCTCAGTCCCTGTTTTTTGCTCTCCCAAAAGAGAGCATTCTGGCAGGAACACTTCTGCTTACCTTTCTAAAAGTAGGGTATGCACTTAATGATCATCCCATGTTGTGCACACAGGCTGTGTCAAGGTCCAAGTTGCTCCCTAAAGGATGGGAGATGGAAGTCAGAAGTGATCCCTGGACCAGCAGGACAAGCGCCTGACTAGTCCTCTAGTCCTGACCCATCCTTCAGTATCCACAACAACCAAGCAGGACAGATCTGTGGATGGTTACAAAGTTCTAACAGGAGTTTGGATTGTGAGACAATATCAACCCACAGGCAGATTGAAATTCAAACCAGGATGTCAATCCATAGGTCAGGGTTAGGATTAGGTCCAGTGATCAGCCAGCAGGTCTGCAGCAATAAGACTAGGCTGAAGTCAAGCCAGGAAACCAGCCTGTAGGTCAGGGCCAAAGTTAAGGGGCTTCTATGCCAGACACGGCCATGGAGAAGAGCACTCCTCTATCACAGCCCTTGGAAAGAACAGAGGCCCAGGGCTGAGCTTGAATAGACTTCCTGGGCTCAAGGGTGTGGGAGCAGCCTCAGGTGAGGCTGGTCATGGCTATTTAGTGTATATTAGTGCACCTGGGGCCTTAGCAGATAGGAACTATTTTGTGCTGTGCTCTAGAATGTTTAAAAGAAATGGATTCTTTTTGTTCTGATTGCCTCTTCTTATGTAATAGGACTACCAGTATATGAAAACAGCACAGGTAAGGAATGCTTCTTCTTTTAATATACTGAATTCTTAAAAAAGCCTATTCTTCCCACAGCCAAGTAACTGCTAAATTCCAGATATTTTTGTGGTGACTTTTCATTAAAGTCTCCTTTCATCATGCTGCTAATATTCTCCTTAAATTTTACAAACAGAAAAAAACATAAGGTGTTTCATTATGAGTTGAAGGTGACTTATGATATGAAAGTAAATTTCTACAATTTATGGAGCACCAGCTGAACAAAGACCAAACTCTTTGTTTAGTTTGGATATTTCTTGTTTCTTAAGACCCTCTTAAAATTCCTGAGGGAGGGGTGTGTGCCGAGGAAAAAGTACAATTGCTGTCATCTTGCAGTGTGCTTATAGGAGGAAGAAAAGAAAAAAACTTGGACTACTGTATCTGAAGAGATCCTGAAAAGACTGAAAGAGAGAGTGTTTTATGCTGTAAAGCTAAGACACTAAATGTGACCCTGAGCTGCTGCTTCAATATGTCACAGAGAGGATGGGAGAAACTCCTGGTTCTCTTGGTAAGAAGCTGTAACTTGAGTTGCAAGCAGCTGAAGTGGGAAAACCTGTCCTCACTGGTGGATAAATACTCTCCATGAGTGAGGTCAAAGCTTTCCATAAACAGGTTCACATTTCTGTAGATGTGAGCTAAGGAGTTTTATGATGTTGAGTTTTTTCTGAAAATTGCAGCTTTATGAGAAACCTCATGTGATGTTTTCTTCTCTTTGTTGGCTGGCCTCCTTGTCCTTATGTTGTACTAGATAGACAATGAGTTTAAAATAATGTTGGTCTTTGACTGATGGATGCATGCAGTTTCTGTCCTACATTCAGGATGCTGTACAGTTATGAACTTACTAGAAACCTGTGAGTAAGCACTCAGTAGAGAACTGATATAGAAAAGCAGTGTGGAGTTGGAAAAAGATGGTGGCAAGAAGCACTGAACAGCTCTTGGGGAAGGGAAGCTCATCTTACCAACTTGTCAGGAATTGAGTATCCAATTTGATGAGGTATCAGTGCATATTTTATGTGGTAGTTTATGTCCTTGAAATTAAAGGAGAACCTACTGGAATGTCTGGAATCTTTAATGGAATGAAAGTTAAATAGTCTCTTTTCTGTGCTGATAAGTGTTAAAGTACAATGATTCATTTTTTTCATCTGTGAAGTTTTGCTGGTTTGTTACTTTTAGTGAGTTCACTACAGATGGATTGGCATCTGATTGGCAACGAGTTGTATCATATACCATGTTCATTTTTCCCCCAATTTCTCCTTTTTTTCCCCTCCCTTATATTGTGAAATTGTCAGAATGTAATTGTCAAAAGCATGAATTTATTCTGAGAACATAGACTTCCAATCAAGAAACTCTCTTTAAAAATGTTGCCATTTATCCCCTGAACAGGAAATTTCACAGAAATTTACCCTGATCCTTGTTTAACTGCAGCTTCCAAGGCCTCTGTGATATTTGTTGTTCTTGTAGGACAATGTATAACTGCTATCTTCTCCCACCTTAGTTACCTTAAAAGTAATGCCAGCTGCCTCACTACAGGGTTCTGCACTGAGACGGAAAGTTGCTGTCTGGAGAGTGCTGTAATTAAGCTGTTACCTACACTATCACCAGTGACTAACTGTCTGAAACTCCTTCCCTGGAAAATACTGTTCTGCTGACATCAAAAAACTCGCTCTGTATGGGTAGTACTCATGGTGATTTTAGTCCTCCTGACTTGACTCAAGTAGTTTCCAGAACTCTCTCAACTTGATGGAAAAGTAATGGAAAAAACCTGCAGTGTAAACACTTTGGGTGTAGGGCAACCTCCCTCATTGCATGAATCCTGTGCAGTGTGATGAATGTGCAGTGGCACTAGCAGTACATAGTTTAATGGTAACTTATGTTTTTGTTTTACTGGCTTTTATCTTGAGATTATCTGACTGGGTGCTTCTTATCCAGAACTGAGTCCTGCTTGAAGTGATGACCTGTTTCTCATTCTTCCCTTTTTGCCATTTTGTGTTTTAATCTGTGCCACATTCTTTGTGCCTGTTGGCTCTGGGCATCTGATCCTGCATGCCAGGTGGCCTGACCAGAGAGATAAAGTAACATCTTGTGAGTTGTTTGGAGCAAAGTTTAGGAGAGTGAATTTTGTTTGATGAATAGTTTCTGTCAAGTAAAATCAAGTACTTAATATTCTCACATCTGTTCTCCTGAAAAGCAAAAACAGTTCTTGTTTGAAGTGTCACAAAAAAACCAAACCTCTTGAAACTAGAGAAATTGCTTCATTCTGAAAAGCACATACAAAAAAATGAAGTAAAAAATTTTTAAAAAGGCAATCTTTACACTGGCCTTCTTCTAATCTCTCTTGTGCTAAAAATGCTGCCTAAAATAATTCTGATTTGAACTCTGAAAACAGTCACATTTTCTAAGTCACCCATCTTATTATGTACTACAGGGTTTTCCACTGCATTGTAAATAGCATAAATGTAGTGGGAAATGGCAGAGGGTCTCTCTTCAAATGGCCTTTGTTTTTTCTTCCTTATTCAACATTGAGAGTTAAATGACCTTTTGCTATATTTTAAGCTTCTTGAACAGATTTGCATGTTTAAGAAGTTATTTGTAGGCAAGTGCTTTCCTGCTCAGTAAGTTCTTTCCCTTTCCCTCCTGTTATTTCAACTTAATTCATAATATAAGCTGCCTGTGTTCCAGTCACACTTGCTGGACTGTGAAGTGGGTAAATGTAGAAGTATTTTAACCAGAAGCCACAGAACACACAAGTATGTTTTGTTTTATGCAAGTTCAATGCATGGTTTCTGTGTAACTACATTTAACAGCATCTTTAAGAAGATATATCTCTGTACATTATGAAAGAAGGTAACCTGTAAATTGTGTGTTTTTAAAAGAATTTATTTTCCTGGATAAACTAAAGAATGACTTCCTGGTGTGGCATTTATTCTAAGTGAGTAAGTTTGGTCCTTTCAGTTGCTTCAGTTTGTGAAGAAATTGGAATCTGCAGAAGTAGTCCTTAGCACATTCACAGATTAGATTTATCAACAGCACAGCCTAAGGAAAAGCCACCTAAATTGCAACAGATAATAAAGTGCAGAAGTTTGGCTCAAAAATTGTAAGTAATTCCTTGAAGAATTCTGATTCAATTTAATTTTTTTTTTTTTTTTAATTTTGGGCATAGAGGAATAGGGTTTTGCTGTGCCAAACTTTATCACACTGAACAAGACATGGGTTTCTATGGTAGCTGGCTGGCTCACAGATGATGAAATATGAAACTGTGATTTCAAGTGTGGTAACCTGAATTTTCTTCACTTGGTACTTGAATCCAGCTGATCATCCCTTAAATTACTACAGAACTATCCACTTAATACTATCTGGTTTATAGTATAAATGGTTTATTTTGCTTTATCAACCTCTTTATGCTAAAATAATGCAACTTCAGTTTAGAGGTTGCTTTAACCACATAAACTGATACTGCTGGTTAAGCTGTAAACTAGTAACAGCTGTTCTGAAAAGAAAACCACACCTTTCATAAATTGATTTCAATAGAAGTGTAGGAACCATGAAGCTGTGTTCTGCAGTCTCAGCACATGGTGAGGAACATTTAACTGCCTGAAGAGCTGCCTTATAATTGCAGCTGTTAAATCTGTGTAACCTTTACCTGAGCTGTGCATTGATGCCTTTCCTACAAATCTGTGCTCTGCATATTGCTTGCGAGTACTTAACTGTGTGTCCTCTCAGCACAAGCACAGGTGACCAGTAATTCAGTTCTGTTTTGAAATTTCTCTAATTGAACATTCATGGGACAAATTCATACAACTCAAATCCCCCTCCATCTGTTAAATTGGTGCCCCTGTCCTGACAGAGTTGATTGATTGTGGGACTATGCTCTGGTCAGGTGAATGGCAATTGAGCTGACAAAGCAGTGGGTTACCCCTGCTGACACGGAGGCTTATTAGTCAGAATCATAATGAGCTGCACGGACGGAAGAGAATGGCAGAAAAGCACAATTTCTTGTGCTGTACTCTTCTGTTTAGAGACATCTGAATACTCAGTTCACATGTGAAATAGAATGAATACGTTCTTTGTATTAAACCCATAATTCAGACCACCTTTACTGTTAGGGTATGTTTCAACATCGCTGCGGGGATAATGATGTTGATCACCTTTGGTTTTTTCCCAGGGGATTGAAGAGTACTTATATAAAACATTTTATTTTTGTGGAATTAGTTCATGCCAGGGCCTATTTTTTTTAATGAGATGGCCCTATTTTTTGTTTATGATAGTGATGTGTATTCTGTCAGTTTGGAGTAATATTGAGAGGCTGGTGAAACAATTAGTACTTGAAAGATGAAAAAGGGAAATATTAATATTTGATATTAAAAACATGGGTTTCTGAGTTTACCTACTTCAGTGTGTATTCCAGTTCTTTACTTATTTCCAGACTGAAAATGAGTGGCAGGGGATAATAAAATCACTATAAATTAACTTTTGTGGTATCTGAACACATACAGCCCATCCATTTGCCTGGGAAGACCAGACAAAGCCTTAGCTGTGGCTTTAACCACATTTAAGAATACAAAGCATGAGTTTTATAGTCCAAGTGTTCTTATTTCCCTGCCATGCTAGCTGCAACACTGAGTTGAGGGGAATCCCTAGGCAAGCTGAGTGATGAATATTTTCATGGATTGTTCCCTCTATGCAAAAAAGAAATCAGAAAGGATCAAAATGTTCAAATGAACAGACTGAACCCACATGTTTTTCAGAGCTCTTTTACTAGCTGGAATGAAACACTAACATGCAGTACAATTTGCTCTGGTTTTATTCCAATTTGTGAGAATGTAGGAAAAATAAGGAGACAAATGCAATCCTGTTACAGTTCATGAAGTATGACGGGTTTAGTTTCCTTTCAGGCAGGTAGCAACTGACCCACTCTCCCTGAGAATACTAATTAGAGCAGCCAGTAATAGACTCAGTGCTGGATTTTCATGAAGACAGTAAAGTTGTGCTGTTGGTCAAGGCAGCAGAGTAAATTTGTCAGCTCGCAGAGTGTGGGCAAGTGCCATTCAGAGAGCTTTTTCTCACCTGCCTAGCAGGTTTGAGGATGTGTGTTGAGAAATGAGATTGCTGGCATTTTAATTGTAGTGGTTTACAAGCTGGTGAGGAGTTGTATCTTGAAATATGACTGAGCACCTCTTTTCTCTTCTTTAGGAGTCAGTCATGAATCTAGTATTTCTTGGACTTAAAGGAGGGGGGGGAAAAAACCCCACCCTGAAAAACCCAGAAAAGCAGCTTTGTAAATGCCATTTCTGAAAAGGGAAGAAGAAAAAACACAGATGCACTCTGTTGACCCTTCATTCTCTTCCCCCACGCTGTCCTCCCACAACAGCTTAGATCATTAAGCTCCTGTATAATTAAAACTTGGTCCAAGTCACACTAATTCTGTTTACTGGCCACAGCGAAGGATATAAATACATAATCACTTCCTTACACAGAGGCTGCTTCCTGCTGGTGGTTTGCAGTTGTGAAGGACTGTCCCTCAGTGAGTTCCCTGTACAGCTGCTCATCCTGTGTCAGGGAGCCTTACTCCAAAGTGGTCCCCTGCCATGGCACATTTATTTCCACAGATTCCTCCTCCTGTTTTTTCAAAGGGAGTAATAGCACTTCCTATAAACAAATGGCATAGAAAAGCTATTGTCAATGCACATAATAACTGGAATTAAATTAAAAAGGGAAGAAGAGACTGTGTTTTGAGGTTTTCCAAAGAGACTGCTGTTCTAATGGGCAGCTGAAACCACAGCACCAAAGTCCTCACAGACAAGTAGGTCCTGAGCATAAATCCACTGAAGTCACAACAGTGGTTAGTTGACAGCAGCATCATTAATACAAAGTGTTCTCTCCTCAAAGTGGAATGTGAAATGTCCATCGGTAATCCTCAGAGTATGCAGAGGTTAAGCGAAGTGCTGCCTGCAGTAATATTTCATTGGCATATTAGATCCATCCAAAACCTTCCCTTTCTGTAGGAAGAAATAACTGTCAGAGGGAAAGCAGAGAAGAGGGGGAACCTTCCTAATTTGCGTTGCCATGGTCTTGTGAAGCTGTTTAAGTGGCAGCTTGAAATAAGGAGCTACTCTTGAGCTGCAGTAGGATAGACACGGCTCTGACTCTTTGGGGAGGGGACAATGTACTAACAGTTGTACAACAAGCTTTGATGCTGCCAGTGGAGGAAGTCTCAAAATTAAATGGAGAGTT
Organism: Formicarius rufipectus; assembly: GCA_013399695.1. Classification (NCBI taxonomy): domain Eukaryota; kingdom Metazoa; phylum Chordata; class Aves; order Passeriformes; family Formicariidae; genus Formicarius; species Formicarius rufipectus. The sequence goes on from VXAU01003167.1 coordinate 32,250, forward strand.
TCCTTGAGACACTGATAACGCATTGTTTTACTGAGGGTTTAGAATGAATTACTTCTGTCTTTTCTCCTTATTTCTGAAAGCAGAGTGCTGCTATAATCAAATAAGGTTGGACTTTATTTTAGTGGTGTTTTACCTATGCTGCTGAGTGAAGTCCCCATGGTGAAAGATACTAGTTATATGATCGTGATTAAAGCTCTTTAATAAAATAATTTCCAAGTGCTAGTGACTAATCCAGTGTTTAAGCTATAATCAAAGGGTGGCACAAAATACATCAATCTTGTCAGGATGTACAGGGTTTGTTGTGCATTGATGTTTGAAGTGAGTCTGCTTTAATTTGGAGGGCTTTTATTTTAATACTTTCACACTGGGAAGGGTGAAGGCTAAAAGTTGTGCACTTAGTCTCTGGTATTTGGTATGTACTGATGCTCCAACTGAATTTTTGTAGAAGCACTGACCTTTTCTAGTTTTACTTGTATGGGATATTAATTAAAAAGTGACTTTTAAGTACAGGCCATATGAGCATCTTGAAATTTATTAAAAATTCTCTGCAATACAAGCTAAGGACAGGTCTATTTGAAGCAAACTTGTGTGAAGTAAAAGCAATTTAACAGATGTGAATTTAAAATACATGTCTATTTTGGCTTTACTTATTCTCTGCAACAGATTGATACTTAACTAAAGGTCTTTCTGTATTTAATTGCTGCCTAATGTTATTTTGTAGTACAATTAATGATTGAAATAATTTTGAGTGGGGACCACTTAGTGAGAATTCCAATTAATTTTTCTTGTTCTTCTGAATTCTTTGCCTTTGGATGTTTCCCTGCATATTTTTTCATTACATTCTACTAGCCCACCTAATATTTGTCATGATTACTTTTTTCATCCCTGCTTGTGGAGGCAGAAATGGAATGGATTGCCTTCTGGTGGTTTTCTGTTTAATTATTCTGTACAGTTTCTTAGAAGAGACAGAGCAAAGAAGTGGGGATGAGGTTTGTGTTGATATTTATTTAATGGACTGAATGCAAGACTTTGTCTTCTGTATAGCCAGTGCTTCTTCCTCCCTGGCCTCCTCCTTCTTCTCCCCAGGAGATTCTCATGTAGTCGGAAAGGAGGAGTGATCTACTCCAGCTGTGAACCAGAAGCTGCAGATGGCGTTTTAAAATAAGGCAGCAATCATATGACTATTTTTTTCACCTCAGCTTCGGTTTTGACGTGCCTTCTCTCACCTGGTCTTCTCCAAATACTGTATTATTGTGTGTAGTAGTAATGCTCTGTCAACAAAGAACTGTGTGTCACCTGAGGATTGGCAGTATGTATGTGTTATCTGCCTAATTAATCCTAGAGTTTAGCATTGGAAAATGCTTGTTTGCAGGGCGCAGTCGATCTGAGGCAGAGATACAATTCGTCTCTCGTACGCTTCCATAGAACCCTGTTGCCTGTTGGATAAGAAAACAACTTCTGCTTGGTAGAGTATGGTGATGCAGAAGGGACTAAAGACAGAAATAATATGCTTTAATCACTATCCAATATAGAGAGAAGATACCACTAAGAAAAAGTCTGAGATGCTGAGACTTCCACAGGAACTACTTTTGTTTATGTTGAAAGCAAGGCTTGCTTGTATATTAAATATTAGAATTTCAGGAACTTTATGTAAAAAATTCCTACTTTTGAAGCCAAATACTTGATCCAGTCTTGGGCATTGTGCCACCACTGTTATGTCCATAATTAATCATTGCACAACAGCTGTCTGTGTAATGAGAATAATTGGCCTTCTTGGGGCTTTTCCCTCTCTTTTCAAACTTGCAGGTTCTAAATTTAATTGTCTTAATGTCTTATTTAGTGGAAATGGACAAAATGGTCCTATATGAACAACAAGCTTTTTCAAACTGTGAATGGGAAGTTATTTCTCGAATATGTTTTAAAACCACAATGCTTTCATTATATTAAAGACCATACGCAAACCCTCTAAAAATATGGAGAAATTATATTTGTGAGGCCTTAATAGGTTCGATATAAAATTCAGGGATTTACAGAAATGTGAAAAATTTGTGGGCTTAAAATGAATCCTGAATCCCTCTTCCTCTTTATTTTATGTGGTAATTTAGAGTACCTTGCATATGTAACACAGGTTGGAAATGGGGGCATGCTTGTAAAACTAGTTTTAAAAAACCTGGTTTTAGTTTTAATTTGTTAGCGAAATAAGAAATTTCATCTGAAAACAAAAAAGCAAAATCAAGCCAAATGTATTGCCTGGATTCTTAGTACTGGGAGGTGACTGGCATATTTATTTGGTTCTTTTATGTGTTTGTGTGTTTATCTGGGATCTATGTGCTGCAAAAGATATACAGAGGTCACTGTAATTTAGGCAAACAGCACAGGTACTTCAGTTGTGCTGGTTATCCAGTTATGAGTGTCACTATTTACGTGGATCAACCTAGCATGTTTATGGTATGATGCAAAGCCAATGACAGTCATTGCAATATCCTTTACTCCCTCCTCCTTGCCAAGTTTGGATGACTTACTTTGCAGGTTAACCTACAGCTCTTGGCTAACTTTCAAGCTCAGTATTATCTAGTCTACTGATTGCTGCTGCTCCAACAGTTCAAGTGAAAAAAAAACAAATGAGCAAGGGAAAAAAATTGCCCAACTGAATGAATAATTGAAGATGAATTTTGGTCCAGAGAGAGACGTATTTCAGTCTGGGATAAAAAAGAGCATAAGAAATAATGGCAGCTGCATAAATAATTGATGAAGACTCCTGTTGCTGAGGTAAATACAGGAGCAGTGCTTTCCCCCTCGCTTCTCATATGGACTGCAGTAATTTATCCTTTAGGCAACTGCATATGTAACTGACATGAGAGGAGAAATCTGATGGTGACTGCAATGAGAAAGGCAGCACTTGGCTTACCTGCCTTTTGATTTGAAGGACAAGTGATAGGGACAAGCTCTGTTTCAGAGAGGACAATACATATTTTCACGTTTCTTTAGGCAAGTTGACCTCTGACCTGCATATTTGAAGCAAAGTGTACTGTGGAATCATATTTGAAGTGTTGTCTCTGCTGCTCTTTCTTGGGAAGATGGAGATGATTGATCTTGTGAGGTCATCAGTCATCACTATACAGTAGTTTCTACTGTCATTATTTCTATTGCAAGTCCTTCCCTTAGCTGACCAAAATAATGGTGCTAAAAAATTGCTTTAGTTCAATATATCTGAGATTGACAGTGCAGCTATGATCTGATAAACACCGGTGTCTAAACTGCTGCTTCAATCATGTAATACATTCAAAAGCTATTGCTTTCAACTTGATTGTGGGTTATTCCTTTGTGTCTGACAAAGGGAGTAACTGACTCCTTTATGTGTGATCTCTTAAAGAAGAGCTATGAAGATAAGGTAATTTTTTTTCCCATGCTCCTTGGTGTTTCCTAGTGGCATCCCAAAACTTGCTGTTTGAACCCCCCAGGAAGCAATGTTAATGCATTTATTGGTTGTTTGTAGCCATTTCTAGTGTGTGCCAGATGGCAATAAAGTCTCCTAAGTCACCTATGGCTACAGTTGTCTTGATTCAGGTAGGTAGAACCATTTTCTCCCATTTTGTGTGTACAAGGAACAGTTTTATTTGTTCAGTGAGATCTGCATGGAACTCTGCTGGAGCCTTGTTTTTGCAATGGTGCAATGAAACAAGACCAAACATAACAGTAGACTGGAAAAAAAATAGGGGAGTAAGAAATGCAGGATACTGGTTAATAAGTGGTGCAACAATGTGATTGTTGACCTTCCCAGTGGATTATGCCCCATTTTTGCAAACACCTTTTTAATATGGACTATGCAAGAGTATTAATATTGGGCTTAACTTCAGTTTCCCTTCTTCTGGAGTCAAATGTAGAGTCAGAGTATGCATGAAGATGCCTTTGATACTCTACAATACTCTGCTTTTCAGAAAATAAAACAAGAATGATGATGTCTTATGTCTCCAGCTGCAACAGATTAGGTAGAGAAGTGGTCATTCCCTGCAGTGTGTATATAGAGATGTTCTTATGCATCTGTCTTACACCTGAAAAGTGTTCATGAAGCTATTACCATTAAGTTTCTTAAGAAAACCTTTTCAAAGCAATCAGTGTGTGAAAATTAAGCCATTTGTCACAGGCATGGCGCTGTCCAACACTCAAAAAAAACTGCTTGCAGATTTCAGGCTTACCACATAACAGTGAAGGCTAACCATTCTGAACTGAGGTACAAGAACTGAATGTTTCCTGTGTGAACATTAGATATCTTAAATCAGTTCATTAATTCACAGTGAATATCTAAAGACAAAATTGAGTTATCAGAACACATGTTTCAAGTGATTTGTAGAGCTGGTTCTGTCCCAGAAGGACTCCACTGTGTAGGATGATAGCTTTGCATTTGCATGGTGCCCATACACTCATCAGGATCTTAAACTAATTATCTTCCTTACAACTTGTTGAAAACACATATTGAAAAACCCAATTTTCTTGTCTCTGTGGCTTTCTAAGTCAAGTCACTGTGCAGTGATCTGATAACCATAAACCAGCAAGCTTGCCAACTCACCTTGGGGAAGTTAATGTATTAACAACTAGTTTGTATGGCTCTATTCATACCTCAGTGATATAAAAAAGAGTGTTTTGATCAGAAAAAAAAAATTAGCATCTAAACTACTGTCTGTGTATACCAAAAGAAAGGGAAACAAAACTCTTGAGTCAAATCCTCCTTGTTGCTGTATTTATGTAGAAACACTCAACTTCCAGCATGAACAGAAGTGGGCACAGTATTTCTTATCCTTCAATACACCTAAAACTTTAGAAGTGGTCAGGAGACCAGAGCTGTTTAATTAGGTTTCTTGTTTATGTCTAGGGTTGAGCATACTTGAAAGTAAGTAGTTTGACACCCATACTATTGACCAGTACCAGTATTACAAAAAACCCTACTCTTTCAGTTTTCTTGCTGCTGATACCATGGTGTTCAGAGTGTAATAACTGATGCAGGCTGTAAATAAACATGAAAGAATTTCATGGTACCGAACAGTTGTTGAAATTGTAGACAGATATGAAGTGATGCTCAAGGAGTAGGCAAAAGGGGAAAACTCCCATTTCACACACACAGTATTGTTTGTCCTCCCATATTTCAGAAGAATGGCATATAGATAGGGACAGGTTGAACAGGGTTTTGAGCAACCTGTCCTAGTGCAAGGTGTCCTTGCCCACAGCAAAAATTTTGAAACTAGATCATCTTTAAGATCCATTTCAACCCAAGCCATTCTATGATTTTGTTGTAGTCATCTGTCTTACTGTCAGCTCAATACACTGCAGTGGTCAGAGTCCAGAACAGACAGCATTGAACCACTGTGTAAATTCATAGTACACCTATATCTGGCACATTGTGTACTGTTATGATATAGCTTCTTATGCTGTACTTCTCTTTTCCACTTAATCCTTCCTCAGACCTATCTCCAAAAGAGATAACTCCAACCTTTTTCTCTTCAGTTTTGTTATGCAATGACTTCTGTGTGAGAAGTCATCTCAGTAAGCCTCAACTCTTCAGGCTGGGAGAGAAGCAGATCTTGCATATAATATTTCAAATGTTACAGATAATGTGACTTTTGATTTCTTAGTGATCCCTCTGATGCAGAAATAGGGAACATTCGATGAAATTGGCAGTTCAAAACTACTTGTTAAGCAGTAGAAATCCCATGATGTTACTGATACTGTTTTAAGTATGTTCGACAGGAAACTGGACAAATCTGTGGCAGAGAACACCAGCGTCTGTTATTAAATATTGTTCAGGATGTGTGTCTGAGCTGAGAATGATCAGAGTGAGACTGCCTGTGTGTTATGGGTAAGGATCATTCCCTGTTTGTATGCTTTTCCCCTAGATGTTTGCCTTTTGACCACTGTCTGTGGCAGGGACTTGGACAGGGCCAGGTTTTAAGCTGGGGTGACTGTCTTCTGCACCTCAACCTTGTGTTATTAAGTGGTCTTTCCAAAAGCAGGTGGCACGTACTAGAGAGCCCCAGTAGGAGAAATTGCCAATAAACCTAACTGATGATTTGGCACATCTGCTATTGAGTTGGCTGATGTACATGGTATTTTGAGTGGGCTTCCTGCTGGAGAAGTAACAAGTAATATAGTCTACTATTCTCTGTCCCTGTGAGCTCCCTTTTTATCTAGAATGCAGCCTTCAAAATGAATAATTACAGCAGATGTACAGATCATTGTTGTGTTCTTTCAGTAATCCAAGCAGAACTCACTGCTTTGCAGTAGGGAGGGTATGCAAGTGTGTCTCTAGGACAGGCTGTTTCTGCTCTTTCTGTCTACCCCCTTATATGTGTGTGTATACTTATATACAAGCAAATATATATACATACACAACTTATTTACCTGAAGGCCATAGAACCACACAGTCAAACAATCTCAATTAAGTCCTTCTAAATCTTCATAGCTTCTCATGTGCCCAAAAAAACCCTTCAAATATTTTAATTCAGCCTGTTTGTCTTGCAGGCATAGTCAGGTTCATCAAGACATAAGAGCTTTTGGTGAGGTTCTAAGTTCAATTTATGCAACCTGATGTACAGAGGCATCCATATGTGAAGACTGGTCCTCTACCCAGTGCCCTATGTATATTCAGTAATAGCTGTGGCTTTAAATGTTGTCAGACTATCCATTGCCTGAATAATGGGTATTTAGCTTCAAAGTTGAGCTGGCTGCTGTAAACTCTCTTCCCCAGAGGCTGCAGCAGTAGATGTAGTCTACAGTCCACTGGCTCAGCCACACAGGAGCAAACTAATCTTTTTACCTTGGCATTAAGATCAAACCAGTGCCCGTAGTATGTACCTCAGGATTAATCAGATGGTCAAGGAATTTGTCAGATTTTTGTTTCCAGAGAAATCTGTTGTATCTATAAAGGAGATACTTTACAAATGCACTCTGAAGTTTTTTCACATTCTCCGTAGGGAATGAGATATTAGGCACTTGAGCCCTGTGACAGAGCAGACAGTGTACTTATATAGCATGCAGGATGCAAGAGTACAAATTAAATAAATTGCTGTTCAAATTAGTTTGGGTCTCACACCTAAGTACCATAACTGTATAGCTACTATTTATTACCTTTCCCTTTAAAAATGCTTAACTCCTTTCTCATTGCAATTTTGAGCAAGTGGAAAAACTTTGTATCATAAAAACACATGCGCTTTTTGATGTGCTCTAAGTACAAAAAAAGGCTTTTAATGTACAAAGGAGAGTTTTGCATTACTATGCAAAAGTAACAAAATTCCAGCACAGGTTAAACAAAGTCATAAGCAATTTTTCTTTACATTTGTAGTGCTTGTTGGACTGTTATTTTCAAACTCAGTAAGTAGCATTTTTCTTCCCTCATAGTGTTGAGGTTGCATTTTTGTGCTAACGAGCTATCACAAACCCTGCCGAAGCCTTGAAGGGCAAGTTCTTAATTGGTCTCAGTAAAAGGTACCCTAAAGCAAGGAGACAGTTGAAGAATCACTGAGTGGAATCTAGAATCCTGCTAGAGAGGTGGCACTATCCTTCAAGGAGAAAGGTGAATGGTGGGAATTATGTTCTAGTCAACTTGCCAGAGGTTTCTCTCCCACCCTCCCTTCCCCACTTTAGGCTGTTACAGTACATAGACACTGCTACCTTTCCTCCACTTTTATTTCCCTGTTTTGCTGTTCTGATTAGAACATTGGAACCCCCATAACCTGGCAAACATGTAATTTTTAGTAAGAAAGTCAGTTTCAAGTTCTTTCACAGTTATCTCCATAACTTTGTTCTCTGCATAACACAGTAGTCTTTTACAACCCAGGGGAGAGTCCTTTACTGCCCTTTGCATCCTTCTTAGCAGTCAGGAAAAGAAAAATTAAGTTTTTAAAATGTCCTTCCTTTACCTTCTACCACACGGCTGCAGCTTTTTATAGCCTTGGCCATCATGTCATCTGGGCCTTTAAGGACACTGTGTTTAGGCTGGGTCAGTGCTTTTTTTGCCCTTTCACACAGAAAATCTACCCCACCACTTTCTGTTCAAAATCGCAGGCTCTGTAAGAGTACTCTTCAGTTTCTATGTGTGAACCCAGAGTCCTTTGAAATCCAGAGTCCTTTGAAGTTTAGAGGAAACAGTATCTTTCTGCAGAACATCACAGATAACTTTCTTGGTTGTGTCTATGTCTCTGTTTCTCACTGGGAAGAGAAAGTAAATGCTTCCCTGGAGATCCAGTTTTTTGGTGGGTTGTTTGTTGGTTGGTTTGGGTTTTTGTTTTGGGTTGGGTTTTTTTTTGTTTTTTTTTTTGTTTGTTTGCTTGCTTTTTTTGTTTTGCAGCTGGTTCCTGGGGCTGGTAAGGCCAAGCATCTGCAGTCCTGAAATAGCCATGTGGTAGTAAGTGCTGTGGCTGCTGCCTTTCCAGCTGGTCTGCATAAAATAGCCATAATGATTCTCTTCTCCTTACAGCTAATGTGGCATAATACTTAGAAGCTATGATTTCTGTCTTCCTCTGGCATATCGTAAACTTCCAGATTTTGAACTGCCAGGAGGACATTTTTCTTTGGAAAGATAAGTATAGGCTAGTCAACGTCCTATAGCAGGAAGAAAAAGTAGTGCTAAACATATATTTAATAGACAAAAAGCAGAACCAGTAATTTTGTTTAGTATCTGGATGAAAGGGAACTACTGTGTATGCTTAGACTACTGAAATCGGGGTGAGGCTTCAGTAACCTCTGTGGTAAAGCCCCAAAACTCCTCATTAAAGTATTCTAAGGGTCACACAGTTTGCTAATGAGCACTGCAAGCAGAGCAGATGCTTGTCCAGTCTTCATGTCATCCAGTGGAAAACCAGGCATTTGATGTTGATCCATCCAGAGAAATATTTAATTACTTACTTCTCCTATGGCAATTTCCATGTAAGTTTGATGTTACCTGGTTGGCCTTGTCTGTGAAATAAGAACACATGAAGAGGGAGGAGAAAAATCTTTCTCTAGAATCTTGAAAGGAGCTTTGAAAATGACATTTACGTCAAGTGCCTTCATGTGCCCTGAACCTCTGAAAGAGGCTGCAGGATGGTGGTTCCTTTTATTCATAAGACTTGTTTTGACTCTACAAATAGTTCTTACTGGCACCTCTGGGGCGCATAATCCCCAGTGCCCTTAAACAGCCTCACCTGGGGCCACCCTTTGCCTATGACCCATGAGCTACAATTCAGTTCAAACCCAGGGCCTCACTCCTGCCTGGGCTGTTCTGCAAGAGTCTGTTATACTCCTGTCTGGTCATGGACAGTGCTGTTCCTGACCTGTGGACTGATGTCCCCACCTTGGCCCATCCCCGAGGAGGTGCCTGAAGCCAAGAGCTATGACTGCCCACCAGCCTGTCCTGCTCCCTGGCTGGGGCTATGAGATGGCCCTGGTGCTCTGGTCTCAAGGCAGCAGCCAGTCCTCAGTGTACTCCAAAGTGCTGCTTTGTGGACAAGGTACAAAAATGTTTGAATTGATTAGCACTGTGATAACATGGGTGTTTGTTGACAGCAAGTCACAGTCCACTTCCTCTCTACAGATCAAATTGTTGCTTCATTTGTATTGATGTGTGCACAGTAAATAATGACCAGTTAAAAAAAAATAAAAAGCTGCTAGAATACTAGCTAATGACATGCTTCAGATTCACTCTTCTTACGTATGTGTGTACAGAGATAGAAAAGCTGGAGAGAAGATTATCAGGCTCTAACAGGTGATCATAGCTATTTGGGGCTTAGGTTTCTTTAAATTGTTGGTTTGATATCTAATCTGTAAAGATCACCCAACATTCAGGGAGCAGGTGGCAGGAAACACCGAAGTGAGGGTTATACCTGCCTTTCTCTGGTATTTCAACATGAGAGGTTAAAGCACCTGTCCTAGAATCTAGGGTTGTCTTTGATTTTTCAGGGCCTGCCTTCCAAAGGGATTTGAGAAGTGTGACATCTAATTTTCTCATATTCCAGAAACTGTCCCTGCAGGTCAGAATCCAGTGTTGTGTAGCCACTGCTTTGTTAAATGTATGTTGGTGCCTGGGATCCTTCATTTTGAAGGAGAGCCTAATGTTGCACTGTGGTCTAGTCTCCATCTAGAAGGCAGTCTCCAGCTTCACAGCCTCTGCTTCCAATACTGGATTATAAACAGAATAATCATAAAGACAATAATAAAAATTTTAAAGCCTGTGTGTTGGTTCATGACTGAAGGTAGAGTTTGGAGCTGGTGGTTAGCTGGATCCCCCCACGCTGTGAACTGAGGCAGGAGCTGTGTTCATAAATGCATGGTTCCAGTCTCTGTGTGAATCTACAGCTCTTGCATTGAGAAGGATTCCCTTAGAGCAGCAGAGATCAGTGTCCTTGCTTGCTTACAAGGCAGCATAGACTTGCTTGGGCTTTGTGACTGACTTTTCTCTTAGTAGTGTTTGCCTCAGTGCAAGTCTCCTGTTGGCAAAGTCAGAGTTAATTCTCTAACTGTACACTTTAAATATTTCAGCAATCTTGAAGTAGCCCAGCACACCCTTCCCAAATAAAAATGAAACAAAACACTTCAGACCCACTGAGTTTCATGTAAGGGGATGATTGGTGCCTGTCTTCTTGCTGGAGGTGCTTGTGGCACATGGTGTGGAACCAGGCAGGGCACAGCCTCCCGTCTCTGGGCAGGGGCAGAAACTCTGCCTCATCAGTTTACACTTGGTGAAACTAGCACGTGAGTGTCACCAAGGCCCAGGGTTTGTAAGAGCTGGGCACTTCAGCAGCCAGTCCTGTGAGTCCTGACCTGTAGGTCATAGCCCAAAGAGGTGGGAGTAGACTTCAGCTTCAGCCAGGTCTGTGTGACCTTGTCCTGAGGGTGCTCAGAGCTTGTGCTGCTGTCTTCAGAGAGGAGGAGGAGAGGTGGGAGGTGTCCTGCACAAATCTCTTAACTCTCAACATTAGCCCAAGTGTGGTGGGGACAAAAAAAAATAAAAAAATTGCTCTTTGTAATGATCTCTGTTTAGTGGGAGGGGGGAAGAGCTTAAATTCTCATTATCTTGCATTTGCGATTTATTTTTTTGTTACTTTTTCCTAATATTTTACTAATCTTCCTTTGAAATTTAAGTGGTTTATCACTAATCCCAGCTTTTTTCCTCACTTTTATTTTTTAGTCTTCTGTATTTTGTTCTTGCAGTTCATTGAAAAACAGTTGTTTTAATTTCGTGCTACTTCACCAATTGTTTTTTATTCTGTATGTCTGATACTGGTACTTCTGGAAGTCACTTCAGTAGCTTAAAACTAAAATACCTGATAGCCTGGTATAGTAGTTAATATTATTGTAATTTTAGTGTGCAGGTGGTTTCTCTTGTCCCTCAGTTTTACTGTATAAGATCATCTTGCTTGGAAGAGAATCAAAAGATGTTTGTTGGTTTTGCTGTTTTTGTTGGTTTAAATTTTTAATCTTTTATCATTGATATGACTTAGGAAGCCAGTTATTTTGTCTCTGCTACTTTCCAGCAGCACTGACTTGTCCTAAACTAAGCTGCAAGAGTAAAACATCATTGCTTAGTGGACTGCTTCCCTGGATTCCTGGATTTGTTTTCCTCTTAGATACTGTTTTGCACTTCTTTTTTTTTTTTTGTGAGTAACTGACTTCCAGTAAAAAAGTTTGCCTTTTACCTTTCTCTTCCTGTTATCATCTTTTTTGGTACTTTTTTTTTTTTTAAAGATGAACCTACATAGAGCACTAATTGAGTAAAAAATATTTTAGATCATAAACAGCCACAGTGATGAGTGCTACTCATTTCTTGTTTTTTTCCAGAATTTTATTTGGCAAGCAGGATGGGTGTCTGTGGGAGGGGAGAAACTGGTTTAAATTTGGGGAAATACAGGATGGAGCTTGAAAGGGTGTGTCCTCAAAGATGTGTGCACATGTGTCACACTTGCAAATTGGGTAATTGCAGATTTAGTTTCCTGTCTGTATACATGTGTGGGAGCAAATGTACGGTTTGTCTGCCATAAGGGAGATCCATGCACTGAAGGCATCATCATTTTTGGACTGTTTTGAACCCAGTGCACTGGAAGAACTTACATGATGATGTGAGCCACCACGGTGACTCAGAAGTTCAGTCCCAGTCTGTCTACCAAATCCTGGTGGTAATTGTGATGTTCAATATGTTTTGGAGAATACTAGTGTCAATCCTCAGACCTCAAGACAGCTTGGCCAACAAGTCTTACTCCATGTGAGTTTCAAATACTAGTTCATAATACATGGTATTATCTGTGTCCTTCTTGTGGAAAAAATAGCCTTACTGCTGTATTTTATTTGCTGATGCTACCACTTGGATAGCTTGATATATAGCTGGGAGGATAGGAGCTGAATGGAGAAAGAAAGAGAGGGCACACACAGGTCAACAGTCAGTGACAGTTATGAAAGATGTAGAAAGATGATGAGGTTTTCTTGTAAACAGTTTGTATTGGTAGTTAACGAAAAGAAAAATTTAACGCTGGTTTTCATGTTTCTATTCTGTATCCCCAGCCTCCCACATGGTAATGCTCATCTTCCATTTGGAGTCCTTCTGATTATAACTATGAAAAATAAGCTATTTCTGATATGCCAATAAATATGCTCACTCACTACTCCTGAAAAACAACTCCGTGCAATTATGATTGCGGTGACTGCACATAATGAATGACAGAGTTAGTGGTAAAAAGTTTTGCTGTCATAACCAACCTTTTAAAAATGTAAGATTTCAAAACAAGTACCACACTGTTGGCAGTCTGCGTTTCAGATGCTTCAAAACATGCAATACAAGTTAAAACTTATTTCTGCCATGAATATGCACAATATGGCCACCTAGACATGTATTGCCCTTCATTTTTCCTAATGAAGGAAATGTAATGGAAGTGTAGAAATGAGTATTTTTATTTTAAGGTACAATCATTCTTCCCTGTTAGTTATGGAATTAACTAAATTAAGTTGTAAGGTAAACATACTGATATTCCTTTGAGGGCTGTGAAATCTTTGAAAAACTACAGACTATACAAAACTGCAGTTGTGAAATTACTAACTCCGGAGGGGTTTCCAAGCTTCTTGGAGAGGTTTTGGCAAGTCAATTCTCTGACTCTAATATTATAACTTAATAAAAGTTAAGGATTAATTTCTTTAAAGGTTAGCGTGAGGTATTAGAATGATGTGCAATTAATGTAATTGTCACTAGTGCCTGATACATGCCTACTAGGTTTAGTATGGCCCTGGAGGGTCTGGCATTGGGTACCTGTCTGGGACTCTGCTACTCAAGGGCTCTTCAAGACTTAAACATAAACTGGGAAAGTTCTATTCCTGCAAACTGATGTTGTATTTCCCATAGGAAGTGATGGGCAAGTATAGCAAGGGGGATGTTTTTTTTTGTTTGTTTGTTTTTCTAAATAACTTTAGTTTAAACTGATCAAGAAAGAGATAGGAAGTTACTGTGCCCAAGTTCTGGCTCAGTTTTTCCATGTTATTCTGGAATATATGCAATGCAGAGCTCTACCCCTTCAGTCAACCAGAACAAGGATTATAGTCATAGAACAGTTTGCGCTGTAAAGGACCTTAAAGATGATCTATTTCCAACTCTCCTCCCATGGTCAGAGACACCTTCCACTAGGCCACAATTCTCAGCACACAAGTAGCCTTCACTTCCTGGTGAGGTAGCTCTGTAGTAGAACTTGTAGTTCTTGCAGCTTGCCAAAACTGAAGGAAGGTGATTGCAGGGTCTGGTAGACTTTCCTCATTCCTCTTCATGAGGACCTTGCATTTTTCTTCTACTCCTATGAAAATATGATGACTTAGCATGCCTGGTGACTAAATGCAACTGATCTGGTTCCTTTCAGCCTTCAAGTCTCCCAATCAGCATGAATTTATCTCCTTTTTAACGAAAAGCTCCCTCTGATATTGTCCCTGTTCATGCTGAGGCATGCTGATACCCTTGTGATGGAACCTGAAATGAGGGAGAGGGGGAAAGTTGCCTAAAATAACCAGTCTGCATCAACTGTATGTTATACTCCAATTATCTCTGGACATGTGTGAGTGTGTTGCTCTATAGTGATGCACTGTTTGAAATTCTGGATGGGTTCAGAGGAAGCAGATCTTTCTGGCCTCAGAAAATGTTCTTCTTGCTATGTAATTGTGATTTTCAGCTAAGCAAGAGAAAGAAGGGAAGAAGATAAAGCAGGCAGGCCTTTGAACTGAAACAATCATTCTGGGAATGAAACCCAAGGCACAAACCTTAAGCAATGTAGCCAGTCCTAGGCACACCAGAGCTGAACTACTTCTTATGAAACCTTGAACTCCTTTAGGATTTGCTAGTTTCAAATGTGGAAGATCTGAACCTCATCTACTTAGATCCTGTGGTTTCTGAGAAGAATAGATCCTGTGACTTCTGGAAAATGCAGCTGTTCAGTCACATGTGATGCTTCTTGCAATGTATGATGCCGTATCTTCTCCTCGCTTGTTCCCAGGACCTAAAACCTGATCTTCCAGTGGCTCAGAGCTTGGATGTAGCCAGTGCTTTAGATTGGAAGGTATTAGTGGTCTCTACTGCAAGTCCTCAGGATCCAAATACATATTTCTGAGGCAATCTTCATGCCTCCCCCTTGGCTGCATTGTCCTGAGATGCAGAGATCTCTGTGCTGATTGGTGCCTCCCATGGTGTGCCAGTCTCTTGCTTTTTCTGTTTTTTTTTTCCTTCAAGTCAAAACAGTCTCACCTTGGCATATGACCCTTATTCAGACAGGTCAATACCATAGTTTTAGTCTTAAATTCCTTAAAGAGAAGTAGATTCCTTCAACTTGATTTAGATTTCATCCAGATGCTTCCCACAGGTTTAGATTGTGATGTTTGAATAGTCATCCTGTATAGCTTTTCTTTCTGAGAGGACAGACTGGCAATTGCTTTCTCTCTCTCCTGGGAATGGAAGGGCTGCCTCTGAGTGCCCCAAAGTTTAATTTTCCCAGACCTGATCCACATAGGCTTTAAATTTTTTTGCTTGGAGATCTGGCAACAGGAGAACAGAGATGCAAAGGAATGCAGTAAAACTCTAATAGGTAAAATACAACGACCAAGGCCAGCCCATTAACCCTATTTTCCTGCAGCTGTGGAGAATCTTTTTGGCTGAGGCAGTGTCACAATATGCTTTTTTTTTGTTTGTTTGTTTTGTTTTTCCCTTCTGTTTTTGTTAGAGCTTTGGAGGTGTATCTAGGAGATCTAGCTCTCGGTAATGTTGGCGGAGTTTGTAGTGGAATTAAATATCTTTGCTACAAAAACAATATGTCACCTAAAAGGGGAGTTCTGTTTTTGGTGGATCTTTCTTTTCTGTCATGGGATGGGGGAAGGGAACAAAAAAAACTTTCCATTCTGTTGCTTCTCTTTAAGCCTTTCAAGAGTCATGGAAAGTTTTCCCTAATCTCTGTTTCTTGAGCCTGATGAAAGATAGGAGGAAATCTGACCAGTGGATGAAAGAGCCAGGGGGAAAAAAATATTTCTTACCAGAAAAGGCAAGTGGTGAGGTTTAACAAGTGTCTACTGTCTGTAGCTTGTAAGAGAGGAATTTGTCTCAGGCAGTGAGGGACTCTGTGTTCAGGCCAAAAGGCTTCTTGAAGGAGAAAGTATTACATGTAAATGACTGACTGGTACTGACTGTCTATACTGCATATGTTCTCACGCTATGTCCCTAAGTGAAAAAAACCAGAAATAAAAATACCTCAATTTTGCTATTGTATTTCTGAGAAGCTAGGAACTATTTCAAACTGTCAGAACTGTGACAAGTATGGTGGTATGTGACTTGGAAAATAGATACCAGTTCCATCACTTGGAGAGGGGGTGACAACTGCAAAGCATGAGCAGAGCTGGCACTGTTTAGTTTCTTCCACATTATGTGAAGAAAGAAAACTGGGTTTGAAGTTCATTTATATCTTGCTGGTGGATTTTGTTACTTGCTGTGATCACTATGTGCTACCTAGGAAGTAAGAATTTACCAGCAGGGAATATTTTCTTCTCTCTTGAATTCTGACTGAGAAGAATTTTAGTATTTAATTGTGTCCTTAGGTTAGCTAGTGTCTTGTTTTTTACTACTTTAATTATGGGTAAAGAACCAAGGAGTTTTTACTAGTTTCCTGGCACGCAGGTTGGAAGTTCTATTTTCTGCCTTGATGATGAAGGAAGATTAATGTAGTATGTGAAAACTTGTCTGAAAACTTTATGGGACTTTATTCTTCTTTTGGTTGTTTTTGAGGCCTGTCTTCACTGTCTTGGCAAGGGTGAGGAAGAAATATGGTCATGTTCAGAACCTTAACCCTTTGTGGGAAGCCCAAGGCACGGTGCTGCTGTGAGTGGCAGAACTGTAGTTGGTTAACCAAGCAGTGGTTTGTCACTTGGCTGAGAGCAAAGGTGATGCTTTCAGTCAGTGTTCTTGATAAGGCTGTTGATAGTGGCCATCCAAGTTTGTTAGGCTCTCTGGAAGGTGTTGGTGTGTGTCTCTAATAATTTACCTTATCTGATAGGATTTGGATTAATTGTATGGCAGACAAACCAAACTTTTTTAGGCCAAGTATTTTCTGCTTCCTCCTCTCCTATGTAAGATAATACACGGCTTTTTTTTCAATGCCTTGGGGTTGAGGTTGAGACAAGTGCCTGTGCAGTAATTCATGTGGATGGCTGACAATTTGAAGTCTATCAGTTCAAAAGTTTTGGATATCAATGGATTTTTTTTTTTTTGACAGGTACCAGTAACCTACATTGTAATTGTTATCTTCCAACAAGCCTCATGGGGCATATGAGCTACAGTGGGTGTTAGTACAGGCAAGAGGGTCTAGTCCTGCATAGCTGTTGAAAAAGCTAAAATCTTTCTAAATAGTAAGTGACTGGGAATAGAAACACTTCTCAAATGTGATGCCATGGCTAGTTTTTTTACAGGTTGGATGGTTGTAAGTACATATAGTTATTATATAGGGAATTCTAGCTGTATTTTTGTATCTTGGGGCTGGGTCCAGTAGCCAAACAGAAGAGAAGCTGTTGCAGCTCTGTACCCCTGGTTCCAACCAGTGGTGGGGCAGAGTGTGTACTACCGGTAAGTGAATGTGTATGCACATACACACCTGCATGCACCAACCTGCACATATCCAACATACGTGCACCTGGTTGACCATGCAGACTGACACAGGCAGTCACACAAATGGCACCAGTAACCTCATCTTGTTCTCCTCTGTGGCTGAACAAGCTGAAAGTCTCTTAGAAACATTAATGCATAATTGTGTCTGTCTATATGTACATACACACACACATCACTTATTATATATTATCAATATATTGTATGTTGTACCATTAATGCTTATTAACTGCTATTAATTATAAAATTACTTCCAATAATTACCATAATTATTGCTAATTATAATTATGTACCATGTGGGTGTCTCCAGCAGCAGGGCTTAGGCATGCAGACTACCAGGTAGCTGCCCTTGGACTCCAGCCTCTCCAGTTTCTGGTACGTGCACATACAGGCCTACAGGGCCCACAGCTCCCATCTTACTTGTGGTCCAGGTTTATACACACACATACAGCTTGCCAGAACCCCCTGGGTCATTCACATAGCCAAGTCCCTGTCGTTTTGCCATTGGGGAGACACAGCACAAGATGGGGTATCTGACTGACCTCCAAGCCCCAGCTGATCCCACCGATCCTTCCATAGCCAGCTCCTCCAGCCACTCTTGGAGACAAGGCGGTCTGTTGACTCTCAGGGTGCTCTCTACCAAACTGCACACTATCCTTGCTATTTGCTGGTGACTGCGTGCTGACTTGCACACTCACTCACCAGTTGCTGGTAGCTGGAGCCTTGCATGCATGCATGCACACATGTACACAGAGAATAGATGTTTCCTCCCCTCAAAAAAACCCAGTTTTTTGAGAAGACAGGACAGATTGTGCTGGACTGGCAGAGGACAGGGGCAGAAAAGTGCCCTGACAAGCCACCTGCTGTCATGCGATCAGCCCTTCTGATTCCCTTATTATTTTTCCATTCCTCACAAAACCCCACAGTGAGTCTTATGCATCCCATAAAGTGCCTGAAGAGCCTGAAACAGACTGTGTAGAGATACTCATTTGTCCCTTCATGATGGGTCAATGCCTGGGCAGCAGGGCTGATGCTCTCCTGGGACTTATAGAGGTGGGTCCTTGATGGGCTGACGGTTCCTGGGAGTAGCTGGGCAGGGGATTAATTTGGGATCCCCCACTGACATTGTCCATCTGTGTTTGTGGATGAGCTTTATCACAAAGCTGAGGGCTGGATGCAGAACATGGACAGTTTCTGGTCTTTTGGGCCAGGACAAGGGCTTTGCATGAGAAGGTATGTTCTCTTCGCTTCTGTCTTGAGGCTTATAATGAGATTAGGTTTGTATTCACGATCCACAAGGGTGAGAGGGCTTAGAGAGGCCTGAGAGGAGAAGATTAAAAAACCAAGGAAGAAAACAAAGGGTTGGGGTGGGGAGGTGGGAGGGTGACCACTTGACTGTCTTAGTTATATTTTCTTTTTTTGAAAATACCACCAGAGTCCGTAAACAAGCGATAGAACATAAAGCAGCAGAACTTGGGCTGAACTGTAGCTCCAGGAGACCTGTGCAAGGACCAAACCTGTCCACATCCCAGAGCTCTTATGCTAGGTAGATGCTCCTACACATTCTTCACAGTCCTTGCCGCTCCATACTCCTTTGTATAGGGACTGAATCCTAACAAGAATAAGACTGTCATTGCTGTTGTATGAGCATGTCACACCAAAATACAGAAATATATCTTCTAAGAGTTTTTCTGGACTAGTATTAATCCTGGCTATACCATGAAGCACACCTTATGTTAGAATTACTAAGGTTCTCATCAACACTTCATCCATTCCTTCAATGTTTAGTAGCAAACACATATTACACAAATATCACATTAAAAACCTTTATTGAATTTATAAGGCAAATTAATATGACATTTGAGACAAATCAGATTTAAAACTGTGATCACTGCCATGTGCAGTCTTTGCAGATAAGATTACAGCATTGCTCCCCATCCTGATTGAGATGCTTGGCTCCATCCCTTCATTGAATGGGAAATGTTAAATAAACAGCTACTAATATTTTGTATTTTATTGAAATTATCCAACTTCACTGCAGAATCTGGTCCAAGTTAATTTTACTGAGGTTTCTTAGAAAGTTAGCAGATTATGTGTTTCTTAACTATTTTCTTTATGTAGTACCTCTGATTTACATAAGGTGGGTGAGAAACGGGTATGGGCAGAGAGGCCAAGAAGGTAGGCAAAACAGGTGCTTACAGTTTAATATTTTCCTGATAGGGGAAAAAAAGAGGGAGAACCTGTTTGGGGTTGGTTTGTTGTTGTGGGTTGGGTTTTTTTTGTTTGTTTGGGGTTTTTGTTCTTTCTTTTTTTTTTTNTTTTTTTTTTTTTTTTTTTTTTTTTTTTTTTTTTTTTTAGTAGATTGTATTTTGGAATGTTTTTTGGGGAGGATGAGGATCTAGGAGTTGGTTGGTTTTTGGTTTGTGTCTTGGTTTCTGTGGGATTGGGTGTTTTTTTTGTTTTGTTGTTTGTTGTTTTGGGTTTTTTTTGGTGGTGTTTTGGGGGACTTTTTTGTTGGTTTTGTTTGGTTGGTTTTTTGTTTTTTTTTTTTTTTTTGAGTGAATGAAGTGCTATAAATACTTTTTCTTAAAGGGCATCTTCTGTCTCTAATGACAATTGTAGGCATTCAGCTTTCTAATGACTCCAATCCTAGTAACATCAGACACTTTAGAAAACCTGATTTATTCAATTAGTAATTACCTTTGAAAAACTTTGTTACTTGGCCACATTCAATGAGGAATTTCAGTCACAGAAACAGTTTGGTTTTGTCTCATCAAGCTAAACTGCTTTGACTAGCAGACTGCCTTTCCTTGCTTTCTTCATCTCTCTTCAGCAGAAAGGGAAGGGGTTCTGTTGAAAACAGCTGCCTTCAGTTACATAGCTCTGATGAATTTCAAATGTGCTTTGACTAAAACAGAAGTATTCTGGATTAGCACGGGGAAGACACAAGAACAACACTTTTGGGTAATTGAACATGATTGTTTTCCTTTTCTTGTTCTCTTTCCTTACTTCATCTTGAAATTATTTTTGTAGAGTTTATGGACAAATTTTCTGAAGCCTTAAAGGAAAAGTGAATGCTGTCATAGAGAAGCGCTTTGATACCCATTTGAGGCCACTTTCTAAACCACAGTATCTACAAAAATAAAAATAATTGCTGCTTGAATTAATGAAGTTATTGACATGATAACAGAGGTCTTCTGTAATCAGGGCTACTTTGTCAGCAGTTGTCTGATGG
Organism: Formicarius rufipectus; assembly: GCA_013399695.1. NCBI lineage: Eukaryota > Metazoa > Chordata > Aves > Passeriformes > Formicariidae > Formicarius > Formicarius rufipectus. Next base: position 52,616 of record VXAU01003167.1, read on the forward strand.
CAAGACATGGGCATGCTGGCTTCCCATTTTGAGGTGTTATTTAGAAAGGAGTCCCAAAACTCAGCCAGAAGAACATTGGTCCAATTTGATATGAGGTGCTGCATATTACTTTGAAGTTGGTAGAAGTCACTGCAGCCTTCTTCTCCAAAAGTCATTTTACCTGTACTTTTGTCAGGAAGTAGAGACTCCACTTCTGCTCTGGTTCAAAGCCTTCTACTTTTGGCCTGTGTTTACCTCTTTGTTAGAATATGACATTTGTTTGTGTGTGTTTCGTTTTTTGTACTTAGGGCAGGCTTAGTTCATTCTGCTTCAAACCTTCTTCCTTCATCCATAACTTTGATTCTGGATTCCGACAGTGCTTAAATAGTGCTACTATGCTACCTATGATTATGAACCCTGAAAGGTCCTTCTACAGCTATTTGTGCCCCATCGGGTAACTGTTACACTTCTTAAGCAGAGAGAACTTGTTAAATTATCAAACATCCAAGGAATGGTGTTCCCAGTAGAATGTGATTTATTCTGTTCAACTGGTATGAAAATTTTCAAGTAGCAAAATTATTCTTCCTAATAGCCTGGGGCAAATTTAGCAAACATGGAAAGCTTTCATACAACTTCTCTAATTATTTTTCTTTATCTAATTTCATTTGTAAATTTATAGGTGAGTGACATGCTCAAGTGATCTTTTTTTTTTTTTTTTCTCTCACCTCTCTTTTGGAAAACAGCAAGCTCACATACAAACAGAAGACTATTACATTTGTTCTGTGCAGGATTATTATTGGGAAGTCAAGTAAACAGTTCATGAGAAGGATGTATTAGACATGAGGGTGAATTTGTCTGTTGAAAATCATTAACAGAATCCTATAAGGAAGTCAGTCAAATTCCTCTCTCCCTTCCTCTCCATTGTCAAGACATAATCCTCTCTTCCATTAAAACAATTATTTTCAGTTATGAGTAGGTACTCTACTATTGCAAAGGCAATAAACAAGTGTACCACATAGAAAAGATTAAATATGTCATTGAAAGACATGGATGGCCCTTTTATGGGAAGAAGGAATGGTGTTGGGATAAGGTTGATGGACAGAAAGAAACTGGCGTTCAGTGAGCGCACACATATTCCTGTAGCCTGGCCAACGGAGTGTGATACGCAACTCGTTTGCATGAGATCTCGGCTGAAGCATTCAATGAAGGACGGATAATGCTGCTGGCAAAAGTAAAACGAGTTAAACCTTAGCGCTCCCTTAAGCTTATTGAAGGGTATTTGTTGCCCTCTAGTGTTTCCCCCTTTACAGCCACGGCTCCTGGTGAGTGCACTGTGCCTCGCCGGATGCACAGGGAGAGGAACGTATCCCCTTATGGCCGTAGCTGGAGCATTCGGTGGCATTAGGGGTACAAGCGACGGAGAAAGTAATTTATTTGCATTACTCTTCTTCATACGTTGTCATGGATGCGACTGTGCAAACAGAAACAGTATAAAGAGAGATGCAAGCTGTGCCATATTTGCTGCAAGAAATAGTTCAAATGTCGGCTTACATAAATTTATAGCAGCTAAGTGAGTGTGAGCTCTTAAATATAATCAGTTCTTTTTACAGCAACAGCTGAGAATGTATTGAAATACAGAGGAAAGCCTCTGTGGGAAAGTTTACTAAACATATGCCCGATTTAATTTGGCTTCTAGCTGGCATGAAAAGCCAAGGTAAACCAGGCAATGGGTTCATTTCCCTGAAACGTCTGTGACTGGGAAGCGGGGGGAAGTGGGTGTTTACAAGACCTTTCATTCTGCATGGGCTGATTCAGTTCAAGACACTTAAACTGAAGTTTTTCAGTATGCTGAAGTTGAATTTTTTTTTTTTTCTCCCCACTTTCTTTGTCTTCCATGTCCACCCATCAGAGAGGACACAGTACACAAATAGATTTACAGAAACTTCTTATAGAGCTGAAATATCTATACACAAACTCTGAAATGTCCCCTGTTCACAGAAATTGGAAGATATCTGAGCTACTGAAGTGGATGATGAGGTGAAGTCCAGGCCATGGCTGAGAAGTGAAAATGTTTTTAGGGTGTTAGCAAAAATTCTACTGTCACATAAAGCATATGCTTTTCTTCCACCCACAGTCAAGAATTCCTTTAACAAATCTTGTTCATTCATAATCCTGAAAAAATTCACAGGTGTGCATATGCAGTAGGTGTTTTTTTGGTGACCTGTCACTTAAGATACTGTGCTTTACTCCGGGGATGTCTCATTCAGGCAAGAAGCTTTTTGTCTTATTTTTTTCTCTGCTCCAGTCATGCAGTGGCAACCACTTACAGGGGGATCTGAGGTTTGTACTGCTAGCCAAACTGTATTTATTTGTTAATATGTGTTTTGACTCTAAATGCTGTGTTACTTTGCAGATCAAATTTTGTATGTGATCAGTAAAAACTTTTTTTTTTTTTTTGTCTTCTTTGGCTGAGGACAGTGGATGCGGATTACTAAGATATGTCCAAAGTCCCAGTTTAACATAAGCTGGAGGTTTAAAAGCCAACAAGTGCATCAAATTCAGATACTTCCTGGGTTTTGATCTAATTTCATGTACAAAAAGGAAACTAAATTTGTCCCTTGAATTATCACTTCTCCTGTGTGCTTTTAAATTATGATATTGCTATATACCAGCCTCCTAAGCTGTTGAAGAGGAATGTTAAAATTCTACCTATGAGCTAGAGTTGCTATTTAGTGTCTATTATAAGCCTTTTGAATTCTCCAAATGGATGCTGAACTGTCTTCAAAGACATTCAGATGACAAAGATTCTTGTGCCTTGGAGAAAATGTGTTCATCAAAGAGGTGTGATGGGAATCTGTGACAGTAAGTCTAGACAGACCCTGAGCTATTGCTATGTCAGTGACTGCTGATGAGGAAGCAGCAGCATTTGTAGCAGTCATGTTCAGTGGTGACCTCAAGGACATTTAGCAGTAGCTCCTGATGGACAGCTGGTTAGATTTATTTTTTTTTTTTTTGACCTTTTTGAAATAGTGGAGTAAGTGGTGTGAGAATAGACTGCCTTATCTGACCGTGAAGGATATTCTATCTGAGAAACCACTCATCAAACTTTTACCTGTGCTACTATAGCTTAGAAGTTTGGTTTCTGTTGAATATATAACAGATCCAAAGTGAGGACTCAGCTGTCTTATGGAGTTCAGAATGCAAGTGGGTTTATAATTTTAGGGCCATTGGGCACATAACCCTTTTCGTAAACTAGAAACTGTGAGACTTGCAGACCCCAAAGTGAGCAGAACAACAAATTCAAAAGCTGAAATGGAGCCTTCCTCAAACATAAGGGCTATTCCTTCCTGAACACTTCATGCTGTCTGAGAAGACCTTTTCTTTTTAGCTCCTTAACAATTTATCTACATGAATCAGATGAGTAACTGAATCTGGACTGCATCCAGTGCTAAATGTAGGCTAAAGACATCAGATTCATTTGCTCCTGTAGGGGTCAACCAAGCTGTTAATATAGAAAAGTTTGGATGAAAGGCTGGCGAAGATATTAGTTCCAGAAACATGCAATTCTTTATTTTACTGTATTTCTTTGTGGGATAAATCCTTGAAAGAAGTGAATTTGTGTCCTAGAGGCAGGGTTTTTTTACCTCTTGAGAGAGCTATAAATCCACAACCTTAACTCTAATTGTAAAATAGTAATGAAATTACTTTGGTTATTCACTGAGTGCTGGAGATTAATGTTGAGGTGTTCCGAATGTGTGCAAAATAGGCACTTAATAAAACAATAACATAGCAAATCTAAGTACTGAGATTCTAAAAGTTCATTTTTCTTAGGTGGGGAGCCTTTTTTAATGACCTAGAGATGAATAGGATATCGTAGATGAAGGAACACTGTGTTTTGTGTGTCTTTTAAAACTTTTTTTTAGCCCCTGGAAAAAGTCCGAGAACTGGAAAATACCTACTTTCACTGATACAGTACAATATACTTAATAGATGCTGCCATAGCATATTCTATAGGAAAATGGGTAAAAACCTTTATGGATTTGCTGGTGTCATCTGTTGATGAGCAGTTGCACTGATGGCTTCCTATGGGATTCTTAAAAGGTGCTTGAATTTATTTTCTGTATAATGATCCATTTATGTTGGTCTGTGATGCTGCTGAGGCTATTGGGTTTTGTTTTTTGTTTAGGGTAGTGTTTTGGTTTTTTACTTCCCGAAGATCAGCAGAGTTTTATCAGCATTGAATTAAGCTTTTGTAGCTTGCTAATACAGACAGTGATGACACTGTGTTACAGTACATGGCCATACAAAGCATATACTTGAAAAATGGCCCTCCATGACACTGGCTTTGCATAGTTAGTGATAGCTACCATGCTGAAGTTTTCTATATTTAAAAATAAACTTTTCTCTTGTGACTTTCACTATTAACATGAAATAATACGTATAAATCGCATAGTTTTTTCTTCAAAATTACAGGTTTTCTAAATACAATCACATGAAAGCTGAAGTGAACAATTCTACTTCATATTCAAGTTTGCATTGTTTACGGTACTTGTAATTTTATAGCAATTCATGTATTTTATTTACAGAAATTACTGATTCTGACAGAATCATGAGTAAAGGCTGAGCATTAGCTGCTAACAGTTTGAAAGCTCCCTTTTGGTTTTTAATATATGATGATGATGGTGGTGTTTTTATTTTGACCAAGTATATATTACACTTAGTATTTTGGTTTCAGGAATTAAACCCAAAAAGTAGGACCAGAAGACTCCAAGTGGGGAAGAAGTGATTACATAGTGCAACACCATCAATATACTAATTCTGAAATATAATTATTATCTGCCTATCTGGACACTGATGCAACTCCCAACTGATCCTCTTACAACAATGAAGGAGGCAGGGTTAGGTTGAAAGTATGTGATAAACATGCAGGGAATTGAAGCAATGGCAGGTGCTGCCACCAAGTACCAATCTACAAAGGAAAATAACTTCAAGATGGGAGATTGTCACATTGACTTCAATTAATCTTATTAAATTTGTTCTGCTAAGGGTTTAGCTTATCTTCAAAAATTTCACTGTTCCAGAGTTGTACATCAATTTTTATCACAAATGGTCTCCCTTTCTGCATAAACAGTGGATAAGTACTTCATACATGATTCCTTGGAAATTTCTGTTCATACCTAATCCAGTAGTGTAGTAGTCTTTCATATGCAGTTATGTTAAATAAAATATTACATCTGACTTGTGGCTCAAGTTTCAAATCACACTAGTTTTTTTCTGCCATAGAATGACAGAGTATTTTAATACATCTTTAATGTGTTACCCTATGACTACTTAGAACACCGATTAAAGAAAGAAGGAAAAGAAAAGTATCAATTCTACTTGCACCCCACCAGGGAAGAAACTTTATTGTAGGCAAAGAAAGGCTAAAAGTGAAAGCCAACACAGGTGTTTTCCATGGCTTGAATTTCTTGATGTTCTATAGTATAGGTTTTTTTTCCTGACATGTCATCTGTAGAAGTAGTGAGTCAACAAATGAGAATTCTCTCAAGTATAACAGAATTTCTAGCCAGGAAAACATAAGTTGGTTCTCAACAAATAGAGATAGCAAATACTTTGTCTCTGCAATGTGTATTGTATGTGCTGGTCTGTCACTGTTCAGTAGGACTGCTATCATTGATGGAGGTTATTCATGAGCAAACACCGAGAGGCTACTTATGCTTTTACTTTTCCAATTACAACATGTGATTCAATTCCAAGCTTGACATGTGGTTCAGTTCTAATCCCAGCATTTCTGAAAACCTCTTCTTGAAGACAGATGTGGCACCAAAATGCTTTTGGCTTATAGTCAAACATACAAGGTATCTTACTCCATTGCAGGAGTAAGGATTGCAACTTGCATGTATGAACACTGGCATGTGTTTCATGTTAATGAACAATGTCTGATGGCTGCCTGTTGGATCAAGATGACATTTTGGCAGGGAGGAGGGGATACCTTCAAGGGTGTTCATCTGCTGAAGAGAAACATTGTGGTACAAGCTGACTCTGTGATACCCTTCCTCTTTTAGGTGGCATTTTATTCCTGGCCCAGACATGGTGACTGAGGAAAATATTGCACAGAGGGGAAACGAACCAGGTACTAATGATTATAAAACCTATCTGTTTGCTATGCTTCTTTACCTTGCATTCTGCTCCCACTTGGCAGCGTGGAGACTTACATAGCTGTGAAATCTTGCACAAACTGCATTAGAATTATTGTTCCTTTTCTCAAAGGTGCTATCTTTTCTAATGGAGTTTTGGGAAGTCATTTTACACTTATTTGAGCTATCCTGGCCACATGCCAGTTCACAGAAGACCTATAGCTGTCCACTCAGTCTGCTGTTCCCTAAGTGCCCATAGAACAAGCTTTGCTTGGATGGGAAGACAGTGTTGATAACAGTTGCAGATTATGTTCAACCATCCCAGTGTTATATTCTGCAAATAACTCCAGAATTTTATCTTAAAGAAAAAGGCTGTTTAGCTATAAACGGTATGAAATAAGCTTTTTTTAAATATTGACAACATTGCTGGAGATTTTTCTTTCAGAAATGTTTGAACCTGCAGAGTCTTACAAGAATGATGAGAGTAGATTCATATAATTTTTAACTATTTCTGTGTGTGTTTTTGTTTCTTTCAGTTAGGAACTTAGCTACTTGAATACTCTGTGGTTACATTTCCTTCTGCAGTGGTGTAGATACAACAAAAAGATTGCTGATTTAAACTTAAAACTGACAGGATTATAGTGCCAGCTGACACATTTATCTCAATTTATTCTGTAATTTTTGCCTTTAGTTGTATTGGAGCCACTTGCAAAAATCTGTAGAGTTTACTTAAAGAGTATCAGTAATTTCAATGCTACCTAATGGACTGATGTAGTTGCTCAGCAATGCATTGCATTGCAATAATGAGGCTTTTATTTTAGATAATACTTTTATGCCAGCCCTGGTAATGTAGATGATGATGTCAAATAAATACCACTGCAGTAAATCCTTCATTCTGATCTCATTATTGCAGTTTTTGCTTTTAAATGCAGAGATATAATTGCTTTCTATTAGGGCATTTTTTGCTAAAACACAAATTGATAGTTGTTTTCCTGGGGTCACTTTAACTAGTGTAAAGTGAAGAAAGGCAATGTGTGTGGCTTTTAAGAGGCAATAACGAATTCTTCAGGACAGAATAACTGTAGCATTGTTTTTAAGGGAAAAATCTGAAAGGCACTTAAGTTGGTACATTCAGAGTACTGAGCTGATGATCATAACCATAAGCGTAAGCAATGTTTATAAAGATATGCAAGTTTTCTCACTAAGCAGCTGTGCAAGTAGACAGGAGCTGTGTGCTTACGCTTGAGAGGGAGTAGGAAGGAAGCACGGGACAGAGGTACAAGAGAGGTGTAAAGCTAGTGCTTCCATGTAAGAGAGGCATGTTGACTGGCTCTTGTCAGGGTTCATCTTGTGACTCGCACAAATAAGAGCTATTATCAATGTGAGGAAGCAGCTAAAGTGCCCTGCTTCTTTCCTAGTGTTTAACCATAGTCTGACACATAATTTCAGTGAAATAATTTTGCAGTTTCTCTGGAACATGTTTTAGTTGGGATATAAATTTAAAAGTTATCTTGTAAGGGAAAGTGGTGGCTAACAGGACAGGTTTGGAATTGATGAATGACATCATGCTTAGTGATTGGAATAGCTGCACAGCTGTACTGATGTCATGCAGCTGACTGCATTTATATTTATGTCTGGGCTATTAAAGTGTCATGATAACAACAGATAACACAAGAGGTGGCTGATGGTTTTTCAAATCAAATGATGAGGAAAGATACACATGTTGATTGCTGTGCTAGTACCTTGTGCTTTCCAAGGAGCACAGCAATAATTTCTCCGGTTCACCATTTTAAAAGCACTGGAGTACTGAAAGTTTAGTTCCTGGCAACTGGTTATTTTGTCATTCAGAGGCTGACAAGTAATGTAATGAAAGGATTTAGCTGGAGTGATTGCAGTATTGCCTGATTTATGAATTTGGCCTTGTACATGAGAGAGAATGAGGGCAAAAAAGGCTGGACTGTCATGCACACAGCTGTGCACTGGAACAGTTGTTGAGCTGAGGCTGAAGTGACATGAATGAGACTCATAAGGACTGTGGTTCGCATTCTTCACCAGAGCAGGTCCTGTTTTCAATAGTTTATGAATTCAGGAAGAACCATGCTGTAGAATATTACTTGGAATATAATCTATTGCAGAAATGTGGGAAATTGTTTGCCTGTACTGGGTGTCACCTGAGTATTAATAAAACTGCTGTCTACATTCCTCAGATTTGGTGTTTCCTGCAGCAGTTTTGCCCATGAAGCTGAATTCTGCATCTTGGCTCTTCAGCGAAGGAACCCCATGATGCAGAAACCCCATGAGAGCAAAGGAGAATTTATACGTTCAGTTTTTATGATAGAAAGATGTGTCCGGTGGGTGCCTCTGCAGCTGGCCTTGTTAACATAAGGATTTGGTTTTTCTTTTGCAAGGGTTCATCAGTTAAATTTTGGACTGGCCCTTTTGTAGTGCTGCATTCGTCAAGAGACAGTTCTAGAGAAATGGCTGAATGCAGAAATATCAATGTTGTTGACAATTTTCTCCTCAAGTAGAGCCTTTGTGACATGTGAAAGATGATACTTATCCTCTCCAAAAAGAAACAAATAGTCTGTCAATAACTTTAACTGCATTTGAAACATGTTTTGATATGGCAAAGAAACTCCCCCTCTGATACAAGACAGAGAACACAGCTTGTGATGAGCATGGAGTGGGACTGTCCTGTGAGCTGTGAAGGCTCCCTGATTAATGATTACCCATGCTGTCTCAAGTACAGAAATTGCAGAAGGTGCTTTGGGAAAGCTGACTGCCTATAGTTGTGCATACAAGGGAAGTGCTGACACCCCACCCCCATCCCCCCCGTTATTATGGATTGCATGTTGTCTATTAGAATGGACAACTATGAGATTATGAAGTATATTGCTCAGGATATCTCTTGGCTAAGGTTTGATAGAATGGGACAAGTAGATTCACAAAATAATTTATTTCTCTGAAATTGAGTGAAAGAGTTCATGATCTTAGCCTACATGGTGACCCTATGTCTGAAACTTTCCATGTGTGAAGATACTTCATCTGCCAGGAACAAAGCAGATGTTTGGAAAAGAGAAGTGCACAAGCAGTTCCTGTGTGCAGTGATTAGGTGTTTAAGTTGCCTGGGGCTAGTCGACTTATCTGAGTGGTTAATCTTAGGGAGGTAGAGTTAAAAAGCTAATTACAGCTGAATTTGATGTCCTTCTGTTTTATGATAAACTGATGATTTTTTTGGACGCATGTATTCTCTGTAGGCTTAAGAATTTAAAGATGTGATGAAAATTTGTTCCATATATTCATAACTATGTATGTTTGCAATATTGAAATGGGGTTTTGCCTGGAAATTTCTATGCCTGGGGAGGAAAATATTATCTTCAGGATATTGTGGAGTAAGAGAGGCCTCTGGCATTAAAAGATATATAAATATAAAATTTCTGAGAAAGACTGCTGATACTATAGACAGTACTGTGAAAAACAGGGTATACAGACTTGAATTCCAGTTTTAGTGCCTCACCTTGGTCTGCGCCACGGGCTGAAGAGGAATCTCTGCTTTGGTACCTGGAACACCTCCTCCCCTTCCTTCTTCACTGACCTTGGGGTCTGCAAGGCTGTTCCTCTCACATACTCTCAATCCTCTCTCCTGGCTACTATTGCACAATAACCTTTCTCTCTCCTTAAATATATTATCCTAGAGGTGCTTCCACCTCCCTGATGGGCTTAACTCAGGCCCGTGGCAAGTCTGTCTTGGAGCCAGCTGGCGTTGAGTCTGTGGGCACAAGGGAAACTTCTAGCACTGTCTCACAGAAACCACCCTAGTAGTCCCCCTTCTACCAAAACCTTGCCATGCAAACCCAATACAATTCATAAGATCCCTCTGAGTCATCCCTCCTCCAGACTAAACCTCAGCTCTTTCGTCTTTGTGTGTCAGAAGTTCCAATCCCTTGATCATCTTTGTGGCTCTAACATGTCTATGCTTTTTGCACTGGGGAGCCTAGATCTTCAGACAGCACTCCAGATTTGCACTGCTGCCAAATATGAGGTTCTTCCAGCACTCTGAGGCAGCCTCATTTGTTTCTTCCATATCAGATGTGCACCACAGTGTCACCCATCTTCTGCTCTTTAATCCTAAGTCTCAAACTCTGCTGGCTCATCGTAAGTCTCAAGGTAGAGCTTCGTGTTTTCTAGCTGCTATTTGATGTAAAGGACAACTCTCCCTCCTTGTATGCCTCCTAAATAGCCTATATCCATACATAGCTGTTGACTGGAGTGTTGCAACCTGTACCTCTCTAACCCCAGTGAGATTGCAACTCTAACTGCACACAGACCTCAAATTCATTGTGTTTATTGCCTGTTCTGCACTTCAGAGGCACCCAAATGGCTGATATCTCAGAAAAGGGATAAGAGCTTTGCACATAACTCTATTTGGTACCTATCTATGTGAATGTGCTTGAGACAGGCCCCCTTCAACCCTGTTTTGCTGGTCACAAGGTCCCTACTGCTTTGTCTCCCACAAACTTTGTCAATGGGATTGACAACTTTTTCACCTGATTGTTGGTCATCATCTTCTGTTTCACCCCAGTCATTCCTAATTTGAAATTCTCCTCACCAAGTTGGCCAAGCCATGGTAAAGACTCTTCTGCCCACTTAACTGGATCGAATCTCTTATAAAATATCCTTAAGCCTCAGAAAGGGTCATAAAAACAAAAAACCTTGTTAACAACACTACTGAGAAAACAACTATTTACCTGCAGGGTTCATCCACTACTCATGTGTTTTGCCTCAGTAGCAGGATCAAGAAGATCACCTGGACCCTATGGGCACTTGATCCTCACTACTAGGAACATGTCAGGCTTGAAACTTCCCTAGTTACCCCTGGTACTTATATGAAAAAGCAGAAGAAGTGTAAAAAGTTGTGGACATGACAAGCCTTGGCAGCTTTTCTGCAATGTCCCAGATCAGTATAAATCTTCCTAGATGGTGACTGAGATTGGCACATGTGGGCCTTTTTTTCTCATACCTGGGAGTCTCCATTACTATTACTTGCTACTTTCTTCTGGTGCTCCCACATGGCCTATGTTTAATTGGCTTGGGTCCTTTCTTGAACAAAGCTCCCAGACCTTTTTGACTCCAAGGACATGGAATCTGTTCTGTGATTGCAAATCTTAAGATAGAGAAGGAACCTTTTTCCTTGTACCAGAAGTCACAAGCTTCCAGCTTTTGCTGTCCTGGGAGTCTCTGCTTCCTACCCTGAGAGGCACGGACTGCACAATCCTTCTTCAGCACAGCTGATGGTTTGGGTATTTGATGCTGCAGTGTAGGAAAATACCTGGTTAATGTCTTGGTAGCTTTCTAATGGTGGTGTTTATTGAGGGGAAAAAACTTCCTTCCCTGATTCAAAAGATGCTGGATCATAATGATGGGACAATGCTGAACATAGCCATGCATTCAAAAATCTAGAAACCAAATCTAGGCAGCACAGTAAGTGTATGTTCAGTTTCTAGGTATGGTTATGGGTAGCCAAACAACTAAGGTTATCCAATGGAAATGTGTCTGAGTTCAGCTACATCACTAGAACTCCACTAATCTATTGCAGTAGCCTGGTACTATGAAATAAGTATTCATATAATATGTACAGGCCACAGAAACTTAAAACTACTACTGTGTCTGGTACAGGAAAATGGTTTCTTTTTAAACAGTGTTGGAAGCTGGAAGGAGCATACGCTCATGGCTGCGAGCTTAGCACAACTATGGGGTCTTTGAGAGGAATATAAGCACAACTCCCTAGACCTGAGGGGTAGTTACAGTATTCCTTTATTAGCGTAATGCTCCTGTGTTAGGATACTTGCAATATGTTGCTATGTTAGAATAATTCAATGTGGAAAAGACATCAGAAGCTCATCTGGTTTAACCTTCTGGTCTATGGGGAATGAAGCAGGAAATCAAATCTATAAATGGAGTGGTATGGGAGTTCAAAAGTCATTACAAGAAATTCGGGCAAAACACAGGAGTATTCAGTGAAAACTTCCATTCATTGCTTAAACATGGCCTGTGATTACTTGCTGTGTATACATGCTATGCACACTTGTTTTGTATGGGAAAGCAAGAGTTCTGTTTGCAGAGTATCCAACACAGTTTGATTACAGGAGAAGTGATATGGTGATGGAAAGAGTTCTCTAACTCCAAGGAAACTTCCATGAGAACTCAGAACTTAAGTCAGAGGTTGGTTTCTTTCCTTTGTTGTTGGCAGATGTAGTGTCTATTTTTTAAATTATTTTTAACATAATTGATAACACTCTAGTTTTCAGTTGCTGAAAACAATTTATTCTACCCCTTTCACAGAAATATTTTGAATAAAGGGAGACTTAACAAAGGACTGAAAAACACTTTTTCTTGAGCTAATTGCTAAAAAACCTCAGAAAACTCTTAATGTGACCTACATTTAGTGGTTATATATGAAGAAGGTAACTCATACAAATCATTCTTATCGGTATATGCTCTTGTGTGACATTTGGGGTTTCTCAGCTGTGTTTAATTTTCTCATGAGTTAAAGTTGATTTAGTTTCCTGAACACTCCATTTCTTGTTATCTCTTTTAAAATAATAATACCCTGTATATAATACTCTAAACCTAGGTAAAAATCTACATCCTGAATGTAAGTTTCTGTGGGGAGCTGTGCATTTTGCTGTGGCACTTGCTGGGAAAATGACAGAATGTGCAACTAGGCCATGCCAAATATTTCCTTTAGGAAAGTTTATTTTAGAGCTCTTTTAACACATAATTAGGTCCTTTCAGGAAGTCATGCATTTTCTTAATGCAATTATGAGAAAGCTGTTTAGTTAAATTGCTAGTGGCTGTCTAGACATCTTACTGGAATCTTCTGAGTTTGAATTTAATTAAATAGAGGGTACCTCTGTTTCTAGACAGAAGTATTTGGCTTGAGTGTCTTCTCAAAGATGTAGCTTGGAGAAGAGCTTACAGTTCCTTTTGGGGTTAAATATATCTGCTTTTGGAATTAGATACTGGATAGAGGAGCTGCATTGGAGTTAGAGAACAAATTCTGTTAGCACTTCCAGGGATGATTGTGTTTCTGAAAAGAAGTTAAGACTGTACCAGTATGGCTTAGTAATATATGGGGACTTCAGAGAAATGTTCGCAGTTCCCTGTTGATGTTGATGTTCACAACTACCCTGCTGCCTCAGCAGTATCTACAGTTGTTTGATTTTTAACCCTTCAATTTTTCTTAGGGTATAAACCATACTGTTTAATAGAACCAGCCTTTTCAAATCTTACAGTGCTGTTCAGTATGAATTTTCCCCAGTGAGCTGTTATTCACCACCTGCTTATAACTCTGGGACCTCTTAGCTGTTAAGTCAGTATCCAAATCATCTGCTCTGTTTATTTTCCCGGTATTGGCTTGGCATGCATATTTTAAAGTTACGTCCTTGGAAGAAGGAGTACTGTGGGATTCCCTACTTTGAGGACAAGCACAGAGGATTGTGGTTTCCCTCAAGCACTGATCATACCTATTAAATGTAATTACTGAAATTTATTTTTTTAAGGAGAGATATCCATGTTTAAATGCAAAGTTAACAATGTTTAATATTTTGTTTAATATTTTTTCATTTGTGTGTTGAACATGGAAGTATTGGCGGCTGAACACTTAGAGACAAAGTGAAACTAAATACTAAGTTAAGTATTAGCAGATGCTATAGTGGTGGATATAATAGCAAAAGAACCTGTTTTGTGGACAAAGGGTGGGATTCAAAACTAAATAAATTTTTGTGTATATGCCATTATCTTGATAAAATAGCTGGGTTTAGTGATGTTCTTAATGTCTTTCTGGAACATGATAAACCAGATTTAAGCTGCCTTATGAGCTAAAAGAAATGGCTTTTTTCTATTGTCCTTCTGAGAAAAAGGGTAAAAACTCTGGATACATGAACTAAATTTGTTTGTTTTTGTTTGTAGTAAGAAGAAACAACAAGGGGGAGTTTGGTGGGTGTGGGTATGGTTTTTTATGACATACATATGTTAGTGAAGCATGCAAACAGTTCCTTTGATATCAGTAGAGTTTCTTTCATTAGTGTGATACTAAGAACTACAGCTTTTTATGCTGATCAAGTAGTTCAGTGTTAAAGGCAGGTTAATCTTAATCCAGTAGCTCTTCTGTAAAATTGTTTAATTTCTGTAAAGGTTACATATCTTTTAGGACCGTGACCCACTTTTGAAGGACAAGATGTAGCCTGTTACCAGAAGAGACAAAAATCACAAAGCTGACTTCCAAAATGTTAATGGGATTTTTATATCCTCAAACTGCTTTTGACACAAGAAACAGCTGGACCCAGCATTTAGTGCTGTGGTTTAGTTGACAGTGTTGTTTGGTCAAAGGTTGGACTCAATGATTTTGGAGATCTTTTCCAACCTTAATGATTCTGATTCTATATCCTTAACATCAGAGTGATGAGTTATTCCAACCCTACAGTACTTGAAGGAATGAGAGATAGGATCCATCTGACAACGTGAGACAAAACTACCTTTAGCTGTGGACTTGACAACATCCTGTAAAGGGTTTTCAGCCATAAATGTGGTGACAACAAATTTCCAACAGAGAAGGAAGAGAAGTTAAAGGTGGCAAATACATGGAGCAAGGTGATGGAAGAGAGCCCTCAGGAAAGGTAAAAATGGTCACAAGAGACCAGCCCCAAGCACTTGCACAAGTGCAAGCAACACAAGGAAGCAAAAGAGATGCAGAAGGTTGGTATATTGGTGCAGAGCTGTTGTGACTTTGGGGTGACAGACATTGTGCAACAGATCGCATGACTGTGTACTGGCTGTTTGGTAAGAGTCATTGGGGAGAGGAGGAGAGGCAATTGCTTTCTACGAAGGAGTGCTCCAAAATCCCCTGTGAGATTCTAATGTGAAAGACATGGCAGTTTGAGACCCAGACTTGTGTCTAAGTGCCCTTCAGAATGAAAACCAGACAAGTTTATCCTTTACTAATAAGCAGATTCTTTAACTGCCAAATGTAATAATGGCAATAAGACTTGTAGACCATAGGAATAACATAGTTGCTTATGAAAACACAGAACCTCATGTGCCTCAGGTGCCACATTCAGGTTCTTTACTGTGTTGTACTTTCCATTTACATCTTGCCCATGTCTGGCTGTCTGCGATGTCATGAGGAGAACCCAGCCACAGGGTTCACATTGAAGTGCTGTCGACAGCAACACTTCTTGTCGTTTATCTAAAAGACGTTTTGTTTTCACACCTTCTTGGTTATGTCTCTTTGTGAAACAAAAAAGTGTTAATCCAGCAGAGTCCTCTTGCCAAGGTAATGTAGGAATTGAAATGGGATCAGAAGTGTCTACTTCACCTCTTTTCATTCCTACAGAGTTAGTATAGGTGAATCTGCTTCATAAGTTGGTGCTAGTTAAGTATAGCTGGCTCTTAATGAATAGAGGTCATAGTGCCAAGAAGCCATCCTGCTTCACATTAGGTTCTTTTTCCCAGTCTTTCTGGAAAAAGGAGGAAATTTCCAAGCAAAGGGGATATTTTCAGAATGTTTTGTAGTTTATGCTATACCTTCCTTTCTGGAATATTATAACAAATGTGTCTAGCAGGTGCAGACATTAAATCAAAAGGTAAAAATGTAAAGAAAATCTCTAGTAACTAGTAAATATGTACTTCAGTTTACTTAACACCTGCTCAAATCTCTGACAGCTGAAATCAGAATGCCTATTAGGACAAAATGCAATTTTCATGTCTGCCTCAGCTGAGGTTTGTTGTAGAAATGGGACCAACTATTCAGTCCTGCTTCAGTTTCACTTGCTTTTAAAGGACCACTGCTTATTTCTATAGGCAGGAAAAGTAAAGCACTGGGATATATGCCTCTGGGAAAAAGCAGTCATAGAGCATTCTGATACAGGATGCTGAAGACTTTTCCAAGGAATGTTTTTAAAAAACCCTGATTTGTTATACTTCTGCAACAAAAGTTGAGGTAAAAATATCTCTGAATAAGTTCAGTTATTTGCATTATCTGCTAGACTGGAAAATTTGTAAGCTTTATAAACAGTAAAACATGAGAAAAGCATCAGGTTTTACTATGTTTAGTAAACTGCTTTTACAGGTTGCTGTGTATGTTGGTCTTACCTTAGGAGTACTTTGTATTCAAAGAAAATGAATCATCAGTAACAAAAAATCTTGACTATTATCTAACATAAATTGACTTCTACAGGCTGAGTTTTGAAGACCTTTGTTGCCCAGCTTAGTGAGGTACACTTTCAACCTATTTATGCCTATTTAACTTTGGAATTGTCCTACAATTTCATATCCTATTACCAAAATACATTGTAAAAATAAAAACTTGCTGAATCACTTTCTAAATGAAAGGAATTGGTAAGAATTTTACAAGTGAATGAGGACTCGGAAGTTTGGTTGATTAGTAAGAACTTGCCCTTCTAATTCTATTTTTTCATAAGTATGCCAACCAGTAACTTTTGTGTCTCTAATATTGCTTCTTGAGGAATAAGAATTGCAGTCTCCTAAAATCTGAAAGGTGGAAGGACAATCTACTTTGCAAATTTATACTAGAATTAAAACTGATGTTAATAGTTATGTTATTTTGTTGAGAACGTTACCAGCATAGGTAACAAAGCAAATGGTAAATAATATTTAAGCAAGACTTATAGCTGATTTTAGAAAGCAAATAGACTCCTTTGTCTTTTTTTAAATTCATGGCTTTCACAGAATTTATTTAGTTTTTTTTAACAGTGGAAGACTTGCAAGGGAATTTTTTCAATAACTTTCTTTTTTACTGAAACATTTTGGTATGAAAGCAAAACCCAAGAAGTTTAGTTGCTTTGTAAGTTACAAGCCTTGTAAGCCTACTCCCTAAAAGGCACAAATATGATTCCAAGTATATCCTAAGACAGTTCTCCCACAAAGATGTGAGACAGACTGCTAAGAAACGATGCCAAAGTTTTACTGGTTTAACAGTGAAGAGGAAAAAACATTGTAAAACTGAAGACTGTTTTCTTAGAGTAATGATAAAGTAATCTAAAATTGTAGACCACAATTGTTGCCATATGACTGCCATTCATTATTTGCTTTAAACAGAACTTCAGCAAACTCTAAGCAAATCTTCACAATTGTTTGTATGCATACTTGGCAACTCTGTAACTTACATTATATTTTACATATTTTTATAACTTCCATAATAACCACAACAGGAGTTTACCTTTTATTTTAGTGGTAGTAAATATTTATAGTTAATTTTATATGTATAGTTTTAATTTCAAGCATAAGTATTATTTATTATACTTCAATGCAGTCGATAAGTCACACCACTCAGCAATGTGACCTACCATTCATTATGCTTTCATGGATGCTTGTTTAGAGGTGGCCTTGTAGGCAAGTTGCTTACAGAGACACTGAGAGGCTTAGGAATCCAAACATCCACTGTTTAATTTTGTCTCTTTGTAATTACAACAACAGATTCTTCCTGGGAGTGGTGAAGAGTCAAGTGGGGAAACTGATTTATTTTTGTCCAATGGACTGTGAAATGAAGCTATTGAACACCACCTCTGAGAATGGTGACCAGTGCAGTCAATTATTATCCCAGGAAGGAACACTTAGAGGAGACACTTCTAAGGGTACAGATTTAAATGATTAAGGTGGAGCCAGGTTTAATGGCCTTCCTGGTCTTCTCTCTGAGGGGGATGAGTTTGTTTGGTTTTGGGATTTATTTTTTTTTTTCTTCACCGAGATGCTCCTTTTGAAAAATAGGTGGTGGAAAGTTGCCAAATTTTGTATTGCCCAGAGACTACCACCAGATAGCAGTGTTGTGTCTGTGCTTAGTGAGGCAGGAGTTGATCTTTAGCAAAGTATCAGTCTTGTTCTAAATGGAAAGGTTCATGGAGATGACTTCCTTCTTGGTAAAGCTTGGTATGTCATAGGCTCACAAACTTTCTAGAGCAATTAAATAAATAAAAATCAACACCCTTGAAATTATACTTTAACTGTTGAAGTAAAATACATGGTGTCAGGTGATATCCCAAGTTTGGGTTCATTTGGTGTCCTTTCTACAGAAATAGCATTTTACCTTTAGACTAGCATAATATGAGGCTCGTGCCCAAAAAACGGAAAACCCAAATCACTCTGCACAGGTCAGTCCATGTTTCACAAGTGTAACTAGACTTCAGTTTTGAATTAAATATCCTTTTCATTTACCCTCAGTCTAAGTGTTAGTCTGGTTGTTAGGGCTGGCACTTGATTCTGGAGTGTGACTTTTAGGAATTTTGATGTCTGCAGGGTGTAAGACCTGTGAACTGTTCATAATTTTTTAATAGTGCAGTTTTTGACTCTATGTTGCAAAATTAACTGTGATGTCACTTTGCCAAAATCTAATGCAGAAGTTCCAAGAGTGAATAAAGGAAATAAAATATTACTGGCTATGCAGTTATCTTTGGATGATGTCCAGGTTTTTTCATTGTAAACTTCTAGAGGTCTCAGTGTGAGACCATTTCTTTGGACCCACCACAGGGACCCCATGAGTGCCAAACCCAGCGGGGGAGGAGAATTATGGTCAAGCACTCAAGGAAACCCAGCAAGTGTGGTCTCATCACCACATAAATCCCCACTTAAGCCAGTTTTGCTGCATGGTTTCTTTGTCAAGGTCTCTCTTTAAAACTACAGTGTCAAAAATGTGAAGTCAGAACAAAAATGTGTGAAGATTGCCTTGGGCAAGTGGATTTTCAACTCTTAGTGCAAGTGCAGCACATCCCTGTTCCAATGGATGAAGGCTTTATATTTAACTTCATTATTGTTCATTTAAGAATAGCTGGTTTATTCCCAGTTATTCAAAGTGTGATGTATTAGCTTCCATGCTGTTCAGCAGCAGCTACCAGCACTAAATGTCACTGCTGTGCATGAAAGTAGAAAAAGGACCAAATTACTGATCAAGTGTTTTGCTTTGTATGTGCTAAAAATATCAGAAGAACCTCTGAAACTCTGACTGTATCTGCATCAAAAATGCAGCATTCTTCCCAAGAAATAGACTCTTCAAGATGATGAGTGGATGTCTTACAGTGGCCAGCAGGTCCTTACTGTCTTGTCCTTGAGAGTACCAAGAAGTGTACGCATACACACATCTCCTTTCTTCCAGTATTCCCGCCCAATTTCAGGTTGCCTTCTGGTACTTCCTCATCTCTTAATCTGCCACCTATGACCATTCCAAAGTACCAGTTTAATTCACCAGATTGGAGAAGCTCAAGCATATTTGTTGTCATCCTTGCACCTTCCTGGAGCATTCCCTGGAGTCATACTTTAGAAGGTATAGGATAAATGTTCAAATGTGTTCTTTTAGATAAAATAGCATATTAACTGGTTTTGTTTTTCTTGTATTCACAGTATGCATCTATGTACTGTGCTCTTCTCTTGGCAGAGTAGTTTTCTCAATATACTCACTCTGAGATGATCTGTATCCTGTGCAATTATTCACTCAAACAAAGCATTACTATTGAGTCTTGAGATGAAAGCATAGATATAGGAAACTTCAGCTGGACTGGTAGAATTCTCATTGCTCTCTCTGTGTCTTTCTCATTTATACTGGAAAATAAGAAAAACCTGCTATGACTGCAGGGTTTAGCTTAAAAATTGGCTCTGCATGCAGGTTTGAGTGATGCCATTTGCAGATTCTGCTCTTCTACTGTTTTCAGTTCTTGCCAAGTATATGATGGCCTCTTCCCTGTGGACAAAGAATTTACTTGCCTAAAAATTAAGGCAACTATGTTGCAGCAAAGGGAATTGGGTAGGGTATCTCCCAAGATATCTGCCAAGTCCCATTGTAGAAAAGCTGAGGAAAGAAGGCACTCGGAGAAAGGTGCCTTTACTGCTCTGTGTAAAATCTTCTCTAATTGACCTGAAAGTGAAGAAACCAGCTGTTGTAAAAGCTGTAAGACTGCTAATACAGTAGCAACAACAGCAGTGCTCAATGTGTTTCAAAAAGGGAGAACAGAGGGATATTCTGATAGCTGGCAGCTTCCTGTTTTTTTTTCTTGAAATGAATAAAATGAGACATTTGGTAGGCTGGTGCAGACAGCTTATTGGTGCAACTTGGAAATGGAGCATTTTACTCTAATATTTAAAAACTCTTGATTTGCTGCTCCCTGCCCCAGATATTCACACACACACACCCCTCAAAACAACATGAGCATAACTGCAGAACTCCTTGCTTAGACCCTGCTTGTTGGTTTTCAGATAGTAATGCTGTGACTTCCTGGGCTACAGCAAACTTTTACATAATCCTATTCAGGTCCATGGTGTCAGTCCTTGCTGACTCTCAGATGTCACTTGTATATCCCTTGCACTTTAATTGTACCACAGGCTCCTTTCGGGAAGTCCCACCTTCTGCTTCTCTTCTCCCAAATTCCCCCTTCCCTAGCAGTCTGGAAACCTCCCTTGTCCAAGGGAATTGGACCATAAAGTTGCCATATACAGCTCCTGAATCTAGAAAACAACCTCTGAATATCCTGAACCTTCCAATGTGGAGCATGTCAAGTAATTACCAGCTTGTAGCCAATTGTCTTCAAAGCAGCAAAGAAACTGGCAGCAACCTTTAACGAGATTTTGCTGAATCTTTTTCAGAGATGAGGGAATGAGTCTGATTCTGATGATAATTAGCTGGTGAATGCTGAGGTTCTGGTAAAAGCCTCTGAAGGTAACTGAGAACAGGGGGTTGCGTGATATTCTTGTTGGCTTGTATAATGCCTGGTGGGATGCTGCACTGTGCTGTGGAATCGGTCTGTAAACAGATGTGGTAATTCAGTGGAAGTCCTGAGGAGCTTCACTTGCTTTTGCTCCTAAAAGCAAGTAAGGGTGACTTAGGAGCTGACAAGAAAGTACATGTACGTAGTAGAGAAAGATACAGTAGGCTGCAGCAACTGGGAACTAAAGCCATACTACTGCAGACTGAAAAGACTCTTTAACAGTGGAGGAAACTAACCTTTGGAAAAAAGGATGAAAGGGTACTGGTGACTTTCGTACCAACAGAGCTGCTTGTTCAAGACTGGATGCCTGTCTTTCAGACAGGATTTTTCTGTTTTTCTAGAATAAACTCCATACTTAGACATTTTGTTGGACTAGTCTTTTCTGGACTTAATGCATGAACACTAATGTCTCAAGAAATGTCTCTGCTTAGTACATCAGCTCCAGTTATGCTTCTGATTCTGTTAATGTTGCTCATGGCCCCTAAGCACAGTGCAGATGGAGAAAATTGGCCTGCAGTTTCTAAAATTTATGGTAGCGGTTGAATTTTGAACTGACATTTGACATTCCAAAAGTGAAAATTGGAAAGCTGTGCTTTTTATTCTTCAACATGGATTCTATATTTGTTGGCTTCAAACATAACTGGAGGCAAATTACTGATGCCAATGCTTTCTTGTGTTTTTGATGAAGAAAATGATGACAGTCATAGTGGTTAGAGTCAGGATTTTTTTAAAGACCTCTGAGTAAAATGGTAAAAATGGTCTAAAAAGAGAAAGCTTAGATGGTGAAAGAATTTATTTTTTTTTCCAAGACCAAGTGATTTAAAACAAACCGTCCTTGGGAAAAACAAAAACAAAACCCTCCAAAAAAACAACACTTATAGAAGGGGTTAGCATTGGGTTTTTGCAGCTGACAGGATGGCTTCTTTGTCCCTGTTGGAGATCTCACTTTCTTTTCCATTTCCCTTCCAACTCACACACCTTTTCTCAGTTTTACTGGCATTTATCCAGTAGCCAGTTTGTGTAATACTGCACACAAGCACTTCTTGCAGAAGGTAGATGAAGATATGCCTGGTGTCATGAGCATTATTGAAGTCTCTGTTTTCAGTCTTTCTCTATTACAACAGACATCCCTGTTATGCCAATGATGAATGGAAATAGCCAAGAAATTAGATTTTTAAAATGGATATTATGTACAAGTGACAATAATTGTCTTCTCTGACCTCCAGCATTTCTCAAAAATTATGCAGTGGAAAAGTAGAAGCAGTTTTCTTGAAACTACTGAGTTTTGATACTTTTGGCTGAAAATCTAGAAGTGGTTTAACCTTGAAAAATAATAAAAGTTGAAAGGAGACTGATGGAAATCAATATTAACATTCCAGTTTTTCTAGCCTAAATTTGTAACACTAGTGAATTTTTTTAATGATCTATCTTAAACTAAATGGAGCCCCTGCATTATCTGTGGATAAGTGCTTTTCTTTCTTCTGAAACACAAGTTTAGATTGGGCTGAGTTGAAGTTGGCATTGTTCCCTGTTCTCTCCGTGATATCAAAGTGCACCATATATTTTAACTTTTTAGTAGCTTCTGCCAATGAAAACAAAAATTATAATTAATAGTCTCAGCAGTTTTGCTGCCAAAGGTTCCTGGCCACAATTTTTAGTTTGTTTTATGCTGTAGATGCATACCTCTGAAGCTAGTTAACAATTTTTTTTCCTTTCCTACTGCTAATTACTTTAAAAGACCCTAAAAATAAAGCATGGATATTATAGAGTTAATTTGATCATAAGAAAATATTTTTGAGATAATGTAACAGGATCTAAGGACAAAAATGAAGCTAGGGTTCATTGTTGAGGTTAAAACACGTCTCATATCAGTCAATTAATTGTTCTAAAATAATTTTACTTGTTGAGTTATATTGCAGATGGGGAGTGTTCTGATGCTGACAAATTACTCTATACAATAAGTGTATGGGTTAGCATCTTGAGGTCTTATCTCTTTGCTCTCAAGAGTATCATATAATTAATTGCCCTAATAATCTCAACCCTGTAAGACTAGCAAAATCTCTTCCATGGTGATTTGATACTTTTTAATTATTCAAGTGTGTATATGTTTCTAAATATATGATCTGATTTCTAACTGTAGAGAGAGTTTGGGAAGTACAACTTTAACATAGGGCCTTTAGTAAAAGGTAGTTTTACTTGCAAAAAAAAAAAAGGTAGGTCCATTCTCCCTGTTTTTTGTTTGTTTTTGTTGTTTTGGGGTGGGTTTTTTTTGTTTGTTTGTTTTTTAAATAAATTTTTTTTATTCTCTGTTTGTGGGTTTAGACCACACACTATGACTTTACATTACTGACAACTTAAGAACTTGCTTTTGCTGCATTTGGTGTTAGACAAGTGCTTTCCTACAATGTAGAAACATTTAATTTCTTTTCCCATTTTGCCTTCATGGTAGTCTTGTTAACGTAACAAGCTGGATATTGTTGTGGTAAGACTCTAATGTCTCATTCAGCTCTGCTTTTATTCCAAAGAAGTTTTTGTTCTGCTTATATCATTTTTTGTGACTGAAACTCCTGTGGAAGGCTCAGTGTGGGTGGTTCAGGCACCGTATTTGATCAGATGCTGTTTACCTAGGCCATCTGATTTATGAGTGCATGTCTGAGTGAGATTAATACTGTAATAAGAGTCTTGGACAGACACAAACCTAAGGAATGGATTCAGGCCACCTTATTCCATAGTGAGCTGAGTGAAGTCTCAAATGGAAACCTCAGATTTGAAAAGTCTATCTGTGACTTATGTCTCTTCTAGTACTGTCATTTGTGTACTTTCCTTACTTCTTCAGAACTATAATGATTTGAAGAGAGCTAATTAAATGTCTTAGTTTCATTGCAGCATTCTGTGGATACTTGAGATATCCTAGCAGACATAAATGATGCCTAAATGTGTCTGAAATTCAGCTTTTCATGTTCAGTCTTCTTGAACATGATTCTTCTCCTTCCTGTATTTCTTTGTTCACTTGCTGATATGCTATTTCTATAGTGTCTGTTCCACATACACATTTTTCATTTATTATACTCCTCTGTTTTATGTCAGCTTTTCCAAGAGAAGAATATGAAATGCTCATTTACTTTGGGAATCTTACTTGCTTTGGACTTTTAATAAATTCTACCATATTTTCAGGACAGTTATATTTACTATTTTTTAAAATATTGCTATATTTGATGAGTCAGAGAGCTGTCACCTACTTCTGAAAGCCTTGTGTTTAAAGGTAAAAAAAAAAAATCTTCTTAGAACCAAACTCTCTGGATTAAAGTTTTTTATATGCTCTAAAATTAATTTCTGCTGTCAGGACAAGTTTTTGTATCTTATTTGAATTTCTGAAGTAATTTTTGCTGTTTCAAGGGTGTTGGTTTGAGCACCTGTCAAGATAGCCTAAGGGTCGATGACTTGTTCTTGTCATTGCCATAATGCTGAATGAGAGGAGTCTCTTATTCAGCAATCAAATAGCGTGTGAATTAAACAGAATTTCCTAATTTGCTGATAAGCAAAGTGGACCACCAATCCTGCTCTAACAGTGCCATAAAATAAGGCTTTCACCTGTTCTGAGAAGTAAAAAATTAGCTATGGAAGAGCTGACCAGCTGCAAGGACATGATGTGGAAAAATTTATTGGTCTTGGTCTGTTATGATTTGTAAATCTTGAGGATAGACATTGCCTGCAACTTTGCCCATGTTCTCTCCGTGGTCACACTCCCCAGTGGACTTCCATCAGTGTAGAAAACTAAGAACTAATGGGATTAGAGGGACTCACTCTGAGTGCAACATTTGATATCATATTTTAGCATGGCTGTGTTGGCTTAGGTGCAATAGCAGTGAAACTGGTAGTGCAAGACAATGCAGGTAGCCTGCACTGAAACCTGAGATTTCCAGGTGGAAGGTAAATCTCTATATGCTGCAGTGTATTTCCAAATGTGGGAACTATGGTGGCAAAGAGTTTTGTGCAGGTCCATTTTACTATTATTATTATTATTAACTTTAAGAATGTGTTTTATTTTAAATAGGAGTTAAAGTCAATATTGCTGCAAATGGAGTTGTGTTACTGTTATGACATGAGTGTAAGTTGTGGGCTACCACCTAGGATCAAATTAGGCTCAAAAACATCATTAGAGAAGAAATGTAGTTATAATAATGGAGAGGTTCCTGCTCTTAATTATTCTCAAATGGGTCCTACCTCTAAGGCTCTTGAATTGCTGCAGGAAGAGCCCCTGATGATAGGATGTCTAGAAGCACAACCTCCTCTGATGAAGGCTTTCAAGAAGTATTTAGCCTCTGAGGCAGCTGTGGGAGGTTCTTCAGGACCAATGAGCAGCAGAACAGAAATTGCTCTTGTTAGTGTCAAGAACCAAAGAACAAGAAACTTCATATTTTCTTTATCATGGTTTGATTAATAAAAAGCAGCTTTTGAGATCCTGACAGCTTCTTATCGCTAGAACATTATTTTGATCAAATAAGCACTAAGAAATAAAGGGTATTTGTCCCTGTTTGGGTAATAGGAAAAAAAAAATGGCGAGAGATCACAAACGTATTGACTTGCATTGCAAAACTCTGAAACCACTTGCAACTTTAAGCTTTCTGTCTTTGCACAACTTCTTGCTACACTTCTTTTCCAGTTTAGTGGTTTGCCTACAAACACTCATCCAGCAGGACTGTGCAGCTTTGTAGGCAGGAGAGCTGACAAGCACAATATTGCATGTAGAGAAATCCTTCTTTGTGTGTTTGTGTGGAAGAAGTGTGGGACATGCTATGCCATGAAAAGTTAAACTGGACTATTAAAACCTGACTGTCTTTAAAGAGAAACACAGTCTATTTTCTCTCTACAAATGTCACTAGATTTCACAGGCAGATAGAGGGGATTCCTTGCTGTAGTCTGTCATCCATCAACAGCTGATGTAGTAACACTGAATTTGGCATCACTTCAACTGTCTAATAAACTCTAGGGGAAGTAACCATATTAAAAATCCCCCGAGTATATCTCTCATTTGCAGCAGTGTATATAGACCTAAACAGTGTTCCTAAAAGCTTCATTCTGTAGCAGCTAATGTGCCACAAAAGTTTAGAAGCAATCACTTTCTCACCCACAGGTTAGTACCCGTGTGGCAAACGTGGCTTTGTTTGGTTGGTTTTTGCATTATGAAATTTATTCTGAAATTATAGGTTTGACTTCTCTTTCCCACATAGAATCACAATTAGTTGCCTTCAAAAGGATCTCTGGAAGTCACCTGGTCTAATCTCCTGCCTAGACCAGGATGAACTCAGATCAGGCTATGGGCACATAATGAAAACCTATTGTGTAACTACTACTCTGTGAGCAGAAATGTGTAATCTTGCCTATTCCACCCAAAATAATTGCCAAGGTTGTTCTGAGTTACCATCTCGGAGCGGATTTAGGGACACCGTGCTAAATTAGTCACAGAGTAGCTGCTTTATTGTCTTTATAAAGTTGTAGCTTGTGTTAAAAAAAAAAAAAAAAAAAAAAAAAAACCAAAAAAACAACAACCTCATAATAAAAAAAAATTCCTGAAAATTATCTTAGCTCTGGGTCTATGAGTGCTTGCTTTCCCTGAGGCAACACAACTGACAGGTACAAGCAGTGCTGTGTAATAGAGCAGCGTGTGGCAGCACTTCACTGGCAGAGCTTTCTTGGGCTAAAACTAATGCCCTTGTTGAATGTGATGAATTATTTGCAAGCTGTTTCTGGAGCCAGCATACAGAAAAAATTGCAAACCTTATGTTGGAAAGGTTTTGTTCCCCTCTTCTTGAGTATGGGGTATGACGGTGAGTTTGGAAAGGCATGCATCTGTCACTAAGTCTGCTGGTCTGAAAGGGGAAAGACCCTGCTGTTCTGTGTAAAGCTGCTTTTCACAATGTCAAGTAGATGGCAGGGTGTGGTAAATATTAATTAAAAAAGGCTTAGGAAGTAGTTTAATCAAAGTAAGAACTCCACCAATTTTATTTGAGGCTACACAGAGAGAGCCCAACACTGGATACACTTCTGGAAATGCTGAAAGAGAAAAAATTAATTATAGTCCCAGTTACAAACTGAAGTTATTTATTTAAAGAAAAACCATGCTACAGTGCTTCATAATTTATATGGTAGAGTACACTTTACATAGCTGGACTTGTAATGTGATATTTATTATGTTCTTAGAAGGAGACCATACCTCAAAGATGTAAGATTAAAATTCTCTACTGGGAGGTGGTGATACTTTACACTGAAAGCAAATAGTCTCACTTCTTTTGCTGCTGTTCATCCTGGTGGCATTTTGAAAGCTTTCAATTCAATAATATGAGTATTGCATATGAGTTCCTGATTTGGTCTAATAATGTGAAAGGCAGAACAAAATGTGGTTTGCTATAAGTACCACAACTTGTGGAATGGTGCAGACAGAACATTGAGCTGCTCTTATTTTTGTGCAGCACTGGCAAATTCCTCCTGTAATGACAGCAAGTAGACATGGAGCCTGCCTTTTCCTGTGAGCTACTGATCTTTGCCATCTTTTCTTATTTCGATCTCTCAGTCTTGGCTTGAATTGCAACCCAGATGAAGCAACGAGCTGTAGTTAATGACCTTGGTTAAAGGAAGAAGCTTCTCTGAGGCAGTGCATTTATTTTTGCTTGCATGTTTTGCACTGATAAAGCTTAGGCAGCATTGTCAGTATAAGTAAACTGGTGTAAAGTTCTAAAATAGGATGAAAATTGCTGCTCTGAGAACTCCTGATGGAAGGAACTACTTTAACTCACCAATTGTACTGAAAAGATGAATGTGTCAGGATTGAACTGCACGTAGTAACTACAGACATCATATTTGTTCCTGTGATCTCAACTTCTGGAGCCACAGAATGGACAGGACTCTTTAGGGAAAGTCCATGGAAAGACAAGGACAGGGCAGGAATATCCTGCCCGCTGTCACAGCTTCCTTTCAACAATGAGCTCACAGATGACAGTAGATGTTTGTGGCTTTGTAAAAGGGTTAGTGGATAAGGGCTATCACAACATCTTTACTGAACATGAGAAAGGAAAGAAGCATCCTGCAAAGTAAGATATCACTTAAATAGACCTTAAATCAGCATTTAGGGATATAATGTGTTGTTGCTCTGTATTTCAGGCTTGGTTTTAAGTTTGTCATCTCTTATTCTGCAAGGTGAATTTTGAAATAGGGTTTTTCATAGTAATAAAATCGTTTTTATCTGTTGTGTCATCTTGGAAGATATCTGAAGAAGTTCTGATTTCTCAGCAGCTCAAAGGTCTATCTGTTTTGATAGCAATTTTCTCAGTGTTTTCTGATGGTGCAATGACAGAAGTTTGTTTGTCTATCAGTACAAACCTTTTAGGAATGAAGTTGTATTCCATCAGCTGACTTAAATGAAATTCAAATGTTAATTCACATATTTTGGAAAACCACAAGAAGCCAAAATCGCTGCTTACAATATCTGTAGAGAACACTTACTGCACTTGACTGAATCCAGTCATTTGTTGAGATGGAGCTCATTGAGAGGAAAGGAGAAGGTAGAAGCCAGCACAGGAAAATTTATTTTTCTCTCTGCACTTCCTCACCCTTTTCTGTTAAAGAAGTTTGACATTTCAGTGTAGAACTGATTGAATTATTCCTGGGCTTTTGGGTGGGTTTTTTTTGTGTATCACTGAACCAGCTTATGTTATTGGATAAAGGAGGGTGAACAAAAATACCAACTTAACAAAACTCCATAGTGCTTATTTCACACAATCTGTTAGTGGTAGACTGGGCAGAAAGCTATAGCAAGCTCTGTATTCACTGTGAATATTGGACAATATTCTTGCATAGAGTAAAAGACAGTAATATGAGAAATTAATTAAAAAGTTTTGGTTGCTCTCTAGTGCAGTTGCTTTAAAATTATTGTGGGAAGTGTGTGTTTGTGAAATTGAAATTCTATTGTTTTGTTTAAAAGGGTTTTTCAGTCTTCAAATTTTTATTTTTCAAGCGCTTATTGTCATTCACTTCCATCATAAACAGTTCAACAAATGACTTCTTTTGGCAAAATGAAACTGAGACAGGCTGTTAATGATAGCTGAGAAATATGTTTTAGTAAATGTAAAACATAGGCTAACTGAAAGCAGTGACTTGAAGAAAAAGAAGCCTTGAAGCTACCAACACTTGTATTGAGTAAAAGTTCAAGCTATCTTATTTGAATGTTTCAGCGTAAGGAATTATTTTGCAGTTGTAAAATGCAACTGTAGAAACATAGCTGGAAAATGGGGGGNACCCAGATGGAAGGGAAACATTTATCACTTCATAAATTCATTAGATTTTAAATACATATTTTGTTATCTACACTTGTAACACCTCTGTGCTGATGTATCTGGGGAATGCAAGCTGCTAATTCATTATGGGTATTAGAGAGGTCCTCAACTAATATGGCAGGCATCAGACATCAGGGAAAATAAAGATTATGCCCCCCCTCCAATTGTTTTATACTTTAGGAAACAGCATTTCCTTTCCCTTTGATTAATCTCTTGAAATATGATAAAGTAAGAAAATAAAACCTGAAAGGGAGAAATTAAGAGTGTCAGTATAAATTCTTTGTAACTGGATGTTCAAGTTCTTGGTTGGTTGTTTGCTTTGTTTTGTTTTGGTTTTTTTTTCTTACCACAAAACTGAACACACTATTCTAGATGTGCTCTTGCAAATAGCAAATCAAAGGGAATAAACTCTGTTAGCATGCATTACGGTAAGTAGTTGCTTTACTGCAAGGAAGGGCACACTGCTGATGATTTTCAACTTGCTATCCATCAATACACACGGATTTTCTCTGCATAGATGCTCTCTAGCTTATCAGCCCTTGGCCTGTACTGTTGTGTGAAGTTACTTCATCCCATGTGCAGGGCTTGACACTTGCATTTGCTGAACATCTCAAGCTTCCTTGCCTGCCTGTTTTTCAAGCTCCTGTGAGTAGCAGTCTTCTCCAGTGCATTGGCTACTCCCAATTTGGTATCTTATATCTGTTTTCTGAGAGTGCACTCTTCCTCTATCCTGGTCATTAGTATTGACATCCAGGACTATTGACCATGTTATCATTCTTCGAGGGATGTCCCCGCTGTGTGGCTGCCAGTTGGACTTTGTTCAATAGCCCTGTCATGGACTGAAGTTTAATTGACTGTCCCATGGCTCCCAAGAGTCTTTTGATACCTTTCTCTAAGATGAGTACATTTGATTTTTATAGCATTGAGAACCTTCTCCAATCACCAGGATCTTTCCTTGAGTCTCAATAAAGTATAAATGCATTAATACAATGTTTTTATGTTCCTCCTTGTCTGCAGAAATTTGTCAGCTTCTGCTACTATTATGCTGAAAGGCAGCAACAGATGGAGCAATTATTACTGAGCTGCCATTTCTACCAGACAAAGATGTGTGGCAAAAGCAGAAAAAGAGAACTCTGAAGTGCTTTCTGGGTGAAAATATTAAAGCAGAAAAGCATACCTCTGGTATCACGGGTAGTTGCAAACACTTTGAGTATATCCCTGTAAACTAAGATAAAAGCATTGCATGCTGATGAGGTTTTTGGTTGTTTGGGGTTTTTTTGTTTATAAATATCTCGGTAGTTGTACAGAAGTGTTTAAATAACTGACCAAGCACCTAAATTATATTTAAGTCCTTTGCAATTGCAAGTGTGAAGAAGCCAAAGAAGGTGTAAGGTTTCTCTGCATGGCTTGAGTGTCAAAGCAAAGGTGTTCTGGGTGTTTTTTTGACAACATGCATTGGGAAAATGTCATGCACTGTCCTGTCTGGAAAATGTGGAGCTTTTCCACTGCAGTAGGAGCAGCACAATCCCAATGTGTTACAGTGTGACTTAGCTTGGTTTGGTTTAGAAGGGTGTCTGCAATTTGATATTCCATAAAATTTCAGTAGGATATGTTAATTATATTTCTCTCTGCCTTTGGATCCAGAACATGTACAAAGAGATCTAACTCTGTAGATGTTGTAATGTTAAGTTTTAAAGTAGTTATTTTGGAAATTATGCTTGAACCTTCTACAGAGAGCTTATGAGGACAGAACAAATAATTGTTAATGTCTAATTGCATTTTACTCAAGTTGACTTTATGATAGAAGCTGCCATATCATGTTCATTTGAAGAGAACTGGAAAGGCTTCCAGATTTATTTGGTTCTGCAAAATACTAGAAAAACATGTTGGATTCTACACTACAAGATAAAACACAAGCATCTTGCTATTGCAGACTATGTCATTGTGGCTTGCTGAAGTCCTTCCGTGGAAAGGACGTGGCTGAACTAACTGGCCATTATGCTGGCATTACTCAAGAAGATGGATTGATTTAGGGTAAATAACAATTTTATAAGCATTTTTCTGATCAGTTTAAATATTCTGTTTGTGGGGGTTTTTTTGTTTGCTTGGTTTTCTTGTTTTTGTTTTAGGGTTTTTTGTTTGGTTGATTTTTTGTTTGTTTTGGTGGTTTTGTTTTTTTTTAAGGAACAAGCAAAATAACCTGTCCTTGAATATGTGAATGTGGGGAATGATTCTGTCCTGAACTGCAACAAGGAATCCAGTCCATCTCTTCAATTTCTAACTTCTGTGAGAAAAGATAAGCTAAAAATGTGGCATGAAGCAGATTGAATCAACACACCGTGACATTATAATGAGTTGAAAATCTGATGTCAGTCTGCTTGTAAATTCAGGCCAGCAGGAGCTGTGCATGGTTCATTGACAAATAATAAGATCACTTAGCCAAGGTGTATATCATGTTACACCATGGGATTTAGGTGTTTTGTGCCAAAAGCAGAATTTACCAGGAAGCAAAGCTACAAAACTGCTGCTTCTAAAGCACATGCTGGGAAGGCTCTCTGTAAGGATTAAGTATGTAATGATGTGCTTATACTCTTCAAGACTAGGGTAAAAAAGCAGGAGGTGTATTTATATTGAACTGAGCCAACTGGCTGCGCATTTGTAGTGGGATCTGGCATGGTATTTGTCACTGCCATTAGGAAAACTAACTGAGCCTGTGCCTCTGTTCCTCTTTAATGCAGGTAACAGCAAGGCACACAGTCGTCTTCCTCTGTTTATAGCACTCCTGATGTTGTGTTTCCTATGCTTAATAAACAGCAGAGGTTGTGAGTCAGGCAGTCAATACAAGTAACAAAGAGCTACAGTAAGTATCTTCAAAGACATGAGTAGCTGGCCTAAGACTCTAAGAATCAGAAGCTACTTGTCTAATCATTAGGTATAGCACATATTTGTAATATTTTTATTTGCCTTGCTAGGAAAGGCTTAAGGTGTTTGAATTTTCCTTTCGGATATGTCAGGAATACTTCAATGACTGTACTGTTTTACTCCTGCAACATACATGTTCTGTGCCCCTTAAGAAGCTGATCAGCCTTGTTGGCTGAACTCCCACTCTCGTGTTTGAGAAATCATGTTGTGACTCCTTTTGACTTGCATTGGTATCATCAAGTAAGATGAACAACCTAGTTAGTCAGATGGTTTAGTTTTAGGCAGTCTGGTGAGAAGCAGGGAGTTGGACTACCATGATCCTTATGGGTGCCTTCCAAGTCAAAATACTCTATATGATTCTATCACACCATTGAATTAATTACAGATACTTTATTTTGTTGTCACCACTGTTTTTGAGCTTATACCTTTTGTAGAGACATACGTAACTCTGACTGGTCAGAGAAGTAAATAAATCCTTATATGCACTGTTCTCTATATAGTAATTATATGTGGGGAGAAAAAAACATTTCAAACCTTCTTGTACCAATATTTCCTTAACATATTTTGAAAATCCTTCAGTGTTGGGTGTCTGCCTCTACATTTTGGTGGGGCATGGAGGAAAAGTGAGTTTCTTCATGTATTTAAAAAAAAAATTATTCAGCTTTTGAAGACTTTTCTGTCAAAAACTTCTATGGAGCTGACAGATGGGGGCTGCCAAGGGA
The DNA here is from genome assembly GCA_013399695.1 of Formicarius rufipectus. Taxonomy (NCBI): domain Eukaryota; kingdom Metazoa; phylum Chordata; class Aves; order Passeriformes; family Formicariidae; genus Formicarius; species Formicarius rufipectus. The sequence continues at coordinate 85,474 of VXAU01003167.1, forward strand.
GGCTGTCCATGTGATGCAGATGTGACTTGCCATCCTTATGTTCTGTGGGCACTCCTGTCACCTTTGTTAAATGCAGAAATTTGTGTTCACTGGACATGCCTTAGCCTAGAGTTTGTCAAGAATTTTCCCTTTTATTTGGCTACTGATACAGCCCCATAATGGTTGGCCTGTCTGTATTTGCTTCTTAATTTGGTACTGCTTTAATACAGTCAAGATTTTTTTTCTTTTTAGATTATAATTGACTCTTTATTGCTGTAGATTCTGTGATTCTGAAAAGTCCTCCAGTAAGGAAAAGCCCCAGTGTTGTGGTACAGGAGTGTACATGTTGGCAGGTGGCTGGTGGGCCTGGCTGCACCTGTTCTGAGATCTGTAGAACAAGCCAAAGGCAATGGCCTCTCAGTCCAGGGAATGCTGAGTTGTCTCACAGGTTGAATACAGCCTTATCTAGAAGGCCAGTGTGGGTACCAGTACTGAACAGCACCTAATACAATGAGTGCTCCCAAAGCACTAGAATGGGATAATATTATCTACCTGGTTTTGGAGTGGCTGGGCTATCGGATTCATCAGCTTTAGCTCAGACCCAACTCCACTTGGCTTATCTTTGTGTTGCAGTTCTTCATGCTCCTGTGGCAGGGAAGTTAAGGCTGTTATTCTAGAAAGCCACCTCTGGTCAAGTGGGACCAAAGTCAGCTGTACTGTTTCAGCTCTAAAGAGTAGTTATGAGCTCACTTTGCATATGGGTAGTTGCTCACATACAGCACTGTTATTCACCTGAAGAGTCTGTAGGCACTCAATCTGGCTTTACAGAGCACCAGTCGTGACTGGGAAGCTTACAGGAAGAGTTGACAAGGAATGTCTGGCCACCGAGCCTCTCTGTTTTCATGGTGTTCCCTCAGGAAACAGTAGATACTTGGCCAATTTGTTATTTCTAAATTTAGAGTACTTAAATCATACAACTAGAACATTCTGTTGCTTCTTTCAGCCTCATGGTTGCTAGTGAAAATTGAGGTGGTGTAGATACTGCACCATACAGCACTGTTGGGATGCATCTTAATTTTGTTTTAGTTAGAGGGTACAAAAAGCATCGACAGTGTAATACTAGTCATCACAATTGTTGAAAGAGTCGGTGTTGGATGAAGTGATAAGAGTGAAGACATAAAACCAGAAAGGCCCCAAAACACAAACTAATGCCTCAGGAGTTCAAAAGACTGGAAATCTTGTGACTGCATCACACGCACAAAATACATGGCTCAATATAACAATTTTCTTTAAACTTGTTGGAAGTTCGCCTTGATCATCAAAGAATGAAGTCAACATACAGTTATGAGAAACTGAATGGTCCTACTGTGTTTGATTTGAGATTGTAGATACACCGTCTCATGTCATGTATAAAGACAAGCCATCTCTGCAGAATGCATCCACTAAGGATTTACTGAACTGGCCACTGGATGCCAGTATTGCTCTGCAGAAACCGGTTGTGGGGCGGGTATTTTGGTGACTGGTACTGCAATGGCTGCACCAGTGTTGGAAACATTTTATCGATTGTTTTCTAAGCTGGGGTAAAAGGTGGGTAAAGTACTAGAATGAAACATATACTTCATTTTACTTCCTTGAGAGGATGAATATGGAGGAGTTGTTGATTTACGTTTGTCCTGTATTAAAGCACATGAGATTTTAGAATAATCCACAGCAGAAGACTTTGTAATTACAATATCATCATCTTTGCAGTTGGTCCTTTCAAAATTTCATTCAGCTTTTCTGCTGCTGGTCTTTGCTACTTTGAAGCAGCACACAAAAGGGAATTTTCTTTGCTAACTCAAAATATTCCAAATCAGGACTGAAAATTCTGATACTGACCAAACAAATCCATAACATCTGTGGCAATTTTAAAAATCCTGTATTTTTGGGCAGAATTCTAGGATGTGTAGGACTTCTGAATTTGAAGATAGAGGCTTCTGTACTTTTTTCTAGGAGTTCATACTTGAGGACACAGTGGAGAGAGAAGTTGATTCATTGTTAGGCTGTTTGTTGAGGAGATGCTTTTAATGGCAACTATAGGCTTAACTGAGGATTTGCTTTGTTCATTGTTTTGTTGGGGTCTTGTTTGTTTGGTTTTTTAAGAGATGTCTTGTTCTATTGAAGGCTCAGAAATTATGAAGTTGCCAGCTTGGTCAAAATTGCCACAATGATTAGGGTGCCAAATACTCAAAGAAGCACACCACTATTCTGCTTATGCTGCAGGTTCATTCAACAAGGAGACCCCAGATTTGGCAATCCTACCTGCCATATTGAAGCACTTGAGTAAGTATACTTTCTTGGTTTTATGTCAGTACAGCATACCATCCCATGTGCTGGAGCTAGCATGAAAAAAGTAATTACATCTTAGAGATGCAGCCTCTGGGTAAGCCATCAATGGATGAAATGGTAACAGTGGTGGTTTCATTATTCAGCCTTAGCCTTGCAACGCTTTACTTTGTTCCTAAAAAAAGTAACAGCTTTTCCCTTTAAGTGCACCTTGAAGAAAATATTAACTAAGAAGGAACTTGTTTTAGTACTATGAGAGAGGAAAATCACTTCTTCAAAGTTTTATTAGCTGATATGAACACAAATTTCTGTAATATCCTTCTGTAGTAGGGGAAGTGGGAAGCTTTTCAATAGCAGAGTCCTCTTGCATTTTAAAGGAAGGGTTATAATAAGAAGCATGTGAGGCACTAACCTGACTTTAATCAGGGTTGCTGTGCTGCTTAGCAGCCTAACCTTAGGTCATGGGAGGCTGGCAAGGATTTGGAAGTTGAATCATAGAATGTTAAGGGGTTGGAACTGACCTTATAGATCATGTTGTCCCAACACTCCCTGCCATGTGCATGGACACCTCTCTCTACCTGACTTTGAACACTGCCAGGGTTGGGGCATCCATAACCACCTAGGGCGACCTGTTCCAGTGCCTCGACACCCTCACAATAAAAAAATTTCTTCCTAATACCTAATCTAAACTTCTCCTCTTTCAATTTGCACCCATTACCCTTTGTCCTAAAATAATAAATTATATGAACTGGATGTCTCAAACACTGTTCTGGACATTAGCCAGATACTCTGACATCTGTTCCTGTCAGTCTGAAAGTGTAGTGCTCATTCCAACTCACTCTGAGGGGTCTTAAGGACCTCGCCCTTCTGGAAGGTGAGGCTGCTGAGGTTCATGGCCAGATTAGAGATGGTGGGGTTGAAGACAGACAGGATGTGATTCCATCTTCTTCTTAAGTGAAGCCCTGGCAGCAGGAGCCACAAGTACCAGCTGGGCTGGGGTAACTGGCTCCTGTTCACAGGAAGATGCTGAACTCTAAGCCCAGAGTTTGCAGGAGCCAAGAATGGTGCAGGCAGAGTCCTGCTTGAGGCAAAGAAGAAGAAGAGCTCTGGGGACAGGATTGGAGGAGCAGCATTCATTATCCTAAGATAAATTACTTGTCAATAGAATTGCCTTGTTAAGGTTTAGGGTTTGACATGCTTCAAAGATCCCAGGCCCACAGGGAGGTTAACAAAGCATAGGAAGAACAGTACTACTGATAGTGGACACAAAGAACATAGAATGTACAGACCATAAGGATATCTGGCAAGAACAGCTGAGATAAGAAGAGACTAACAAAACTAACTCAGCAACTGTGTTGGAATCCGTTCCAACCGGGCAAAAGACACTTCTGGCAGGGTTCAACTGTCTGCCTGAAGCAAATGGGTTCAGTCAAACAGATTGCAGCACTCACTGGCTTTTTGTTTAAGGGCTCTGGATGACTTACCCTGTGCAGGGTGTATATCCTATTATCCCTCTAGGGTGGAACTATATAAGGGGGTGCTTTACCCCGTGGAGCATAGAATATGGACCCGTCATGTACAAGATAAGTGGCAAACTGTTCATTTTCCTAAGCATAAGTTCTTCTGTAAAAGCAATATAATGATCTTCTGAAGCCATTTAAAATTGAGCTTGAGTCCTAACTTGCATGAATTTGGGGCAAGGAGAATATTCTAACCAATGCATGTGTAAAAAAAAAGTGGCATTTTTACACATTTGCTTTCCAAACAAGTTTTATTTAAAAGCTTTAGAAGTTTTCCTTGCGCTGTATGACATTTATTTTTAGGGAGCAAAGCAGTTAAAAAAACCAAAGAAGTGCACAGAATAGACTGGAGAATAGAGACATTTTTGTTTAGTTTTTTCTTACTGTCATTTAAGATTTTAACAAAACAAAACAACAGAAAGAAATATTACTTTAAACAAAACAGTCTTTCATTCTTAGTGTGTTTCTTTTTCAAACAATTTCAGCTCAAATGATTCTGGTTTTGTCCGGCAATAGACAAAAATATACATCTCTAAAGGAGTAATCAAGAGCTAATCCATCCATCTCTGCTAAAACTCCCCAAAACCAGAAACCCTTCACATATGCCTCAGGTCTCTGCAGTTAGCTCACAGAAACTAAAGGCTCTACTTGACTTTATTTCCCTCTCTGCAAGCACTTCCCCAGAGAACTGAGGCTCTGAGCAGACACTGCTGTTCAGCATCAGGATTCTTTGGCTGTGCTGATCACCACTTCAGCTAAAAACTTGTTCTGGCATCAGTCAAAACCCAAACAGTAACAAAACAAGCAAAGAAATTTTTGTTTGGATAATAAAAGGTCTAATTAATTCTTTTGAAATGCAGGATGTAGAGGCTGTCATATATGATCCTCTAAGCATCAGAGAGATCAAGAAATTCTGCAACACTTCAAAGGACTTGGAGGTGGTGAACTGGTATTTAAAATGTCTTCAAGGACTAGAATTCTTAGGTATCACTGTTAGATTTCATGATACAAAGCTCATCCTCACACACACAGAGGAGTACAGAGGGACAATGGAAATGTGGGACTTTTCCTCCAGAGGAGGTGACATGCTCTGTCAAGACCCCTCCTAGTGCTGTTCCAGGAGAGTGTCGGCCTCAGTGCTCTGCTGTGAAACCCATCAGAAAGAGTCTATAACAGCAACTCTCCAAAGCAATGTTGCTATTGGTCATATACAAATTGCCAAAAGAAGAAACTCAGGAAAGGTTTTTGACATTTTCTGAAAAGCAAACAAGAGGGGACTGTTTCATGTAGTCTAAGTGAGGCATCTTAATAGAGAGGAGCTGCTGCAGCTCCAAACCCCGTGTCCTGTCAGTAATAAAGGCTGTGTGTATTCCCAACAGGTACACAGGCACACAAATACCTATATAGCACCCACATATGCATGGTTCCATGGCTGGCTGCACAGCTCAGCACAGGCACACTCAGCACACACAAAACCACAAACAGCACCAATGTCTTCATGGCACTTCCTTTGGCAGATCAGGGTGAAGGCCTGTTAGTGGGCTGTGCATATGACACATCTGGGAAGCACATTTGCAGCACTCCAACAGCTGTTGCCCACTGTTGCCTGGCAACATAGACCACGTGAAAGGGAGGGATGGGAAATGTGTGGTATGGAACAGGGCTCTCCGCGGTGTAGTTGTGAGAAAAGTTAGGAAGTCTGAGTCACTCTGCAGAGGGACAGGACTGAGCTGATGCAGTGATGCACAGTTGTCAGGTCCACTGTCTGACCACCAGTAAGAGCCTCAGCAGTGGCCAGTAGTGATGATTACCTGGTAGTGGTGTTGGACCTAAAGAAACGTATGAACATGGTACCAGATTCGTACATTATGAAAAAGAAGGAGGAGATCTGGGCCAGCATCTTATGTTCCACTGAGGAGGAAGCGAAAACAAAATGCTGCTCTCTTTTCTTTCCTTGAAGCTCCTGCAGAGAATCCACAATACCTGTCAGTGACTGGATACCCCATTCTTGTGGCTGAAGGGTTCTCATGTCACAGAGAAGTTGTGGTAAAAGCTGCAGTGGAAAAGCAATGAAGTACACAAAAAAGGCAGAAGAGGAAAATTTCTGCATAGAAAACAGACCAATGCACCTTGGATGCTGACAAAATGAAAAGGACAGCAAGTCTGCCTTTAAAGTTGCTAGAAATATATATCTCATAATGCTCAGAGAAGGTCATTCATTGACCTCTAGTTAAGCAAAGAAAATGTGAAGAAGGGAAACAGGTTTGTTCCCCCTCCCAATAAATTTTCCGTGTTTCTGTAGAACCACTCTATGTAACTATCATTTTATTGTCCATCTGTATTGATTAAAACTCAGCCAGCACAACTTTCAGTCCTGTTGTTCATCCTTTCCTGACACATGATCTGTGTTTAATTTCACCTATTCAGTAAAATAAAAGAGCCTTCTTGGAAAGTTAGTTTAAATTTTCACTGTAATCAGCTGAAATGCATGGTTTTCCTCTAGAGATTTGAGTGGCTTCCTTCTTGCTATTCAAATCACTGTTGCTTTCAGAAATTGCAGCTAACTTATGTTGCATTTCAGTAGGAACAGTTAGCTTTGTTTACACTTAAATGCTAAATGTTGTGTTCCTTTAAGCTTAAGGAAATTAAATGGGATGTATATTTGGGAGAAAATAGATGAACAGGTATGTTGATAACTTGTTTTATGATTAATTCCCATATAATGTGTATCTATTAAGTATATATACTAGAGAACCTGGATGTGTTTATAGAATGGACCTCATTCCTCCTCCCTTTCTCAGAAGTACCATTTCAGCCCCTGATGTATTGATGTCCTCAGAGTAACAAGTGACAAGGGGTACACCATGATAATAGTCTCAGTGAGAGGGGAGAAATAATGCTTGTCTTTGAGTTAATTCTTTCTTCTTTCCTGAACTTTCTGGCTTCAGCATTTTTTCTGTTTAAGTACTGAAAGTAGAGGGTTTGGAGAGTTTTAAATATAAGTTCAAGCTTGAAGATATCTGAATGACATATTATTCAATGAGAGAAGTTTCTTCATAGAGGCATTTCTTCTTTTAGTGTACAATTGAATCTTGAATAGAAGACAACACTTTTTTCCTATAGATATGATGAAGAACATGGGAATCTAATTGCAATTTGAAGTGCCTACCCTATGGTTATTTACCCTGTTTCTTGCAAGCAAAGTGTCATCTGTCCCCTGCATGGATCTGGGACCCACACTGCAGAGAGCTGGTCTCCTGGATGGAGCCCTCAAACCTAGGCCATAGCTTGTCATGCAGAATTTTATGTGTAACATAGTGTAACCCTTTTCTGTATTCAGTGTTATACTGGAAAAACAGCAAGCCCTGGGGGTCACTGTGGGAACCTAAAAATCTTCCTCTCTGCTGATGGGGGCCAAGAGGACAACCTTCATGGAGCATGAGCAGCAAGCACTTAATCAAAGTGGTCCAAATGAGCCCTGGCAGGGGGCATGCTCGGTGCTGTAGAGAATGGCAAAAAATGGAGACATCTGCTAGTCCACCATGGGCAAAAACACCCTTTCTCCCTGTAACTGCAGGGCAGAAGAGGATGTCTTTGTGGTACAGGCAGTAATGTAGCCAAAATGGACCAGAGGAGCCCTGGCAAATGGTCATACTCCAATGTAGCAGGGGAAGGCAAAAAAATCCCTGGGGTCTAAAGCCAATCTGTCCCAAGGGAAAATTCCTTCCTGACCCCAGGAATGGTCATAAGCTATTCTCTGGGCATATGAGCAAGACCTGCCTCCTCATCCCACTGACTGCTGGCCATGCCTCGCAGGAGATGCCGAAGTCTTATTACCTCTCAGCCTGAAGCCATCTCAGGGCCAGCTGAGAGCAGCCAAATGCCCCTGGACTGACAGATCCTGGGGACAAGAATCCTTCCCATGCACAGTGGGAAACCAGTGGTTGCTACAAAGCACTACAAAACACCTGCTGGCAACCTTTCTGCACCTCATTTTCCACGGCTCCATAGGGGTTAAGGACAGAAAGCCCTGCAGTGCTCCTCAAGATGGAACATTCAAGAAGGTGTTCCCTTGGTCTTGCTGTTGCTACCCAGCTGAAAAGGCCTGATAACATCAGGCATATCTTGGGGCTGATGGTTCTTCTCATCTCCTGAAGGGCTTGCATTTGTTCCCTGAGGCTGAAGCAGAATTTCCATCCAGGAAAATTCATGGGCTGTGAATGTGGCCTCACCAGGAGCTGGCCTTGCAACAGAGAACCTCCAGCAGCCTCCTCCAGCCTCCAGTCTTCCTCTCTCAGCATCCATCAAATAATTCCATTAGCTCCTCAAGGACTTCCTCTTGGATGTTTCATGCTGCCCCCTGGCCTGCTCTGGCAGCAGGACATGGGAGGATGCTCCTTTTTATTCTGTCCCTATGGTTTAATAAGAGCTGCATTCATTGGCTTGTATTTTTTGGACACAGGATTTTTTAATTTTTTTAGGAACAATAGACAATGGCCTGTCTTTCTTCTTTTCCTACATTAATTTATTTACATATGTTTTCCAGACAGTACCACAGCTAATTCAGCAAGGCACATATACATGTTGCAAAACCTCTTGTAAAAGAAAAATGATTGAGATTTCAAATTTCTACAGAAGGCCAACCCAATAAAATTCTTGCAATTGGCCTATGTTTGCTCTGCTGTTCTCAAACTATAAATGTTTTATGGAAACACTGGGATTTACGTGTACATTCATCAGTTGAGAAGAATAGGTCTTAATCCACTGGGGACTTGGCTTACTAAAGTTGTGAAGCCTCTGGCCTTTCTGTTCCTCATGCCTATTTCTGCAGTATGGGACAACACTCACACCAGAGCTCCACTGAGCTCCAATGCAGATGGACAACTGATGGGTTGTTGCTTTAGCACTAAGTAGACTGCTTAAAAATACCAAATAGTAATTTAGTTACTGCAGTATGTTTCTGATTTTAAAAATACATCCATTTTACATTCCTCATTCCAAAACCACATTTAGTGATGCCAGAAGAAGCAATGAAGTGATCTTCTTTACATAGTGAAAACACAAGAAAACCTACTGGTGTTGAGAGGTTAGCATCCAAAGTTTTGATACATAAACACTACTACCAGTCACCTCATTACTGAAAGATTGTCAAAGCGTCCTCTGATCAGATTGTGTCTTCCAGCTTGGAAATATTGCAGTGGTTTGCTTTTTGGGGAGATTTTTTCTTTTTTTTTTTTTTTGTTTCTCTCTTTGTTGAAAAGTTCTTGGAACAACTACTAAAAAAAGGCAAAAGGATGACCGTCCTCTTCTTACATCAAAGCATGGAATAACATGCCTACCTGCCTTTCTATTAATTGTAAGGGAAGGAGGGGAAAGCTATGCCAAATATCTGAGGAATTATGAAGTAAGGCAAACTGTGCACTCTCATGTTCTGTATCAGCTGCATAACTCATTCATCACTATTATAGTCTGCAGCTAGGGATATTGCAGGGTTCTGACGTGAACTGCAGTGGGAGATGGAAACACCCTGGGGAGTTGTCTGGACAGTGCAGTTACAAGGCCTCTGTATGCTGTTAAGAAAATTAGTACAGTTTTAAACAAAAAGCTTGAATGTCTTTTGACCCTTTGGAAGGCCAGGACTTGTGGTTCCTGTGGTTCCAAATTTGGTTAGTTCTGAGTTTTAAAAAGTTCTGGGTGTAGTGTGTGCACTGCAACATTCCTTGTATTTTCCTAACCATTTTCTTCAGCCCACACACAGAGGAGAACCTGTAAGTAGTCTGGATTTTAGAAGAAAAGGATCTTGTGTTATTGCTCTCCCCCACTAAAATGATCACAAGGAGTTCAAATATTACAGCATTTCAATTTCTTCCTCACTTTTCCCTTCTCTTTTGCCTGTATCCACTTCTTTTTTTTTTTTTTCTTCCCTGCTTCCTTTTCTTCCCCAAATCTATCCTTTTTACTTAGTCCCCTACCCTGCTTGAACATTTAACTTTTTGCTTTGAATTCCAGCCTCTTCTGGTTTAAAACTCCCTGTGTCCTGGCAGCATCCTCACCATCAGCCTTCCAGACAGTCAGGAGAACCCAGCTGTTGTTAGCCCTGGGAATTAGGAAGTGGTATGACCATAATGGAGGTAAGCCCTATCTCTCCTGGGAAAAGTAGAATGACTGAGAAGTGGTGATGTGGTCCCAAGCCACTTCAAGCCCAAGTGGCTTCACTGCAGGGCAACAGCAGAGTTTGGAATATATGGTGTATGATTTTAGTAGAGATAGCCTAAATGGACAAAGTTCTTGAAACGTGTCAAGCTAAGTTTTGAATTTCAGGGGTTTAGAAAAGTTTATAAATTCTTTTCTGAAAATTCAGATATTTAACATTGTCGTTTCCGTATGCATAGAATATATTTAATTTTGGTAGCTGAATTTTACTGAGAAAACTGCTGTGCTGTCTTTACAGGGAACTTTTCTATCCTTACACTACTGCAAATAATTGCTGTCCAGATCAGACTTCTCTTCTGTTTTTTCTGATGACTTTCAAAGGATAGACTTCAGTGCAGTGACATTATGATCTATAGTAGAAGCTATTAGTGCTGTTTCCAGCATAACGGGATCCTATATTAATTGTAGGACTGACATACCTTTAAGACTCCTATTTTTTTATTAACTTTTGGAACACTAGAGAGGGTAGTAGTTTTTGTTAATTTAAATACGGGAAGTATTTATTGTGATGGTGTCACTGTGCTAGTTAAGAGAGAGTTTTCATCTTTAACATGAGGTATGTGCTGTACTAATAAACTGTACGTGTATTGAATGGCTTGTTATCTTTCAACCAAGCCTCCTGTTCAGTCTAGTACTTGCATTACCAAGAGTATCCACTTTCTGCTTCTCAAGCCTTTCAGGTTAACCACAGAACAGATTGTTTTCCAAGAGTGTAAGTTCTTGAATTTGCCACAGCTACTAGTGATAAGTTATCTTTCCCACAAAGACACAGAGGGAAGGAGGTCAGTGTAATTACTTGTGTCCAATGGGCCCTTAGAGCAGGCTAAGTAGAAGGAAAGTCCTGAGGGTTTATAAGCCTCACAGAAGGTCAGGTGGCAAACTTGACTAAGAACCATGACTCTTTGCATGACACTACTTTCCCTTGACCAGGAAAGCCCATTTCATTTTAGACATTTTATTTTCCTGTCTTTTCTGTTGGTGTAAGAACAATGGGTTTTTTTAGAAAGCTTTCAGTTTTATTTTTCTTGGCTTAGATTAGAGGTTAAGTTTACAAAAACAATAAACTGCTCAGTTTTTACAATAGTTATAAATATAGAATTGACTATTCATAAATCTAAATAAGGCTGTAAAATGCAACCTGATTGTAAAATAAAGAATGGAAGGGATTTTTTAGTTTAAACATATGGACTTTGTTTCATGGGTGCTCACATCCCCTACTCCATAAAAAGGCTCATCTGAGCCATTGTAAATGATTCAGGCCCACAAATCCACCTTTTTGCATTAGATACCCTGAGTGTGAAACCCTGAGAAAAGCTCTATGCTTGGCACTTACTGGGGGCCAGTAAATCATGAGGAAGGTCCCAGTTGGGATTAAATAACTCATGACAGAACATATTATCAATGCTTTTAAAAGTTTGCTGGTAGTTCCTGCAAGCCAGTAGGTTAAGATGCCTACATCCGGATGCAACGACAATATGGGAGGTGAGAAGACTCACCTCTGGTGACACCTCATTGTGTGACTCCAAGGGTAGCACTTATGCCACTAATACAAAATGGTTTTGTGTTCACTCAAGGTTTTGAGTCTTATGTATTACTGGTGACATATCTATCTGCCCCTCCATTCTGCTGAAGATAACGGGAAAGATAAGTCATTGTTAATGAAGTCTAAAGTTAGGGGTTTGTGGGGGGATAGTCTGTTGCCTTCTACTATACCCAAAACACGCTATTTCTCTAGCAAAAATGTGAAATAATGGACTTTATTTCCTCAACAGAGTTTGATATATGACATGTGCAGTGACTTGCCACATCTGAAATGCAAGATTTAATGCATTACAATGTTTTTTAATTATTTTAGAATACTTCATATTATGGATATTAGAAGTCAGTCTAGACTTAAAGTTGTTAATTGCTTTTCTTCCTTGTAAAGTTTCATTTAATTGTTTTGTGCTTCTGCACTGAAATACTAGTATGCTTTTTAAAATAGTCTGAACTTGCTCGATGAACTGCCCCCTGATTATTTCAGTAGCTGCATAAAGCAGCTTCACAGGTCGGGTGAGAACAGTCTTTCAAGCCTGCAGCAGGTGTCACTAAATCCTGCTGCCTCCAAAAGAAAACAGATTGGGAGCTACATACATGGTTGTACCTGTGTTGTAAGAGACTATTACCCCAACAGTGTAAAGATTAGATTGATAAGTGTTCGCCAGTCTTTATTTATTGTTTCATTTCTGTTAAAGCTCTCTTGTGATTCTGTAACAACTCATCCTGGCAGAAGGCCATCGTGATGAGCCTGCACTTGGCTGATAGACAGTCTTGCGTTCTCAGCTTGACATAATGGGATGCATGCAACAAAAGTCATATTCAAGAACAGCTGTGGCTTTTGTCTCCACCTTTAAAAACATCTACATCCCAAAAGGAGATTGGGTGTGGACAGGGTGCAAACTCCTCTTGGTACATATAAGAGAGTGAGGTTGTTCACTCTTTACAGAGATGCCTGAATGATGCCTCCTCCTGACTATGTTCTCAACCAAAATCCAACAGTGTGCTGTCACATTCAGGTTCCCTCTTTCTTCTGGGCACCCTGATTCTGAATGTCTGGGATTTTCTAGCATGTGGTGGCACAGTCACAAGAGGATATATGAAGTTTTATCTATGACCTGGTGGTCTGAGCCTCCTTTCTGTGTAAACAGGTGTTGAAGTTCCCTATTTTGAGCACGCTGAACTTGAGTCTTCCATCTGATGGTGGGTGCCCTACTCCCTTCATCATTTTTGGAAGAAGCATGTGCCTTTGGGGCCATGTTGTAAGTGAAGGGGCAACCTGTTGTTGCAGGTCTTTGGCATAGAAATGGTTTTGGAAGTGTGAACATATGGCATATGTAAGTACCTGACTTGCAGCTACGAGAGATTTTGCATGTAAAGGAGCCAATTAAAAATGTGAAGCAGGCTGAGCAATTCTTTGACTTCTCTTGCCACATGCTTTTTTTGCTCTGAATTTCTTTCCAAGGCATGAGAGGCATGACTGTTTTTCTGCTCTGGGTTTCAGTTGCTTCAGAGACATGATGATAGTATATTGCTGAGTCCCTCATCTTCCTCCATTTTAGATCTTAGAACTGACTATACTGACACACTTTTCTAGTGTATACTTTGCCTCATATCCAGATAATGTGTTTTTGTCTTTCACAGAAATTTGTATTATTCTTTTGGAGATATTCTGTGTATATACACAGTCATGCCATGAAAGAATAAAGCAGATATCAGTCAGCTGGAAACTCACTAAACTTGGATAATTTTTCTTTACCTGGAAAGCACCTGCTGTTTTATGAATATCTCATAAAGATTTTAATAACCATTAATTTACTGTTTCCATAAAACATCAGAGCTTACTCCCTTTCACACAGATGTGCAGCACCAGCTATTGGTTACAGGTAAACACCAGGCAATAACTACAGTAATTGTAAATTGTCCTGGATTTATTCTTTTACCTTTCATTGCAAAATCTCCTCCTTGTCTGCAATGCCCACCCACACATTCATATATATGTTTGGGGAGCTCAGCTTCAGGAACTGGGCCAGCGACTTTTTTTTTTTTTTCCATATGCACATACACACATGGAGAGTAATGAATATTTTGCTGAATTGTTAAAAATGTGGTTTATATTAGATAGTTTTCTGTTTCATATGAGTATCAGCCCCATCAGAATGGGCTCTTCTATAACCCAGTACCTTTGGAATTCGTAGTTAGTGATTTCATTTAGTCAGAAATTCTGTTGTATGGTAATGGAAAAGGATTCTGCAAATCTGCAATGATCTAAAAAGATTGTGGTGTTGCACTCAAATGCCCTAAGATGAAGATGGTAAGAATCCCAAACTCATCACCCAAAAGTGGATCTCATTAGTACTGCTGAAACAATTTGGCAGCAAACTTTCAGGTTACTTTCCAGCCTTCTGGCAGCTGTGTACTCCGCTCATCAAAACCATGAAAAAGACATGTAATTTATTGGCAAGCTTGTTAAATCATGTGTAACTGAGTATTTGAAAAGTTAGGTTATAAACATGCCATTAGCCTAGGTGATAACATAATCCATACTGCTCAGTTTTCCCATTGTAAATTTTTTCTCTAAGTTTTATGTGCTTCTTTTGCTAATCATTACAATTTGAACTGAAATTATCCATTTTGGATATCTGTCTCAAATGGACCTGGGGATGGAGAAACAAACTAAAATTTCTTTGATGAAGACCAAACAATGTCAAAGAACAAAGGAGATTATACCTTTTCCTTTCTTCAAGTTTAGCAGCTTCATGCTTTGAAGAAATCACTTGATATTTAATAGGCTACCTTCCTACTAAGTATTCTACTGGTCATCTAGGGAGGGTAAAAAAAATCCCAGCTTCATTAAGATATAAGACCTTTAAGAGTACCATGAACATTGAAACTAAATCAAGAGCAGAGACTTGTAAAGTGATAATGTTTCGTATGTCCATAACATAGTGCACTAGACTTTGAATTACTACATCATATGAAGCACAGTGGCAATGAGAGCACTGAGAGTTAACTGGTGCTTACAGTGTTGATATGGCTGTACTTTGTCTTTTTATCTGGAAGGTGAGGATAATTCCAGGGTGTGGATACAAACTGATTTTCATGAGCCACTTGTGTTCTAGTAATTGTATTAGTTTTAGTTCTACTTCTATTGTTCTAGTAGTAGTATTCTATCCTGTTACAAAAAAAATAAAAAAAAATAAAAATCATACTCTGCAGTAAATATGTCCAAAGCAGTACATTAAACAGCAAGAAAAAGGCAACATGTTGAATAACTGTTCTGAAAAGGAATACTGTTCCCTCATGGCTGGTCTGGTGAGCATCCTGTGAAAAATGGTCAGTGGTTGTAATGCAATGCATTACCATATACACATATATTCTCCCAAGGAGAATTTTTTTAAAGTGTTGATCACGTTGTTTAAATTTGTCTCTAAAATTACTAACAGTGCAAAACTTGGAACAAAATTCAACTGCAGGTTTATTTTCTTGTGGAACTAAAACATGACCAAATTGTATAACTGCTAGTAGGATCTGAATTTCTATTAATTGCCAACCAATCCTAGGACAGATGCTTCTGATAATGGTGAACTGAATGCCTCATTAATTAAAAGACACACCTGTGCCCTTAGTAGACATGCCATGTTCAAAACATTCCCACTGCTTTACCTTTTTCATGCTGATTGTCAACATTCATTAGCAATCTGTATTAGAAGCAGGGTTCTGCTTTGGCTGTTGGAGATTTGAACTGCTATTCCTGTAATTTCTCTTCTGCTCAAGAATTATTCTAAGCCTAAATTTAAAGTTGTTTTGGAAAAAAAGCCCCCAAAACCAACCAAACAAAAAACCCACGCAAAACAAAACAAACAAAAAAAACCCCACAAAAACCCAAAAGCCAAATAAACAAAAAACAACAAACAAAAACCACAAACAAACAAAACAAAACAAAAAACCAACCAAACAAAAAAACCCCCAAAGAACCACCAAACATCATTTTAGTGTAACATCCAAACTAATAACAGTAGCCAAAAGCATATCTAATTTTAGAGCTGGAGTTTTGACAATGATTGTACTGGAAGCAAGCTTCTGTTACTCCAGATTGTGCTTTACTGATATTTGTTTTTCTCTGGTGACTGGAATATAAAGTTCATGATACGGTAAGGTTTGGGAACGCCTGAGTCCTTTAAGTTTTTGAGAAACATTTTTAAGTCAAAAAGGTGGGGGTTTTTTTATTTACACTGCTAATAACTTGTCTAGAATTCCTAGTTTTATCTTGTAGTTTCAAGTTAAATTAATAAACATTTGTTAATGTTGCTTTGATCTTTAGAGAGAGTTTTTATGAAGCAAAAGAAATTATAAAATGTTATTATAATCTTAGATGCAGCAGTGCATGTTTTTTAATGAATATTTATTTTCTTTAGCACTTTGTGTGTCTTGTAACATTGCTTAAAATTCAGGGTTTTAGTAAAACAGTGTAACAGCAGACACAGCTGGAGCAGAACTGATAAAAGCTCCTATGCACTGATTTAATTGTTTACCTACTTAAGTATGCATGCTAAATATAGCACAGCTTTTATTTACGTTTTCTACTGACTTGAAAACTGGAATTCTTCCTAGGCAGCCCAGCAGTCCTGGTAAACACAGGATAAAGCATGGAATGTACCAGTGAGGATCTAAGTCTGGGATGGGGGAAGCTGTATGTCTTACTGTATGAAACTTTGCTGTAGTGGAGAAAGTGACAATTTGGGATCCTAGTTGCCAAGACCTTCAAAATTTTTAAGTGGTTCTCCACTTTCTAAATCAAACTTTTCAAACATGTGCATGAAACTCAGTATGCTATCTCTTGTCCTCCACTTGGGCATATTTGAAACACCTGCATATTTGATAAGGTTTCAAGTAACATATCAAGGTTTTACAATTTCTATAGAAAGAAGAGTTGAGGAATGTAAGAAAAACCTATTCTGCAACTTGGAAAAAAAGTATATACTTTCTTTTATAGATAAACATTTATTTTTATAGATTTTTGTCCATGCCAAAATATTTTACAGGATAATTGTACTTCAGACAAGTCATTTGAGCTTCGCTTTGTTGGAGCAGAATAAGATATAGAGAAACAAAAAGACAAATAAGTAAATAAATAAAAAACAACAACAAAAAACCGCCATCAATTCCTATTGTGGCTGCAACTACTGGTTTCCTTTACCTACTCACTGCTCTCAAATAACTCATGAAAGGAGGCTAAAACCCCAAAGAAAATAAGAGACAGGATTTGCATTATTTAGTGTCAAAGTATTTATTTAACTTTTTTTTTTAGTACAGTCCTAATTGTGTATATATATCTTTCTTTGTTTGTTCAAACTGCTCTTCTGTTTTTCTGTTTACCTCTCTACTCTCCTTCTTTCACTTTTTTTTACTCTCTTGTGGTCTTGGCCCCTTGCTTAGCTCTTCATCATCTCTGTCTTTCTCTAATGCAGAATGTGCATTATAGTCTCTTCAGAAAGAAATTAAAAGTGAATTTTTATATATTATAATCTATAGCATCTATTTCTTTGCTACCAAGTGAAGGAGTTACACATACAAATCTGTGATTAGTACGAACAACTGCTGCTATGCACTGAGTATATCTTGATAAGAGCACCAGTTTTTCAGCCAGCTTATCCTTTACAGTCCTTGTTCAGAAGAGTCTTGATACACACAGTTAGGATACTGCTCTGGTGCTTTTCTTGGCCTAAGGAAATGTGAATGTATGAAATGCAAATCATTAGTCCTTCTCAGGGCCTGTGATGAGTAAGGAAGTATGAATTTTATTGCTTACTTAGATTTGGAATTCTGGTCAGTAAGTGCCCGGTCTGCTTTGATTTGTATGATCAAATGGAGGGATTCTAAGTGTGCTTTCTGGTTCATTGTTTGAACAGCCAGTGCTTTTGTTTTGTAAAGTCATGGCAAAAAACAGCTTCTCTAGCTCCATCCCATGAATACAAACAAAATGAATGCTACCTTTGTCTGTTTAGCTGCCCCTGTTCAGAATTAGGTGTGGGTTGGAATTTTCTAGTTTCTAAATTCACTTTTAGGTGGAGCTTTTGATATTGAATGGATTTATCTTTAAAAGTACCAGGATGTACTGTGTCTAAAACTAGTGAAGATCTGCAGTCAGCAGCAGTAGTGCAGACACCTTGCAAGACAAGCATTACAGGTCAGTGTGAAATATGGGGTATTTTGAGGGTGAGAACGTGGAATTTTCCATTAGGTTACTTGCCTGGGCCTTGCTGGGGTTGGCTGGAAAAGGATGATTTGTAGAGATGCATGCCCAAGATTCTGGCAAGAGCTACAATGAATTGGTTAATGGGAGCACGCTGCACCTTTCTTTAGGCAGTGATGATCAGTTAAAAATCAAATTGTCAGTGAAAAGGATGGGTATTCAGTATGTGGACGCACAGTTGGCAATACACACAGATGTTTTTCCAAAACTAGGTCAAAAGGTAGAGAGAGATTAGTGTAACACATTAAAAGAAGAAGCTTATCTTGTTTTTCTCTCTTCATTCACTGCTCCCTCAAGCCCATTATTAAGAGTTTATCCCAATACCTTTTTTCAGCAGGACAGATCAGGTCTTTGAACATATCTGGTGTTTGACCTCCAGTGTCATCAGTGGAAGCCAATGCCCTCATTGCAAGTCATTGACATTATGCCTATGGGTTTTTCTCCTTTTAGACTGCTGTCCCTTCATCTCCCCCACCTAGGGATGCTCCTTATCTATGATATTTTCTGCTTTTTTGTTGCTGTCACTAATGTCTCTTTGGTCTAGCACCACGACAGCTAAGTGGCTGTAGCCATGTAGTCACGCATCCTGTAAACACAAAAGGGATGTTTTATTCTCCACAGCAGCTGGGCAGAATTGGCATGTCTCTATTTTTTAGCTATCAGGAACAACTTTTTTCTCTATTTTATTACTGAGGATCTGAGATTCCCATGCTGTGCTATAACCCTGTCATGAAATTCTGCAAAGGAATAGCTTCTTGTTTGGGATGTCCATAGATCTTCATTGCACTGAAAGCTCACAAAAAATTAGACAAGTTATAAAACTCCATATCATGGATATGAGTCTGCAGTAGACTTAGAGTTGTGCCTAATGCCATCCTTAACTTCTGCTTCTAATTTTTTTTACTGCAACTGCCCAGCAAAAAGGACATAATAGGAGTTTAAAGTTCAGTTGGTTATTAATGCCTTCCTTCCTGTCACTCAGTTGAGGCTTTTTTGGAAATGTTGCATTTTTAATATAATTTGACATATCTCTTTGAACTTCTTAAAAGTTTTATAAACAGTGATGAGAGATTAATATTGTTTGGTATCTTCTGGGAATGTGGTCGGTGTCTGAATGAAAAAGAGAAGACTGAGGAAAATTTCAAGTAGGAGACTATTATCTACCTTGAATATAGTCTTCTGCACTGTTTTATTATATGTAATTTGATATGAAAAAGTAAAAAGCTAGACTGACTATAAGACATACTGAAGAAAACAATAGCTATGGGCTGAGGATGTAGTACATACTTGACTTCAGTGACAGATTTCATGTTTTCGTTGAATATTTGTTTTGGGTTTTTTTTGAGATTAGTTTTGATTGAACTGAATCTACTACATTTAGAAAAAGAGTTAATTCCTTGTGCACACCAAAACACACAATCAATATTATGTGTATTAACACATTCCTGTCCCACTCTGTCTTAAGGGACGGAGGGAAGGACAGGCACTTCTGAAAATAGCAAGTATGGGTTAACAACTTAGTGCTGACTTCTTTAGGGAAAATATCCTCCAATATAATATCAGTTCTGTTGTTAATATATATGTTGGCTTTTTGTCTTTAACACAGGTAATGAGAATGAAAAGGTCAATGTTCTCTGCTTAGCATTCACTTCGTAGTGCCTTATGCAACAATTGCAGTAGGCTGATAGACCATGTCACTTTTGGCTGGCAAACTCACTAAAAATGTTGCTATCAAAATAAAACAAAAAACAAAAACAAAAAAACCCCAAACAAAAACAAACAAAACCCCCCACAAAAACAAAAAAACAAACCCAAACTTATTGAATCATAAATATTCACAGTGATATTTGGAAAAGAGAATTTTTGAAAGTGCATTTGAGGACTTCCAAGGAATCAAGTGTTTAATAATTTAAATGTTTAAAAATTCTCTTCTTTCAATTTTCCTTTAGTAATTCCCACAGTAGTAAGTTTTTATATGCAATTTCTTGTCACATGATGGTTGAACTCTCATTTTTAAAAAGAAATAGAATTTTTTTTTTTCTAGTATCCATCTGTACTATCTGAGAAGCAGTGAGCCTGATGGCTGGACAGGTTTATCATATGGGTTGAAGCTAAAAGAAGATTGATGGTCACTTCTGATGAGCCTGTCCAAGGTGCAGCTGGGGAGATAAGCAGCATGCCAGCAGTAACTTCTGAGGAAAGAAATACTTAACACAGAGAAGGTGGGATTTTGTTCCATTTCTACAGCACTGTTGAATGGCATCTTGCAAATCATGACATGGCTATAAAAAGTACAACATGGGTCCAACGCTACTGCATGAAAATGCTGCCACTTGCAGGGCTTACGGACTTCAGGTGGGCTCCATGCAGCCTCTCAGCCATCGAGACTGATTGGCCCATGGAAGGGTATTTAAAGTACAGGTTTCCCACTTGTATATTTTCTGACAACCATGAAAATTATCCAGAGATACTCAAACACTGCCAAGACCATTATGATTTTCTTTATTCAGTGTACTGCAGTTCGCTAGAAATGTCAAAGATGGTCACAAGAATCAGCACAAGGGTTCAGTAGGTTGTTAACAAAGGGGTTTTGGTCTTTGTCTTAAACGATGCTGATCTCAGTATATTAAAACAGAAATTAACTCTCCTGCTTCCTTCCAATAAAAGGAAGAACACAGGGGGCATGCACATTTTGCTAATTAGTGGTTTGAAGGGCCCATACATGAAAAACTCCCCACTGAGCTTATTGAATTTTATGTAACAGCCCTATTATCTGGTATTAGTGTTAAATGTCCATTTTCTCTCATGTGCCTATGCTGGTAGATGAAAACTTACTGCTTGGGCTTCTTATATTGGCTTGTGATTGCACATAGTGCTCAGGGAACACAAAAATCCTTTTTAAATGACCTCAGAGAGACAAAAATCTGTTCCAGTTGAAAAAGCGGTTAGGACTGTTTTGGAATGTGTTGTTGTGGCTTTAACAATAGCTACGCAAAACAACCACGTATATTTTAGCTGCCTAGGGGACTCTTCAACAGGGAAAATGCATGATGTCATGTTTCCCATTGTCCCTCAGTTTTGGGGAAAGGAGGAAGGAGGTATGGAGTGGAATTATGAGAACAGTCTCCAAGACATATTTTTGTTAGGGTTACAGCTTGAGCATACTTAAGAATTTCTTTGCTTTGATAAATAAGCCTATTGCTTTGTCTGCAGCTTTTCACATGCTTTAAGTTCCCCATATATTTACATAGCTTTTGATGTTTATGTCTCTGGAGGCCGGTTGCTTTAAATATTTGTCACAAAGTAGATAGCTTTCTTGAATTGTGATTTGCTAATTGAATTGTATGACCAGACTATGTAGTGTGAGGTAATGTAAATAGTGCAAGATGTGTATAGCAATACAGGAAAAAGTCTGAAAATGCTGTTATTTGCATTTCTTAACTTCCTCTGGATTCTGGTGGAATTTTTGGCATACGCATTTTGGTGTAACTGAAATTGCAAACTATATTTCATAAATGGACTACAGAAAGCTAACTCTGATACCCTCCTTTGCTACTGGGTTGTTGGTACATTTCTAATATAAATGGTTGGTACTTAGACACTGCCTTTAAAAAAGAATCTGAGGAAAAGAGCTTGTGCTTGTTCTGAGCCCTTGTTTTGTTTTGCTAGTACTTGCAATAGAGATGAGGGGTTTCTTACAATGGGAAGTTAGGACCACTTCACACTGTTGAGCACTTGCTACTTTTATTCCCAGAGATGATTACAGATTTTTGACTTACACCTCGGAGTTGCCAGCCTGGTTTGCTTGAGTACCACTGGCCATGAAAGCTCATGCAGGAGAACATACGTGTTCATCCTAGCCTCGTTTTCTGAGCAGACACTATCATGTACCCTAGTATTTTAATTGATTCAGGTTGTGAGTATGAGACTGCATGGCCTCTGTGCACTTCCTCACACCATGAATCAGTTCAAATCTGTTTCTTTGCCCACCTACCAACACCCCCTGTCTTGTCAAATCCCATCAGTAGGTGGCTTGTGACTGCCTATGTGTCCCATAAAGCCAACACTTCAAGGCAGTTCAAGCCATCTCCTGCCAGAGGTTCACAGACCTTCTTCAGTTATATCTGCTGATGAGTGTGTTTTCTGAGGGAAGTCTTAAGCCCTAACAGGCTTGGAAAGACTTTTAATTTCTCTTCTAATCTCTAGGAAGATTTAAATCTGTTTTGAGAAGCATCACTCACTTCTGAAATATTTTATTCCTGTATCCCATACAGTGCCTATATTGTCATCAATTGCTGTCTGTTGCTACGTGCACTTAGCCTCTCAGTGAAGGAGTTGAGATTAATCTTTATGATTTTCATTATTTACCACTTCAAATGTTCTTCAACATTGTCTCCATCTTTCTTCAAAGGCATTTCTTTAATCTCACCACTTGTGATTACTTAGTGTCTTCGCTTATTTTTTTCCCCTCTTGACATTCATTCTGCCATCAGGACCTGGGTAGAATGGTCCCAGAAAATTTTTAGTTTAGAAGACAGTGTGAGCCTGGAGATTGTTTTGGATTTTATTCTCAGACAAAGTTTAGTGTTACCATGTGTTATCAAGTGCCCATATTGATAAGAATAAAATAAGAATGAGAACAAGATTATTGCCTTGTGAACAAGACTTCCTTGTGAATAAAAGTGTGCTTGAGAAATGTTTTCTCCATGTGTATTTGTAATACACCCTTCTACTTCTTCCCTTTAATCTCTAAAACCTCTGGGAACTGGATATTGAGCAAAATGACAGGGTATATGGACTGCCCTAATGGATACGTCTACATTTAAAAGTTTTGTTGCAAACTTTTGCTGCAAAAGTATACTTATGCAATGAACTTAAGCACATACTATTTTATACAACAGTTCAGAATCTGGGAAACCATTCTGGTTTTGATGAGGTAGTTATGAGGTCTGAAAGGAACGAAATATGGTCCTCTGGTCTTGTGATGAATTTGCACTACTAGTGTTTGAGAAGAAAATACTCACTAGATAACTACCAGTGAGATTCATTCACCATTCATTCATTAAGTCACTTAACTTAGTTAATTACTTCTTGAAGCTGAACCATGGTCATACTACTGAAGTATAATTTATTCTTCTTTATGAAGTCTTCTCCATCATAAAGGAATGCCAACTTGCATCTTACAACTAAGGTACTGAAATGACTTGCTGTGTACCGTTTTGTTTTAAAAATTAAGTTTCTCTTTGAAGTGAACTTTGTCTCTACACAGTGGAAACAGCAGCATCTGATAACGGTTAACATTTGTCAGTCTGTAAATGAAATCAAGCTTCATTATTTTATTATCTATATCTGTAAAAGGGAAACTAATTCACTGTGATTGCTTTTCTCCTACATTAGCATTCCTGTGAATATAGTCCATAAATAGTCTCCATATGGTATCATATATTTTCACCAATGTCCTGCAATCTGTAAGTAATTTTTCCAGGTGATGTGTATTTTAAAATTACATATAATTTTTATTACTACATCCATGGTATACTTCTTTAACTGAACATTTAAAAAGTAAATGGACCATAACCACTTTTATAAATGCTTTTTTTAGTGGCATGTGTGTTTACATTTGGGCACTAAATAATAGTTTCTCAGACTGACAGAGACTTTGACACTGTAAAATACAGAGTTACACTATGAAATTTTGGAACACTAACCCAAAACAGTAGTCTGAAAGTTAATGGAGAAATGGGCATGCAGATGCAGAGTTTTTTCCTCAGCTGTGACTATTATGAATTCCTTAAAACAGAAATCTTTTAGGCTCAATAAGAACACAGTGCTCTCCAGTCTTCTTCACTACTGCATGTTGGACTCAATGAAAGCTAATTTTCAGGTCTCCATTTATTTTGAGGCTTTTAAAAAACTATTTTTTCTGATGTTTGCCTCAAGCACTTCTTTTTTTTCCACATTTAAGTCATATGCTGTTCAATGTGAAAAACTTGTTCCCTTAGTTTTGAAGATTTTCAAGTTCCCCCATGATTTAAGACCTGGAAAATGGAGATTTCAGGTTATTTCATTATTTCTGCTCATGCTACTTGAATTGGAAATCACTTATGGTAATTTCCTGAAAGTGTTTTCAGAACTTTTTGTGTCCTAAGATGAAGGTAAATCTATATGCAAAAAAGTTGGTGTGTGTGCTATGAGCTGCAGTTTGCTTACTTATTTGCCTTCTTCCCCTTGCAGCAGCCTCTATGGTGTTCCTGGCAAACTGAGGATGAGTGATTTAAGATGCTAGATTTCTAGAGCATGCTTAATTTTTCTTTCTTCTCAGGTGAATTGCTTCACATACAGGACGTTTGCTTGTACAAATAGTTTTGTAAAGTCATTCAGAGGAAGTTAAACTAATGAGGTAAGGTGGGTCAGAGCAGTAGCTTAAGACAAACACTGGAAAAGGACTGCGTTTTCTGGGCTATCCTAAATGCTGAATGAGGCTTGTACTGCTGCTGCCAAGCTTTTGACATCTTTTAAAATTGTAATGATAAGTTTAAACCCCTACCAGTATCCTTTTAGAGAAAAACTGTTGATGAAATGTAAGCTACCAACCCAAAATAATATATTTTGAAGCTGGGAGTCGAGTTAAATTAATGTAATGATTAAAGACAAATATGATGATCCTTTCTGTTGCTAATTTTTTCAACTGGGGTATTTGTTCCTTAATTGTGATTGACTTGTACACATAAATAGCTTTGGAGTGTTAATATATTGCTTTCTACTAAGTATCTGTATGCTTTCCCACTTAAAACTAGTGTTCTCTTGGTGCCCATGTCTTCTCACTTCATTCCCCTCTCTCCATCCAAGACTCTGTAGGCTGCTATTCAGGGCAGAAAGGAGTCTGTGTATCCAGAGGCACCCAGGTCAAGCACACCGCTCTCTGATTTAAAAGTCCTGCAATGCTGGTGCTTGGCTGGTAAAATGCAAATCTTCTAGCTTGGTATTTCATCCCAGATTCAGGAGACATGGCTTTACCTTGTTGCAGTTGTATTGAGACTTCTAACAGAAGTGATGGAGCGCTGATTTCAAAGACAACTGGCGCTTGCCACGGAATGGCAGAGCAGCTGAGGTTGAGAGGGACCAGGTTCATCAGCCAGCCCGCCCTGCCTGCTCAGAGAAGCACCAGCACGGCCGGCCAGGACCACGTCCAGTTTGAGAATGGAGGATCGCCAAGGACACCGACTCCTTCAGTGAGGTGACTTCATGTGAGCAAGTGTGCCAGGTTCGTGGCCAGGCTTTGGCTTGCTGCGGGAGAGCATCCCAGTGGGTGCTGGACACAGCCGGTCCTGGCGGCTCCAGCGGCCCCAGCGCAGGGCACGGCTGATACCCGGGGAGAGCCCAGGCAAGGGAGGGCAAAACACTGCCCGGCAGCCAGGGCTGAGTGAGGGGAACCGGGGGAGAGACAGCCCTGTGAGCCCCCGGGGCAGAGCACAGGAGGGCACTGGCAGGGATATCCCTCCAGCCCCAGGAAAAATTGCCACTTCCCACCCTGTGTTCCTGTTTGCATTGGGTAAAATATAGTAAATAATTAACTTTTTTTTTCAGGTTGGTATAAGGCCTAGGTTCTCCTTAGGCATGAAGTCCACAGATCCTTTTTTATTCTCTTCTCAATGAATATTCTGTCTAGAAAATGAAATATTTGGCCTAAATATAAGAGCTAAGGAATAAGCTGTGCCATTTGAATAGCTGTGGACAGTCATTCACAGTCTTCCCTTGTGACCTACATTCCTATGCAGAAATACCAGATGTCTGCCTTGCATGATGGCTGATCAGGCCCACCACACTGTTCCTCACTGTTTTAAAATGATGTTTGTTTACATTGATATCATGCTGTGTAATTGCTTGCCTTTTCTAAGAAATCAGTTGAAAACTGGAAACAATGTTAACAGCTAACCTGTGGAGGACAAAGGCTTTTCTGTTTACAAATAGAGAATGTGAATGCTGATTTTGATCCCAAGGTATGTTTCTGGCAGAGTAGGTTAGCTCAAATGCTGTTCTGTTTTGCTTTAGTGGAAGTGCCTTAATCCTGTCCTTCGTACTGTCAAACAATATCTGGAAGAAGCCTAATAAACATGGAAATGCTTCAAATATTTTATTTTTTGGAATAACAGTGTTAATTTTTGAAAACACTTTGGGCAAACCCTGGAGAAGGTACAATTGTGAAGAAATCAAATATAGATTGTGCTCTACAAGGAGAAAAGAGATGTAAACATGAATTTATTTATTTTTTAAGTATGTGTTGCATCTCTATCATTCCCATGTCACCTTTAAATATTACAGGTTTAAGAAAGAAGATAGTTTATTACTGCCAAAGTTCTATGAAGAAAATCACTAGTTTCACAGGGCTATATTTCCATGATTTAATTTGGCGTTTTGCACTTCAGTCATTGTGACAACTATACTTTCCTCACCACCCCTCATCTTCTGAACTTTGAGCAATGAAAGCACCACGCAAACTGAGCTGAGGCAGCCCAGCTGTGCAGATGTGACTGTGATGTGGGAACAGCTCCCTTTCTCCAGGTGGCTGTGCTAGGGAGCTGCAGTCAGGGAGCTGCACACTCTGGTTGGCTCCTGAGCACTGTGCCATCTTTTCTCCTGCTGCAAGTATATTGTTGGCTCATAGACTGATCAGCTGCATTCTGCCTGTGTCTTTGAGGAGCTGAAGAGAACTTTGTGGACCATATTTTTGGGATGCAATATAACAGGTAAAGAATAATTTCTACAAAAATGTTTAGTTTCTTTTTCTGGTTTTGGGCATATGTCTGCAGCACGAGGAATACTTCTATATGTGACTTTTGCATTAAGTTATTGAGACCCTTGTCACCTCAGTCTGGCACAATATGAATGTATCTGAATCAACAAACTTCTCCTGAGATCTGCTTAGTCTTCCTGAAGGTCCAGCCAGATCTCTCTGTGCATCAGTGCAGAATTCATGACCAGAAGTCTATCTAAAACATCACAAGACTTCTACCCTACAGTGTGAACTGTAATAGCTACTACCTGATGACTAAATGAACTCAGATGTACAGCTGATAACAAACAGTTTCAGAAATATAAATCCGCCTACAATGCTGAAGGCAATAAAAACTTTGAAAACATTGTATTTCCAACCTCCTTTGCTTGGGGTGAGTTGGACATATGAGATCCTTGTTACAGGGCTGGTATTTTTATCTGCCATGTCTCACACAGTAGCCTCTCTTGAACAGTAAGGTAGGTTTAATCTAGTAGTAGAGACTGATTTGCCTCCACAGACACTCATGCCCCCGTTTTGAGGTCAGAGAAAAACTGCATCCCATTCATGAACTAAAATTCATATCATGAATTGCTTGTTGCTCAAGACAAGGAATATTTCTAGTCTGTCCAATCCAGCTGCTACAGAAAAAAAGTATCAGTATCTAGGTAAAGGTTAAATGTATTTCATAGTTAAAGTCAACAAAAATAGTTACTCCCTACATTTGCTTTGGTGCTGGTTTTCGGTTGTTTTGGTTTGTTTTGCCTTTTTTTGTTTGTTTTGTTTTGTTTGGTTGTTTTTGTGGTTTTTTGTGTGTGTGTTTTTGTTTGTTTGTTTGTTTCCTTCTAGGAAGGATATTCTTTATTTCCCCCCAGAAAATCTCTTTGTAGATTGCTTTTTCTCATTTTCTGTTTTGTGATGTTGACTGTGCTTGTCTCGCTGTCACTAATTTTACTGACAATTATGTTTATTCAAATGTAATAGGGTGTGATTACAAACAAGACAATCTATTTCCAGTACCTGCTCTGTATCTCATGGAATCTAGTGACCTGCATTGAGGTGTCTTACTTCTGGTGTTGTAGGCACAGGTAGGTACTGTTCTGACATCAGTATCTTATAACTGCATAACCTGACTTTGTGGCTCTGCTGAATCCTTTGTGTCAAGGAGCTTGAACCCAATTTGCCCTTTCCTTCACTACCTTATATCATTGATGCTTTTGCCTGTGCTTCCACTTCTGTGTGTCTCTTTCCTCCTGCCAGTTCATTTTGGCACTGTTGTCCCATTGTTCCAACTTGGGTATTGTTCTTCTCCATAACCCTAACTCCAATGTCAGAACTTCCTCCAGTTCCCTTTCAGTTCATAACTGTGAGCCTCACGTATGTAAAATGGATTGTCTCACCCTTTTTAGAAAAAATAAAGGCATGTTTCTTTTTACTAAAATAATAAGAAAAAGCAGAAAAAATGCCTGCTTTCAGACCAGACTACTACTTTCTGTTGCTGTTTCCGTTACTTCCATTGCTCACCCACCACAAAGATACTGCTGTTTTTACGTTTTTTCTTTCCCCCCCTTTTCCTGTGCAGGATGCCAAGCACACAGGAAGGAAGGAGAAGAAGCAGTAATAGTAATAACTATGATCCAAACAGAATAAATCTCTGAGTAATGCTGGCATCTCTCTTCCAGTATGCTTGAGTGAGGCAAATGCTTCGCAGAAGCAATTTTAAAAAATGAGATCCAAAAGAATTATGTGCACACATCTGATTTAACAAAATGTCTTATCACGTCTCAGTTTACACCTTTAATAAGTTACACTAAAGTTGCAGGAACTCTTCCTGTAAAATAAAGTTCCCTTGCTGATTTAAGAGTCCAAGTTCTCTTTCCTATTTTATAATAGTTTTGAAGTAAAACAATACCCTATGTAAATGATAAAATGAAAAGAAAAAAAAAAAAAAAAAGGAAACTCAGCAGGAACAATGAGTACTTTATATCTTTCCCCCTTCTCCTCTCCCTTAGATTTGGCAGGATCCTTCAGGAATGAGAAACATACCTTAATATTAACCAGCATCCATAGAGGGATTTCTTAAAATTTCTGCTCTTAATAATCTTTGAGCCAAACTTTGAAAAGGTCTTAAACTCACTCCTGCATCCAATCTTCATGTTCACCTTCCTGATGGTTATCTTTTAGTGTTTTAATGAGCTCACAGTACAAACAAGATGCTGCTAGGAAAAAGAAAACAATTGTACATAGGAATGACTTTGATAACCACACAATTGCAAAGCTTATTCTTTCTTATGTGCCTTTACCACGTGAAACTGAAGAACTTTAAAAATGTGGCCTTGAAGGATATTTTTAAAGCAGCTATTCAACTTGGATCCAGTTTTGTATGCATAATTATATATATACATGGACTGATGGTTATCTGACACAGGTTTTATTGCCAAGGGACACATTCCATTATTTGTAATAGATACTAGTGTAAGTCCTCTATACCTGCTCTCGGATTTATGTAGCTGCAGTGCTTGAGAGTCCTTCTCATGGATGAGGAGTTTGTTCTGTTAGGCTCTGCAGAAATGGAGGACAAATAGGTGTTCCCTGCTCCCAAGAGCAACCCTCCACAATCTATCTGGGTGCCTGATATAACTTTTTTTTTTTCCTCAGTTACATGTCACATTTCGGAGGTTTTTTTCTCAAATGACAAAGTATAATGCTTACCTTTCATGTTGACAACAGTACAGTGTTCAAGAGGGTTTTTTCATAGTGTAAACTCAAAACTTCATCTTATTAATAAAAGTCTTTCATACTATTTTCATCTCCATTATCAAGAAAATTTGCAGGAAAACTTCAGGTGTGTAAAATGGTTAAGCAATATTGCTGTCACTTCTGTTAGTATGTGTGGTCATGTTGAATGAAGTATGGAGTGAGTTTATATTCCTCCTGTGGTTAGATTGTTAGAGCTTAAACTTCTGTGTTCATGAAGCTTAAAGCTATCTTAGGTGAGCATATGGGTAGTAAAAATGTGTCCGTGCTCATATTTACTATGTAGTAAAAAATGAAGATTGAAGATGCACTAATGACAATCTGTGGAGTTACTTGAGTTAGGGAAAGAAGGAAGGTGCATACAGGGACATTAGCTTACTGCTCTAAAGCAGTGAGGTTGGTGTCTTCACCACTTCTATAGGTAATCTGTTCCTTCACTGTTGCCATATGCAGTTTGCGACTCTTGCTGTATGTTCACTGCTTTCCATCGTCTCCCCGTGCATCACTGTGAAGAACTTGACTCAATCTTCTCAATGACCTCCTTGTATGTATTGCAAAACTGCTGTGAGATCCCTTCACTGCCTTCTGTTCTTCAGGTTGAAGAAGGCTCTGTCCTTCAGCCCTTCTCAGAGGACCGTGTTCCAGCCCCCAAATACTGAACTCACTTGAGTTTATTGATGGCCATCCTATATCAGGGGTCCAAAATTAGACAGATAATTGAAAATAAAACCTCACAAGTGCTGAGTGGAAGGCTAGAATGCCTCCATTCAATTCTGGCTGTGCCCTTGTTAACACAGCCCAGGGCAGTGTTGGCTGTCCCTGCAGCCAAGGCAATTTATGAAACTGCAGAGGTGTTATAATGTCATCCTGGCTAGGTTGTGCTACTTAATTCATGTTGATCAATCCTGAAAATTCAGATCCAACGTTAAAAACCCAGGTAAGAGACAGGAAAGTACGATAGTGAGGTGATTGAATGTTGACACGTAGAATCATGTTTGCAGCTGACTATACCCAAGGCCCAGACAAATGCAGCAGCACATCTGGAAATGCAAAAACAGGTGGGATTACATTCTTGGCCCAGGTTCTCTTTTTGCTCGTGCATTTTCAGCTGTTTGATTAAAGAGAGTGTCTCTGAAGATCTCATATCAGTTTATATCAATTTTATACTGTAGCTGAATGTGCATCAAGCTGTAGAAAAGCAGTGAGAAGAGATGGTGAAGTTCCACAGAACCTGCTGTAGACCTGAATCTAAGCTTTTACTCCTTGAAAACCTCTTACAGGACTTTTTCTTTATTTTTTCCCTTTAATCAGTCTCCAGATCCTACTAAACAGGAACAAAAAGAGGAAGAGGAAGTACACAGTATCTGGTTTCTACAAAGCAGACTGTATTTATTTGTTTTAAGTGAGACAGAATCTCAATGTCTTCAGTGTTTCTTAAAAGCAGATTTAAGCAAACCATCCAGGCAGCCAGCCAGGCAGAGTGCATTTTTAGGCACTGACTCAAAGGCAATGTCAAGTCATATTAAGCTGGGTGCCTAGAAATAATATATATGAGATTAAAAAGAAAAGAATACTGAAAGATCATCTTGCTACATTTGTGGCTGATTATTTGATACAAGTCAGAGAGAAATTGTATTGTAAGTCATAAAACAGTGATGAAAAATGCTTTAAAATATTAAGCTAATATGCTACCGAAGACTGAATGCCATCTGATTGCTACTTCTGAGATGCTTCACTATTGTACATCACCTGAATACAGTAAACAAATAAGCTGGTTCAAACCAACACCTTCCCAGGGGACACAAAAAGCCAAAACAAAACAAAACAAGAGTGATGTTTCTTACTTAATTACTTGTGTGGAAAACTTGCTTAAATTATTCTATATCTCAGTAGGAGATTGAGATTACTTTATATTACCAGATGGAATGACTACATTTGTTTCCCCCTTTGTTTTTATATGTTAAACTGTAGAAATTAAACATCTCACCCATGTAATATCATTTATATGAAGAATAGTCAATTTTATTCTTAACCTTGAGTGATGAGATGAGAGCAGTGTTTTCCTCAATTTTGAGAACCATAGAATCATGGAATCATTAGGGTTGGAAGGGACCTCTGCAAATCATCTAGTCCAACCCCCCTGCCAAGGCAGGGTCGCCTAGAGCAGGTTGCACAGGAACATGTCTGGGTGGGTTTTGAGTCTCCAGAGAGGGAGACTCTATGACCTTCCTGAGCAGCCTGTTCCAGTGCTCTGCCACCCTCAATATAAAGAAGTTCTTCCTCGTGTTGAAGTGAAACATGTTATGTTTTAGTTTATGGCCATTGCTCCTCATCCTGTTGCTGAGCTCCACTGAAGAGAGTCTGGCACCATCCTCTTTTCACCCACCTTTGGGATCTTTGTTTGTATTGATGAGACCCACTCTCAGTCTTCTCTTCCTTAGACTAAACAGGCCAAAAAGCAACAACTGTAGATAAAGTTAAACAGTTTTTATGGCAAAATGAAATAAGTGTCCTAGCTGTCACTAGCAACGTGGTAATTATACCTTTCATCTAACCCACATGGCAAGGCATTCTAGGCTTTACAGCGGCTTGTCTCGGTAGATGGTGCTGTTGTGTCTTAAACTAGTTCCTAGAATGACATGCAAACACTGCCCGAGGCAGAAGAGGCACAGTAAAGGTTCAGCCCCTGGGGTGACTACAAGCAGCCTTAAATAAGATTGTTTTGTTTTAATTGATTGATTTGACAGGATTGATTTGGTGAGGTTTTCTGTGTGTAAAAGCTGTACCAAAGCAAAAAAAAAAACCCTCTGAGGTAGGTCATAGGGTTAAAGTAAGGCAAAACAAACTGTGTGGGATGAATTAACTGCACTATTGAGTCAGGAAAGAAAATTTTAGGTGTCTATTGAATTATTAGTGCTTATGGCCTTTAGTTGCCTGTAAAGGGATATAACCACACTTTATCTAATATCACACTTTTCCCCAGAATGAGAACTCTTGCACAGGTTGCATGTAAAAAAAAAAAAAAAATGTTGCACAGAAGTGTGCTGCTAGTAAGTACATGAAAAGAGCACTGTGTTGCTCTGGAATGCTCTGTTCTTACTTCAGTACCTGACATTCAGAAATCAAAACATTAGATTTTCTTTCAGGCTGGAAAAAAAAGCCTGAAGGCATGTATGCCTGAAAACATGAGATTATCTTTTCCCCACCTTAGTTTTCCTTAGAAGCATTTCCTCACTGGGATCTCTGGATTTCAGCAGTGCAGTATAGAGGGACAGTTTGACAGCCACTCTGGTCATTTCTGTTGTGTTCCCCAAAGCTATTTTTGGCTTTTGCACAGTAGATAGCAATTCCTGGATCCCAGTTCTGCTGAGCCAGCTGAGTTCTTACAGGCTGTTTACAGTTGGGAGCTGTGCTGCTGAGAGACTGAGGACAGTAAGAAATATTGGCACTCTCAGGATAGTGGGAGGTAAAGCAGCCTTAAGTCAGCAGAAAATTAGGGCAGCATTAACTTACATTCCAGGTCTGGGCCAGTCTTAGCCATGTAAGTAGCCTACATAATGGATAAACAGGAGGGATTTGATCTGTTTAATGAGCAGCAGCATGCTTTTTTTAAAAAAAAATAGATATAATTAAAGTAGCAGACTGCTGCCCCACAGCATGCTCCCAGATGGCAGCATGATCTTTAGGCCAGGGTTTCCGTCTGGTTTTTTGTAGGCAATCCCTGGAGCAAAAGAAGTGGAGTTACTATGGTGACTTAATGCAGGACAGGTGGAGATCACAAACACAGAATCATCCCATTTGTCAAGTCCCTCCTGGACACATCTTTTCCATCCTGAGGAGCTGATGAAGTCTAGCTGAGACAAGCTGTCTTGCTTTATTCCTCAAGAGCATAAAATTGTTAGTTTTTAATGTCACATCTGTCTAGTTACCACTCCCTGTCATGAAATCTTCTCTTTGTTATATGCTATTAAGCACAATTAATCTCTTAATCAATTTTTAAGGCTGGAGAAGATGGTTGTGATTCAGATATAACACTTTGCTGGAAACTGTAGACCTATCTGGTACCCTCAAACTGTGGCCAGAATTTCCTGTTGCCACTTATAAGAATTTACATTACAGAAGTGGTGACATGTGATGATATTTTGCCCTAATTATATATTTAACATATCACTGACAGGTCTTATAAAGGCACAAACAAATGTATAGCTTGTGGTGGGAGATGTATGTAGACATGCAGACGTGGTATTAACCTGAACACTTTATTTCTTAAGTAGCTTACATTTTTATGGAGAAAAGCTGCTTTACAACCCATTTAGATGAAGATTAACTTGTTTAATATTTAGTTTTATTCCCATTAAAGCAGTGGCTGAAATCTATTTAGTCTGAGACAAACGCAAGAGCACTGTGTTTTGCTTTAATTTGAATATTGCTAAGGACAAGGGACAGAGACTCTTGAAAATGAGTCCAAAGTTATCTGTTTACATAATACTTGAGTCATTTGATTGGACTGGCATCTTCTTATCGTTGCATTCAGAAGACTATTCCAGTCTTCTCAAAAGGGGTCTTAGGAGCCTGGATCATGGCTCTAAGCTCTATAAAAGACTGAACGAGCCTAATTAAGTCGCTGTTGAAATGAGACTAGCCACAAACATTTCAGAATTTATAAATACATGACTGAATCTGAGTCTGATGTAGCAAATTTCAAAGCTTTAAAGTGGATTCTGGGCTGTATTACATCCCCAAGACTTACAGGAAGCCTGGTGACATAAAACACAGTTTGTAAGTAAACCAGGTTTGCAGGGTACTAGAGCCATTGGTAAAGTCAGAAACCCTCATTTTTCTGGTCAATATGCTGCTTTCCTTAAAACTCAATACAATTCCAAAATGTCTATGACTGATCATCTCAGGGAACCAGACTGTTCCACCCTCAAGCAATTCTTCTTTTTGTCCAGTAGTGGCTTTCTAGAGAGATGCTTTGTTCCTTGAGTCCTTGCACACTGTTCTAGCTCATGCCTATGATTGTGATTGCTCTATTTGGCTCCCTCAGCCACAGAAACAGAAGTTGTGCAGGAAAAAGAAAATAACTTGAACTAAAGTAATTTTTAAATCTTTTTTTCTTAATGTAGGATGAACTTATCCATTTAAATCTCTTCAATTCTAGAGTATTTCTGAAGAATGCGTTTTGTTTTATTTTGCTTTTTTGTTTGTTTGGTTTTGGTTTTAAATAGAATCTGCTAAGTATTATGCTGGAACCTGTTCTTAAGGACCAACCCTGCCAAATATCAGATAAATGCAGTTACTCTGCTTGAAGGTTGTGACCTCCAAGAGGAAATCAGGAAGAAGCAGAAGTCTGCCTGTAGGAGGTTATGCCACTATTAGGAGCCATCAGCTTCTAGAATAGGTTTCTACTGTCAAATATTTTGTTTGCTTCATCGGGATCCACCAGCAGTGACAGTCTGAGTTCCACTCTGAGACATCTCACAGGATTCTTATGTCTAATAACCCAGCCCAGATGAACTATTTCTGAAAAGTCCCAACATCTTAAGACTGATCTTGTTTCCTACAGAAGTTTAAAACTGCAATATTGGAATAATTTATGAATTTCAGTTGAGTGAGTTGATAACCTAGGAAACATTTTCATGGGATGTCATGTTTGTCTGTTGTGTTCAGCATGGGTTGTGCTGTTGGCACCGTAGTGTCTGTGGTGAGAAGGTGAATGTCAGTGTTCCCCGTGATTACTGCAGACAACATTGGAACAAGCAACTGGACTTGGGAGTTACCTGAGAATTTTGAGGTATATATGATTATTTAAATGCCTAAGTAATCCTCCTACAAGGCAAGCAGCAGCACTGAGGTATTCTAGCCTTAATTTAATTCTAAACCATTTCACTGAATTTGGTACACTGTCTTCTTTTTGGTTTATTGTTTAGGAATGTCTGTCTCTGGTGTCCCTCAGTAAAAAATGGAGCCTGATCAATGGCTGAAAACAATCCTCATTTGTGCTTCTACAGTGTATTTGTACAAAGAGGAACAATATCATCTCAGCCAAAGAAAGGTCATAATTTTTTTCTGACCTTTCCTGCCCAAAACACTCTTTTGTCCCAGTGCTGCTGTTTCGCTTAGGTCCCAGTTCTGCAATTTGGTACCTGCAACTGCAGCTTTCTGCCTCCTTTATCAGAGAATAGATGAGTAAAAGGCTGGAAAAGAGAGGAAAAAAGTATAAGTGTAACCCAAATAACTGTTCACTTCCTCTTTATCAAGGCTAATCTGCTGTGCTGTCCATTTGTAAAAAGAGCAGCCTGGCCACTACTTTATTTTGGTTGTAAATCTTCCAAAAGAAATATTTTGAACCAAAAAAAAACCCACTGTAAAAGATGGGAGGAGCAAAACTACATGTCTCTCTCGAGCAGTTTGAATCTGTTGGGGTAATGGATAAAGTCATCACTTAACTTCTGAAATCTTTTTATGCTTACCACAGGGAGGCAGCTGTTGAGTCTCCTTGGCCCTGCCACCCCTATGGCATAGACTGGCATGTTCAGATGTGATCTTAGTCCCCAGAAGGTGATTCATTCTGGTGGCTGATCCATGACAGACTGCTGGGCAGGTGAGGTGATTCAAATCCTGCATTGAAAGGAAGGTATAACTCAAACCGTATGTCAAGGCTGTGTATGTAGAACTGGGTGGGAAAGGGACTATGGGAGAAGCAGCGAAATAAGCAATGAGGCAGCAACAGAGATTATTCAAATTTATCCAAAACATATTGCCTAAGATTTTGGTAGTGCCTCCAGTATTACTAATGACGAGGCTGGGAGGTTTGGAGTTCCACAAATTGGCAGCTGCACCCTTGGAAAGGGCTAGGGGGAAATGGTCCCATCTGTCAGGATCTCATTATTTGCAATGGAGTCTGACAGCTATAAGGTTATATGTGTGTAAATCAAACAGAAGAGGAACCAGACAGTAATTTTATTTTGCAGTGGCACAGGGAAAGAATTGTCAGCCTGGAGTCTGAGCAGCACAGCCACTGCCATGTGCTGAGCAAGCATATACCATTCCCAAGACATTTCTGTCCATGCTCCCACTCCCTAGAGCCTTCCTTCTTGGAGTTGCCCTCCTTCTCCTTCTTCTGATTCCTGAGAGAGGCAGTCTGCATTATGTCTGTTTAATCAGACCTGCAAGAAATAATCCAGATATATATCAACTTTTAAATGCTTTTTCTCATTCTCAGCTTGTGAGTGATTTGGATTCAGGTTTCTTGTTTGGAAATTCACTGTAGTGAGTTAGAGGTGTCATAAGCTCTCTAAGTTTCCTGAGGTGACTGATTCAGTTTACATATCTGGCAATATATGATACATCTGCTGGGTCTTTAACCTGGGTTTCAAAGAGTCAGTTTCAAGCTACATAGAGAGGACACATAATACTTGCCCAGAAATTAGGCAGATGGAGAAAAACTGTTTTGGTATCTAGTATTACCAAGCTGTGAATAGTTACTCTGAATAGTACTAAACTTCCACCTATTTAGAAGGCTTTCAAATGAAACAAAGCAGAAGATGCCGAGCAAGAAGAAATTGTCATTATTTCTGAGTCTTTCTGTAACATGGTCTTGTTGATTTCTCCTTTGTGTTGACGTAAGGTGAGACATAGAACAGTGTGTCAATTCATATGAAACTGTAGATCTACTTATGAAGTATCAGGTTGTGATCTGCATATATTTGCATGATTCTCTTATGTGGGTAAATAAATTTAAAAATGCTAGAAAATTAGGTACTATCTTTAGTAAGAATGCTGTAAAACATAACTTCTAGCATTCACTCTGGATAGGTCTTGTAAGAAGAAAACAGCGACTATGGTTTACCACCTCAGAAATTCTGGAGGTGTAGAAAGTATTTGGGTTGGCATAAATTTACCCCTTATCTATCTTCCTTCCTTCCCTTCCTTCCCTTCTTCCCACCCCATCCTGTAGCTTCAGTTGACAGCCACTATGTCCTCAGGACATCGGGGATGTAGCAAAAGTAACTGAGACCAACAAATCACCTGCCCCCAACTCCTGTCTGTTCCCTGACATTTCTGTGCT
The DNA here is from genome assembly GCA_013399695.1 of Formicarius rufipectus. Classification (NCBI taxonomy): domain Eukaryota; kingdom Metazoa; phylum Chordata; class Aves; order Passeriformes; family Formicariidae; genus Formicarius; species Formicarius rufipectus. Next base: position 122,904 of record VXAU01003167.1, read on the forward strand.
TGCCGTGCTTCTCCTTGTAAATGAAGAACTGTAGATCCACTCAGCATCACCTCCACTATTAGCCTTGTGAAAGAGGTTGAGAAGATTTCATTACAAGCAGGAGGGAGAGGGACTGGGGGAAGGAATTGGGAACAGGCCCAGGCAGGAGAAGAGGAGCAAGGATGGCAGGAGATCAGGCTCTGTGTTTTGGAATGGTTTGGGATTGGTACCATGACTTTAGAGCCCCAGATACCAGGATGTTTAGGGACCATTGCCCTAGGCAAGTTCCATGCTCTTAGACACCTGTGCTGAGGGTAGTTGTGCAAGAATCACATGCAATATGAACATATCACTTTTCTGGGAAGAACAGCCAAGTGCTCAGCTCTTCCAAACCTCTGTATAGCTTTGATTCCTCCCACCCCATTATCCAAATTTCTTCAATTCTGCTATCTACTGTGTTGTGAATGGGTTTTCTTAGCACTTTGATTGACTGGAATTCTTTTCCCAACAGCAGACAATGTACATGTTGTCTTCTTACTGTTTCTATTGCCCATCACCCTGCTGCTTGAAGTAATGCACATTAACTCTCACCTGCCCAATTTCCCTCCAATTTTATTTTGTACCTCTGGTCAAAGACCCAGATCTGTTCATGTCATCCCTCTCTCTACTCTGCTGTGGAGACATTTTCTATCTTTTCTCAGGTTCTCTGGCTAAGCAGTCAAGAACACTGCTGTAACGGACCCGGATGGATGCAGAAAATGTTATTTACATCATCTTATTCTCACTGGGAAAACCTGCAAGTTGTAAAATGTATGTATAAGCCTGTTGGCTGAGGCCTAAAGTGAAAATTAACCCTTTGCATTGCACTTTGCCTAAATAGCAGAGGGTAGAGGAACCTAAAAAAAGATGAGCATTCTCTTTCTGTCTCAGGGGGTGAGAGGGAAACAAGAGTAGGACAATGGGTAAACCTAAAATATATTAGTTTGCATGCATTTTTAAGTTTGAAAGGACTTTCTGCTGAAAAGGGAGTTGAGGTCTCAGATAATTAGCCCTAACTGTGCCTGGGATGAGCCCATCCCCTAGTGTGCAGGAGTTGCTTCCAGGGTTGGAGTGCAAAGGTTAAAGGAAGTGAAGAGGGAAGGGAAGATGGTTTTTTTTGTTAGTGTTTGGCAAGCTCTGGCACAGAAAAGGCAGCTTTTGAGTTTCCTGGGAGCAGAGAAACAAAAGCTGCTGCTGAAGGCTAACCTTTAAGGGAGACTCCTGATGCAATGTATTTATCTCTCCATGTTATCCTTATACTTTCTAAACAGCTGAAATAACAAATTGAGCAGAGTAGCAGGGAAGTTGTCACTGTTATTAGAAAGAGGGGTGAATTGATGCCTGACTGGCTGAAGGAGGCAGGTAGCAGGGCCCACTACAGGAAAATATCATGGCTACAGATCCTCTGAGGTGACACTGGACCTTGCTTCTTGTCCAAAATGACAATTAGGTGGCTTTAGCAATTCTCTTCAGAGAGAAAAAAAAAAAAAAAGTAAAGTCTCACTACAGTTATACTTCAGGGATTTCTTCCTTTCCCTGAGGAGGGTCAAGCCAGTATTCCTTTAAAAACTTCTTTAAATATAAACCATATCCTTGTTACTTGTGGGAGGGACACACACATGTAATTTTGCAATAGTGTCCAAGGATTTTACATGTCAAAGCCCTCTTGCTGCACAAGTGAAAGGGAGATGCTTGTACTGCACGTTAAGTGCATAAATGAGAGATGTGTGTGTGGTGATTGGGGGGCGTATTTGAGGAAATTACAAAATATTTCTTGAGTTAAGTATGGTTATGAAACGTTTTAGTCAGGACCAGTTATACACTAGTGATTCCCAACCACATTCAACCTTTCTCATAGCATTGCATGCTGCATTCTTGTCTCCCATCCTGACAGCAAACATCACAATACTTTGGTGCCCCTGCCTTACTCCACTGCTGTAAATTTGAGAGGGTGCCAATGGAAAAACTTAGATAATCAGCCAAACAAAGCATATTAGTTTGATCCCTCATCTCTATTGTTGGCATTTCAATTGGGAGCCAGTATTAGAGATAACTTTTTTTTCATGGAAAGTGATTGTGTTAAATTTAAGGTTAATGCTAATATTGATTAACTTTAATCTGGACCCATATTTAACTTTCTGTCTCTCAACAGTGGCTTCCACAAGATAGAAGAAAAAAAATTAAAGCAGAGAGAGCATGGGATATGTCAATCTCAGCTATTCATCTTTAGAATATTACAGGAGGTGAATGTGTGTGAACAGTGAAAGGAGAGAAATTGTCTGGGTTTAAAAGTGCTAAGTTCCCCAGAGAATTCCTGGTACACTTAAATTTTGGATGCTAAATCTTCCTAAACATCAGACCTATAGAGTGCAGAGTACATCTATATTACTCACAGTATCAAATGAAAAAATCTAGAGTTTCTATTTTTTTCCCCTTTTGCTTCATTGTATATGATTAAAACCAACTGCCAATATCTCCTCTCCCTCCTTCTCTATTAATTCATGATGAATTTTGTTTTCTGGCTGACATCAGTACACTGTAATGGTTCAAAACTTTTCCAGTGCTTGCTTGGCTTGTTGCTTACTTGCTGAAAAAAGTGTTTATATCAGGATTTTTGGAAAGAAACAAAATGTGATGTTATGGAGAGAGAAGAGTTATTTTGTTTTGTTTCTGAAAAACTTGAACTTTGAGATATTTACATTGTCTAATATGTGACTCTTATTACAAAAAACATAATGCAAGCTGTTTTCATCTTTTCCTATTCATTCTTTGTTATACCTTTGACCTTACTAATCTCAGTAGGATGTGGCATTCTGTGCACACACTGAGGTGAGACATCTGGCAGATGTGCCAGAGGGTACAATATCTTGGAGAAAACTCTCAGATATTCCTGTGATCCGGTTTTGTTTCCCCACTTGAGTTGCATGCACATATCACTGTCATCTGCTGCTAAATGCAAGTCCTTTCTGATTATTAGGTTTGACCTTAAAGACACCTTCTGTTAAAATCTCTGTGCCTTTAGTAAACTCACATATTTCAGAGTTGGATCCCATAAGGGTCCTATGTAAGGACTGAGTTCCTACCTCTGTGTGCAGATTTTGAGAATTCAAGTCTTTTGTCAAAAATCTTTGTGCAGGAACAAAGATGACTCTCTATTTTGTGAACTCCATAAAAATACTAAAAAAATTAAGAGAGCAGCTACCAACAAAACTAGAAACCATTCTAACTCTCTCCTTTGCCTACAATTTGCTGTTTTAGTTTAAAGATATCAAATATCAAGCTCATTGTGGTTTTGCATGCAGAGGAAGGAAATATAATTATTATCAGAGACAGGTACAAAATTTTAAGACACGAAATGATGATTTGCACTTACATACTGTTCCCAGTGCTGAAGAGGAGGTTACTCCCTACAAAAGCAAAAATTGAGAAACTGTTGATTGGCAGATTCATCTATGAAAAGATATTCTATATACAGTGGTGTTTGTTTATACTAAAAATAACTGCATATATTATTAACTTACTCTAATCATATGGAGTCTAAGAAAATTTCCAGAAAGCCATCAAAAACTATGGTCATTACAATTCACAACTCACTGCACTGATTTCCTTTTTGATCTGTTACAACCAGTGCCTAACAAGAGATCACTTGGAGAAATATGTACTGAATAACATTGTTAGTGAATCAGAGTCTTTTCCTTTAACTCATATAAGAGTTTGGTTCCTAAAATGAAAAAAGTACAAAAATGAGGAGTCCTGCCTCCTTTATAACACTGTTCTTCTTTCTGAGTATCTTCTCAAATGCTTGAGCATCCTAACTCCCTATGGATTTGATGTTGTTTGGCACTGAACTAAAAGCATCTTGCCTACTGAATAGAATAATTTAGAATGCATTACCTGCAGTCAGATTATCTGCCATATGTTGAGACTGGTAGCTGGCCATATGGGCAACAAGAAAATTTGGACTTTCAGGTCTTGGCAGCTTCTCTTTCTGAGACGTTCTTGTAAACAACTAATTTCATTGTGAGGTTTTCAAACTGAAGGTCAAATGCACTTCATTTAATATCCATCTTTCTTCTTTCTTTGCTTAACAGAATGCTATCCCTGTTTTACTGTGTCCAGCTGGCACATCCACAGCATGCTGATTTAATTTAAAAAATCACTACTTGTTGTAGAAGCCAGATGTAGCTGAATAGTAGTATTTTGCTCATAGTGTTGTTCTGATGGCTGAACTGTTGCAGGGGCCACTCCTGCAAAGAGAGCAGTGAGGACTTCCAGAGTAGTAAGAGAAGGTGGGAAATGCTGCATCTGTGATGTGCCTGAGAGGGGGATTGTTCTTTAACAGGGTGGGCATCTGTCATCCTGTGGCTCTAGAATTTGAGATGGTTCTTCAAACATACCATTACTGAGGTTCACTTAAGTTGTAGGAAATTCCAGGCCAGCAGCAGATTTAATGGGCTTGCAGGTACCCTTCCTGCTCAGTTTCAAACTTTCAGGCACAAATGTGTCTTTGGGAAGGTGATACAAGGGCCATGGTCAGCTTGCTTTCAGAAAGTAAAGAGTAGCCATCAATATTATGAAGATCCCCATAAACTTCTTTTCTAGTTCCACACTGCAATACTATCAACTCAGACCTGATACCAAAAGTACACTGAACAAAGTACCATTTGCATTAGATATACCACTGTGATTTATGAGCATTGTTCACATTGTCCTAGGAAATGAAAGCTGAGATTGTCACCTGATTACAGTAAACCTGACTGCTAGATCATTCTGTTTATCCCTTGCCTGCCTCACCTTTCCCAAGTGGGTTGTCTGACTGTTCTTCATACTGTTTGGTTGGGACAGAAATGAGATTAAATAGATTGCTGGATGCATATAATATAAACGAAGATAAGAAAACAACTGATGAGGGTAGAGATAAAACAGTCTTATGTAAGACTTCCACAGTAGAAACTTTGCTTTGGTATAAAATGACAGCCATTCAGTATCTGCCATTCAGACAGAACCTGTCACCTAACAGTAAAGAGGAAATAATGGCTACAGGCAAGAGCATGAGATCGATCGTGAAAGGGCTTGAATTTTGTTCTGGGCTTTGGAGAAGTCAATCCTCATTTTTTCCATACCTTCTTTGCATTTTATTCATGTTAGTATCCAAGATTGCTGCCCGTCTTGCTTAAACTTACCTGTTACATTTTGAAAATGGTTATGCCTCTTTCTTCACCGTCTGAACAATCTCGTGCTTTTGATCTTTCCTCATAGGTCCTATTTTCTAACTATTTGAGCGATGCCTTTGCCTTTCTCTGGACTCCTCCAACCAATGCATAAAAATCTGTAACTGCAGTGGCTGTAAGGGGGCATGTTACTCTAGCTCAGGCATTCCTCCTCTGAGGATGGAAAAGCACTTGCTAAGGATGCCAAAGCCCAACAACTAGGGAAAAAGGAGAGACTGTGAAGGTACTCTAAGACCTGACTATTTCCACTACCTTCTATGGAAGTCCTGGTCACCAGATGCTAATGATAAATCATCAATTGTAAGCATTTCTGTCACCTCCTTCGAGCCTTATTTGTGTAGCTACAAGCACCCTTCATAAGCTTCCTTTTGCCTTGCTGTCATCTTAATTGATGTTCTCTACATGACTTTTTTTGGAAACACATGCTAAAACTAAATTCATATAACTATTCTGGCTATATTAGGATCTAACGAGATTGTATTACCTTATCTTATACAGAAATAGTCTAGAGATAGACTACTTCATCTTGAATTGGCCCCCCATGTGACAGGAGGCCCTTGGAACTGTAAGGGAACAGATACCAATGAAAATGCTAATCAGCTACAGTGCCTAGAGCAGTGCTTGGCTGCTTAAGATGCCCCCTGCATACTGTTTTCCTCAATACTATGAATATCACCATTTCTTCTAAAAGTTATTGATACTTCTCTTTTACCAGCTTGTCCTATCTCTTGTACCCCCTGCATCATATTATGCAGGTCAGGCATTACAATAATTGGTGTCTGCTTGAGTTTCATTTTTGAGATGTTACATGTAGTTTTACTTCTGCCACAGAAAGAAAAAAATATCTGAAATTTTCTATCTTGGTGCTTTGTTCTGCATTGTTTCAGGACTAGCCAAAACTTCAACATGCTTCCCATGGAGTCACAGTCTCCCTCAGGCATCCCCCTACTCTGGCATGGGGTCTTCCACAGGTTCTAGGTGGATTTCTGCTCCCCCATGGATCACCATGGAGTGCAGGAGGACAGCCTGCCTCACATGGGCTGCACCACGGGCTGCACCACGGGCTGCAGGGGAATCTCTTCTCTGGTGCCTGGAGCACCTCCCCCTCCTTCTCCATTGACCTTGGTATCTGCTGGGCCGTTCCTATCACATATTCTCACTTCCTGCTCTGGCTGCTGTTGTGCAGTGAGTTTTTTCCCTTCTTCTTGAATACATTATCCCAGAGGTGTCACCAAGGTAGCTGATGGGCTTAGCCAATGGCAGGTTGGTCTTGAAGGCAGCTGGCATTGGCTCTGCTGGGCACGCAGGAAGCTGCTGGCAGCTTCTCATAGAAACCAGACCTGTAGCCCTCCTGCTACCAAAACCTTACCACGCAAACCCAATACATTTAGTGAGCACATGGGAAATCAGGCCTGTGGAAGTGATCTTGTAGAAACATGGGCTACAGCTGAAGCAAAGATAGGGGCTGGAGGGTACAAAGCTCTGAGAAGGGAGAAGGAACTGAATGAAGATTTCATAGCTGCAGCAGAGACACAGCATTAAAAAACAGAGCACCAAATTGCTCTTTCCTGCTGCTGTCCCTCCCTTTCCCATTTTCTTAAATTAGTCACCCAAAAACTGAATTCAGCAGCAGTTGTTGGTTCTTGGTAAGTGGCATCCCTGACTTTCCCTAAACTGCTTAGGGAGATGCCCTGAACTAAATCTGTATCCTAGTGCATTAAGGGACAAATCAAATTTGCAAATGAAGGTTGCTCTCAGTGTGAGCTTCTTAATAAGAAAATTTCTCATTGCTTTGCTTTAGCAGGTTTAGCAGTTATAGGGTATTTAAGTGCAGAACATACTACAGCTGGCAGAAAAATAGCTGTTTTCATGCTGTGAGTACTTCTTTTTTTTCAGTCAAGATACTTTTGATATGTATCATTTGAGTAAGATATTCTAGTCTTCAGTCCTTAGTGAGAGAATCCAGTATTTCATGGTTTAAATGGGCATTGCTAACTTAAGGTTTGCATTTCCAGGCTTAGCTTTACCACACAGCACTGTGTATTCATCTTTTTTGGAGTCTACATTCTTGTTCATATATACAATATATAGTCTCTGTTCCATAAATCTTAACCAGTTGTGATCATGAGATAAACCCTAACATATGAATCTCCTGACTTTGAAAATGACTGGGGGCACATTTTGTGCTTGAGTATATAGGTATGACACTGGACCAGTGGAATAATGAAGTTAAATTATAGCCCAACTGAAAAATTGTCATTTGCTATTTTGGCAGATTATCTATGTTGAGAGAATGATTAGAGAATGGAGAAACTTCCTTCATCAGCGACCAATACAGTCCAATACACAGCTAGACAGGGACAATAGTAGGAATGCCAGTTCCGTTGCCTCAGGGGAGAGGGAATGTCATTTCAAAGAGAACAGGACAGGAAGACTTCAGCACGTGAATATTCTAGCAGAAATAGGTTTCTGAGCACAAAGCCATTTGTAACTTCTACTATTGAGGCCACCAAATACAGTAGGAATTTAGCTGCTTTTAATGCAGCAGTCAAAGGGTCAAATTCTTTCCCTTGCTGCTCCAGCGTAGCTCTGTGGCAGTCTGCTGGGCTCCGCCAGTGAAACTGAAGAGGAGGATTTGGCTTGAAGCCTGGTTTTAATCTGCACGTATGGTATCAATTTTGGAAGCATTTTCTGGTTGTCCGCACAGTTATAAAAGGGTAGAACAATATATTTCTTCTCTTCCCCAGTTAAAAAACAGGCTTTTGTTAACTCATTTGTGTTAAATCTCTACCTGAAAAGTGTAATAGTTAGCTTCATATTCAGTCTTCCCATAGGATTGGCCTGTCTATTAGCAAGTGCCTCTGTTGTCAGGCCTAAGGGAAAAGGCTGCTCTGGAGAAACCAGCTTGCCCCAGCAGATCACAGTTCTCTCCTGCACACACAGCTGATGCTGAGTCCATTGGGACACCTACAGATCCCCCTTTTGATTCCATGGGGACATCTACACATCCCCCTTCTGACCATAGGCACTGGAGTCTCGTGCCCATCAGCCTTCTTCCTCCTTTTCCTTTGCATATTCATCCAGCTGTTTGCTTAGAGGTGAAGAGTTTTGTGGTGAATGGGATATTGGCAACAATTGTACATTTTCAACTGGCTGATGAAGAGAGAACGTCTCCTTATGCTCACTGAAATCTTCAGCTTTTTTGATAAGTACAGCAGCCATCAGCCATTAATAAATTTCAGGTCCCATTAACAAGAACTGACCCCCTCAAAAAGCTTCATCTCAAGTGCTGTTGTAACTTTCTTAATTGCTGGCTTACTATAAGGTTTTTTTGAGGTGGTCTCAGGACACATTTCTTAGTTTTGGTCCCTTCTTCAGTGCTTAATGTCACCCCTTTCTTTGGGGCAGATATTGCTTCCTTGTGCTTCTGAGAAAGACCAGCCGCCCTCCCCAGGGTACAGAACTGCAAAAAGCTGCCTGTAGCATGGATCTCATCTTTCCCATGTAATTGCAAATAGCACTCGTATTTTCTTTAGAATCTGACAAAACTAGCATTTGAAAGGCAATTCAGTCTTTACGGTAATTTTTATCCTTTTTCTTTTCCCTGTTTTCTCATCTAATTCCCAATTTTTCCTCCTTTGCAATTGCTTCTTCCTTTGTTTGTCTTCCCTCTTTTTGTACTCTCCTCCTTTTTTTACCTCTTTTGTCTACCTTAATACTCAGTCAGCAGCCCAGATCAAAATTTCCACGTGGCTGTACAGACCTAATAATTCTTTGTTCTTTTAATAGGCCTAAAAATCTTTTTCAGCATAAGCTACTTCAATAAATATCATAAGATAACTCCTTAAGAAGCAAATTATCCACAGTGGCAGGCTGCATGTGATAAACTTAGCTTTGGTTTCACAACTAGGAAATAAAATTCCTGGAAAATGTAGGAGGTGAAGAAAACTGATGCAGAGAGATGAATCAAGGTTGTTGGCTGCAGAGTCATAATGGCAAGCCCTATTATGTACCACCTAGTAGAAAATACATGCCACCTTGGATTTCTGCCAACAGCTGTCCATGTGTGCTGATACGATTATCACAGGTTAACAAATCACTGGAAGTTCCAATTATTTTCAGCAAACTGGCACTGTAATTACTTCTAGCAATTTCCCTAGACTTCTTGACCTGTAACATCAGTAGTTCATAATGATTAAAATAAGAAGCAAAACAGGGAGCTCATCATGCTTTCTAGAGCATAGTGCTTCTCTGGTATTTTATACAGAATATGTATTATCTCTGTTGTGCTGGTTTAGAATTATCTCTTATAAAAGACAGGTCTCTAATTGCTGACTTAACTGAAATTACCTTCCAACATACTTATTAGGAAAACAAGCTTTGGCCCCCGTAGACCAGTATGGCTCTGTCTGTATTTCAAGACCTGAGAATATCTGAAAGAAGTTCTCTTTTGATACAGTGAAAATTGTTGGATAAACTCAAAGCTGATTACAGTCATCATAGGCTTATCTTAATTTGGCTGTTTTGCATATTGAATGTTGAAGATGAGTAACGTCCTATTTTGGAAATACATTCCCAGTACTCTAAGTGACTATGAAAACAACTCAGGTTCTTTACTTTTTACCTGCAGCATCAGCTTTCTTAATGACAAATCAGAAATTCAACTGAGAGAATACAGGTTTCTTAGTCTATCCATTTTGTTCTGGCTATCTACTACCAATTACTAGTTCTAGTGCATGTAAATCTTTTGCTTTATGCAGTAGTTTGATCATGACTGTAAGTATGAACCTGTTTTCATAGTCCTGATGTTTCGTTTTGGATGGTGGTAGCAACAGTGGGAAATCTTATCTAATCAGGCCATTGAACACAAGCATGTCAGACGCCTTGTATGTCTGGAGTTGATCATTGCACCATGAGACAAGTTCTGGCCATTTTGTGCACCTCAAATTTAGATCTGTATGACTCAGTTGACAATAATTCTGAGTAACCCTGGAATAGGTTGATACAGATCCAGAACCTCAGGCTGTAGTGTACTGCACAACACAACACACTGTCAGTTTTCATACACTGATTTGCTAAGTCTCTGAGTAACTCTTGCATCATTAGTGGGTTAAACAAAGGTATTGAAAAGGTCTGCCTGAGGTTTAAGGATTTTTATCCAAGGGAAATTATGACAGCATATTTAACATTTCATCCTGCAAAAAATTCTGAATTTCAGGGCCAATTAAAATGTAAAGAAACCCACAGAAAATATACTTAGGTAATGCCTTCATAGATTCAGGGCTAGATTAATCAGACAACATAATTATTTGAATGGATTTGTCCAAGGAAAATGATATTTCTGTACAGTATGCTTTGAGGTCTTTTTCTCTCACACCATTGAATAGTTTACAAAAAAAAAAAGCCCACAACTGTGCTAAACACACACAGTTGTTTGGTTGTACCAAGTTTTTGTTCCAGCAGTGGAATTCATTAAAGCAGCATGTTCTGTGTATTGCCAGCAGGTCATCGGTGCATGCTTGAGTCAGATTCCTGACCTTTCTTTTCACTTGCCAAGTCTGTTAGATTTTCTCATCCTGAAGACTGTTGAAATATATGTAATTTATAATATATCTAGTCCTACTTTTCTCATAGCTGAGACTATCTTCACAGGAGTGCTCATTAGTTTTCTCTGGTAATTATTGACTAGTTTATTTTATACAGAGTCAGATGCTTAACTGTATGAAATAGAAATATTTTCCCCTTACCTAACGAAAATTGCAATTGAATTTGAAACCTATGTGAGATAAGCTTTTTCCTTCAGTGGGGTGATTGGAGGTCATCCTAAGAAGCTACTCAACTGTATATATTTCTAGTAAATAATGTGGACTTGTAATTTTCTAATCTGATGTTCTGGTTTCTTGTATTGTCCCTAACCTCCGAGTTTCAGTGCTGTATTTCACACCCTCATTTGATTTTGGCACTAACCATAAGCATCTCAGTCCATACAAGTCTATGTGTCAGGCCAACTCCTACATTAGGTTCGCTATCTTGAATCTAAAAATTATGCCCCTGCCTCCCTAATTTCATAGACACTCTCAGAACATTCTCAACACAGTTTACTTACCTCAGACCTATCATTGTGAGAGCAAACAAGGGATTTTTTTTCTGTTTCCAAGTTAGAAATATTTGCAATTTTTCAGAGTCAATGAGGAGGCTACAACAACCTTGCCATCAGATAGGTCTTTTAGCTGTTCTTTTTCCAATTCACAGGAAGAAATGATCCTGTCAAGAGACAAACTTCCTTGAAAGGAATTTTGCACAAGAACAGTGAATATATGCGAGGGCCCAGTGCTGAAACGCCAAGATCTGTATCAGAGTACTAACTCCACTGTTATTACGGTAAGCAGACTTTTACACCATCTAGATCCACAGCAATGTAAATACACACCAGACTCCCCTGAACCAAAGTGTGGTATTGATTTTGGTGTGCTCTGCTGCACTGTTAGGGATCTTAATGACATACTGTTACTTCAAACAGCATGACAATCTTACTAAAATAATCTATTTTTCCTCAATAATTAGAGGCAAAACAAAAGTTAGGTGATCCCAAAAAACCTCTGATGAGAATTTCTCTTAACATTCCTTTCGATCTCTAGTGCTCCTGCTCCAAAGGAAAGCATCTAGATAAGAGAAGAATCATTTCGTAGGAAAGTGTTTCCCTTATAGACAAGTTTTAAACATCTTTTTCATCATCAGAAAGGTTTTTGTCACTGACCATACTGAGGCAGGATTTCTTAATAAGAAGTGTTCCTCTGGAACACTAGTCAAAGGTAAAAAACATAATTTTGGGATTTGAAAATTATGTGGACCCATATTCCTTTTCTCCATTCTTTCCCATCCTGCTTGTCTGAGCTGGCAACAAAAGGAATATAAAATATGCCTGCACTGGGTGATACAAAAATGAATTTGAACACCATGGACCTGTTCAGAGTTTGGCACAAACTTGCTATGTGTTCGCCATCCCTTTCTTCAGGGGGAACCTATATGTCCTGCTCCTATGTGCATCAAAGGACAGATCTCTGTGTTGCCTCTCAAGACCCCCTTTATTGGCTTTACAGTGCCAGTAGTACTTCATGAGGTTATTTTAGTGTGGAGATGGTTAGTAGTGAAATGAATTTGAGAATTTAATTAAGGAAATACAGAATGTGAAGTAGCAGCATGTCCCCAAAAATGAAGCTATATAATTTAGAGGATCTAGCCTTTTCTGGCATTTGTTACAGCACAGTGAATGCAGTTCATTTCAGTGTGATTTCAAAAGCAGATAAGGAAGTATGTGCATTATAGGAATCACTCAAAAAAGATAGTTTGAGTTTTGAGACCATTTGCCTCACAAATGCTTTGAGAGTGCAAAATAGCAGTGGGTAACTTAAACTTTGCCTTAGGAAGGATGTATGATACTCACTTTTTTTAGAGATTATTTTTTTTCTTTGCATGAAAGGGAAACGCCTACAATACAATTAAAAGACTCAAATCTATCCATCACTGAAATCGTGTTGTGTCCTGTGACCTGCAGTAGAATCATAGATTATTCTGGATTGGAAGGGATCTTTGAAGTACATCCGCTCCAACCCTGCTGCAAGGAGCAGGGGTATCTTCTACTAGATCAGGTTGTTCAGAGCACAATCGAACCTGGCCTTGAGTGTTTTCGGGGTGTTACAAGTTGAGATGAAGTTCTGCAGTGCTTCTTCGCTGTCCTGGTCCTTCTACTACATGGTGTGCTTCTGTCAGCCCATGAGAGGAGTAAGGCTACTTCTTTCACACATAGAGCTCATAATGGTTGTAGTAACTTTACTTTGGAAGAAGACTGGTGCCTTCCCTTTCCCAATGTCCTTTTGTTATTTTCCCCTTGCCCAGTCCAACTTTTCAAATGAATCTTTTTCTTATCAGTCACTATGTAAGCACTGTTTTCCCACACCTGAAGACCCATGGACCAACGTTAATCATGCACAAGCTTTTTCACACAGCTATTTTGTAAAGTCACTCAGTAGAATGCATGTCAGGAAGTGACAGAGAGTATAAGCCTTCAGTTACTCGCCTATACAAGGTTATTCAATTTACATAGATGTGATTAAATTACCTCATTAAAGGCAATTAAATCTGGTGTCACAGTGTTAAAGATCTACAGAAAAACTGTATTACTAAAAGCAATTCCCACTGCAAGTAACTCAAATTAAAAAAAAAAATGATGAAAGGTTATCTCTATGCAGTATAATTTGCTTGTTTCTTTACTGGCTAAGTAATTCATTCTGCAGGTCTTTGAAATTAAATTAAGGGAACAACTTCATAAAAGTTTTAGGGCTGCAGTAACTACATTTGAGTGCTGGACTCTAGACATGGAGCTTCTGAAGAAGCCACCCATACTGACCTCCAGAATGGCCAGCTGAGCCAAGGAGAGCTGCATTGATACAGACCTCTCACACAGCATGTCTGTGCATGCGCTCTTTCTGTGCAGAGTGAAATCTGCCATGACAAAGGTTCTATCAATCTACTAAGACTTGTGTTCATCATGTGTTCTTGCTGATGAGCCCTTGATATCCTCCAAGATAGTTGTACTACACTTATGGTGGTCAGGTTTCTGTTAAAAATACTGTGTAAATATGCTGTGAAACGTGAAACAGATGAAACAGTTGTAAAACAATGCTGAGATATAATGGCTAATCTCACGCTAACTTCAGAAATTGTCAGTGCTGTATGATGATGTGTTGCCCTCTCACTTTAGGAAAAAATGTAGAGCAAAAGCAGGGTTTCTGTTTTTCCCTATTTAGCTAATGAGAGTTTGACTGGGGTATAAGCATTTCATCTTTACTACCCTGCTATTTTCGCTCATTTTGGAAAACAATAGAGACTTGGATGTTTTGTATAACAGGCTTGTAACCCAACACATACATCTAACTTAGCAACTTGCTGGAGTATTACATCCCTCATGGCAATGTAGTCCCTGCTATGCATGGAAGCAGGCCCCTTCTCTGTCTTGAACTGAGTTTCCTGCTTTGAACATATCCCATTATCTCTGCCCTTGGGTCAGCATTTTATGTGCAGCATTCCCTCCAGTGGGCTGTATGACAGCAAAATTTTTGTGCCACAGCTCCTCTGAGATTAGCCATTCTCTCCCCACTCCTCAGGGTAGGAACAATGGCTGCTAAAATGGTGACAGGAACAGAGAGTGGTTTCAGCTTCCCTGTCTTTTATGTAGCCACAGGGCAGAAAGAGGACTCAGTCTTTCAAAGCTCTATAGGGGAGATGTAGGCCTCAAACATTTCCATGTACATGCAAGAAGAGAACATGCAGCTAAAATGCGTGATTCACAATGATAATGCAATCTATCCCGAGCATCATAATTTTCCTTTTCTTGTTGTACCTTCTTCCTATCTCTAGTAGTACAGGCAACTACTTCAGAAGTTTGACTTTGTCATATTATTGTGTGTCACACCTGAAAATGTAGCTTCTCCCAAAATCTGATTGCATTGCCTCAGCTCCTATGGCAAAGGGATCAATATGACCAATGACCCAGTCAACGTATCTGGGTGCTACTTTGAATGAGCCAAGAGCTCATTACCACAAAATACTCTACACCAGATGTGATTTGCTTATAAATGGCATAGTAGTATCCAAACCAAAGACGGATTGTCAGGAGGTGCACCTTAAAATGAGAGGACTGCTAATGAAAAGACAATTAAAAATATTAGCAGAACATTATTTTAAAAGTGTATCACTTTCAGTAGTGGTTTTTCACAGCTCTCTCTTTTCTTGTAATGTAAGGCATAACAAGAAATAAATATCCTAAAACACAGCCCCATCTACAGCCTCAAAGAAAAAAAAAAAAGCAACTAATGTGAAAGAACAGTAACCCCAACTCTGGGGATTTTTTGTGTTGTTTAAAGCCCTACATAAATCAAGAGGAGGCCCACAAAGGGAAGACTGGTTTCAGGGACTGGTCTTGATTTTCTGCTTAGGATAATCAAGATCAGGAATCCATCTCTAATTAAAGGCAAACAGAAAATATGCAGGATTTTCACATACATTCTTTTCATACTCATAGTTCAACGTGTTATGTATATAGTATTCTTTTCCTTTTATTCAACTCAAATTATGTGCAGGCAGCTTCAACTGCAGGGAAAGGTTGGGAGTATTTAGGATACCTAGAATTTAACTCCTTCACTCCCACAATAGAAAGACATGTTTCTTTGTCAGAGGTATTCAACAGAAATGTTGTTTCTATTTTCAACAGAAAACATCAATGATTATGTGTAATTCTGTTATGTGGGGGGTTTGTTTGGTGGTTTTTTCTTGGGCTTTTTTGTGTTTGTTTGGGGTTTTTTTTGGGGGGGAGTATTGTTTTTTTGTTTCAGTTTTGTTGGGTTTGGGGTTTTTTTTTAATTTTTTTTTTTTAATTTCTTTTTAAACTGAGTATATTGCAGTCAAGATAGTTGCCTGGTTTCTTTGAAAATAAGATATGCTTTTAGTTTTAATAAACATAGTGCTTTTTCCTTGTCTACTTCTGTTGTAGCTCTGGTTCTTTTTGCAGTGATTTTCCATGAATATGTCATTCAAATGAATGAAATTTAAGCAGGATGTGGGTTTTGTCACTT
The DNA here is from genome assembly GCA_013399695.1 of Formicarius rufipectus. Taxonomy (NCBI): domain Eukaryota; kingdom Metazoa; phylum Chordata; class Aves; order Passeriformes; family Formicariidae; genus Formicarius; species Formicarius rufipectus. The sequence continues at coordinate 138,784 of VXAU01003167.1, forward strand.
TGATCATGATGTTGTTTCCCAGATGTAAGTTTTTCATTAAGACATTAATATTGGCAGATTGGGTATTACAGTTAACTGAACAAACTCAAGTATGTGGAAGGACCACATCATTTTGCATGGTGATGTTCAAGTTCCCCTTTCTCCCCACACAGTGATGTCTGGGGTTGATTTACATAAATTCTTAGATTTCTAACAGCAACACCCTGTAAGCTGAGCTATTTCTTATGCTTTTGGCTGCCTTTCAGAGACATACTGCTGTCACTTCCATCACTGAGTTGGTATAACCCAATGAATCAATGTCTGATGTCTAGTTTTTAATAGAGGAGAAGGTTTCTGATTATATATGTGGTTGTATTTAATTCTGTGGCAATAAGATGGATGAAGATTAAAGTTTGGCTGAGGTAGTTCCGCCCTGGGATTCTCTTTACCTATACTAGGAATACACTTACTAACACAACTTGACTTTGTCCATAAACCACGTTTTTCATAATTAAAAAAGCTCTGTGTGTTGAACTAGATGATGAGCTCTGACCCAGCCTTCTGACAGGCTAGTTATGCAGAATGATTTAAATCATAAGCTCTTAAGAAAGGCAATACTGAGGTAATTTCCAATCAATGAAAGGATTTTATACCTTCAGCAAAACAGTTTTCTCAGGAAAAAAAATAATAGTCAATGTACTTGAATAAAAGAGTCAATGTTTTTCTTCCTTGATGTGAGAATAGTAGTAGCTGTGCAAGGAATACTGGAACATTCTTCTGTAATGACTATTTATTTCTGTGGGCTGTTGGTCTAGTAGTTAGAGGCTTCCTGTAAAATCATTTACATTATTGTGGATATTTTGGGGGTATGTATTTTTTAACAAGTTTGTTAAAAATAACAAAAGCAAACAGGCACTTCTTAGTTAGTTAATGCATCCTTGGTTCTTCCTTTTTCCTTCTCTTCTGTTTATAGCTCTCTACCATTAACTCCTCTGAAAAAAAAAAAAAAGTGAGCAATAAGAAAAGGCTGAAGTGGAGAGCAGGCAGCTAGGTCTAAAATAATTCCAGAAGACATCACTGAAGACAGAAGTTTAGCTTCATCAGAACTCAAGTAAATGGCCCATTCTTCCTTCAATGATATCAATTTGCATCCCCTCCACAAGACCAAGTACCTTTTGCTTTCCAACCATTCTCAGCCCTGCCGCTATTGCAGCATGTACCCATTCTTACTCAGATTTGCTGAGTTACTGTGACTCTCCATGTTCTGCTTTCTCTGCTGCACTGACAGCCTGTAGGTCTTCCCTGTAGGCATGACTTCCCTGCAACTCCTTCTCTCAATCTGTTTCACCACAGTCTGCTTTCTTCTGGGCATGATGGATTCCCACTCTGCAGGGTTTGGTTAGAGGCACTGACTCCAGCTGAAGTTCATTGCTCTTCCTGCTCTGTTTTCTGCCCAAATCCACAGTATGAATGGTTTACCTTTATTTTATAGCAGGTCTTGCATTGCCACAGGTAATAGCAGAGTAATACTTTAGTAGTATGAGAATGACATCATGAGTAACTCAACCTGCATGAGTGGTGGGCGTCAGCAACTGTGCTTGCAGGGCCAGACAAAGCTGTGCTTGCTTGCACATCAAAAACCTCATGAGTGCTCAGGCTAATGGAGGTGATTAAATATGACACTAGCTTTAATTAAATTCTAATTTTATTTGGTAATTTAAGGGGTGCATTTTGTGGCTTTTTGTTTGGTTTTTGTACTATAGTACTCATCAATAAGAAATTAAACTGGTAAGCAGGTAAAATTGAGCTTCATAAGTTTTTTACTTATTAAATTTGACTTTGAGCAAGTTTCTCATTTATATATTTTGAAAAGTATGAGACAGACCAACTTTTCTTTCCAATCTTGAGTCTCCTTTTACTGCACATTGCTTGGTGTGGCCGATTATCTCCATAACTGGGATCCTCATTCGGTCTTGAGTATCTGAAATCCAAGACTGATGAGTATTTCCAAATAAGAAAGAGGTATTTATGTATAAATTGTATATTCTTGAGGGAATGCATACTGGTTTTTTCAGTATGAGCACATGTAGGGATGAGCACTGTCCTATACAAAGAATCCCCACTGCTGACCTGCACTTTTCTGGAGTCCAACAAGGAAAGAAAATTTGTGGAATTTACACACCCTGTGGAGTTTGAGACTGTTGATAAAGTAAGGAAGAAATAAAAACAAAGTTCGTGAAATTTTGAGTCATCTGCTCACTGACTATAAATCTACAGCAGTCTATTTATCACTTCCACCAAGGCTACAGCAACTGAAATAGGCAAGAGAATACAGCTGCCTATGCCTGTATGCAGAGTCTATTGTCAAAAGATGAACATAAATCAACATCATAGAGCTGGTGCCTAAATGGCAAAGTTCACAATCCAAGGGAGAAATGGAGTGATGGCTGTATGTGAGGTAGCCCTCAGCACTGCACTGGATGGTCAGGTTCTGGTAAGGTTTTAACTTGGATATCGTACTTAGTTCTGGGTTCTGTGCTTAGAGATACTCACAGGTTAAGGAGAGAAAGTCTAAGACCACTTGTGAGGATGATCAGGGCTCTTAACATTTCTCTCAAGGAAGGACATAATGAAATGGTTTCTTTTATCTCAGAGATAGGAAGACTGAAGCGGGAGGTGTGATACCTGCACTCATATGTGTGAGCACTTCATGTCCACGCAGGGTAGAGCAAAGTCTGGTCAGGTGCAGCAATGAAGATTCAAGTTTGATATTAGAACAAAAGTTTCTCACAGCAAGCATATGGAAGTATTGGAGAAACTGCCTTCATCGCAAAAGTCCTTGCAACTGGATTAGATAAACATCAGCCTGGAACAGTTTACATAATCCCTGCCTTTCCCAGGTGGCCTTCTGAAATTCTTGCCAGCCTTGAGATTTCTGTAGGAAAATGACCTAAGTTTTTTCTTTTCTGTACCTGAATGGTTTTTTCCAAACCTTGCAGTGACATAACGTAAAAGTAACAGCATCTACCTCAGCACCCAGTCTTACTGTAATTTGTTAGCAATGCCAGATTGTATTCCTGTGAGAGCTTCTAAATTTTACAAGACCTTTATAAACATTTAAAAGTATACCATTACCAAAGTTTTAGCAATATCTTAAGAAAGGCTTGTAGCAGGGACAGCCATCCTGAGTATGAAAAAATATGTCTCTAGGTGTAGGTATAGCAAGTCCTCAGATAACTTATGAGACCAGTCGTTTTGCCTCCACCAACATATCTGAAATAACGAAGTGCTTACAGAAAGATTTTGACTGTTATGCCTGATATTTTTATATTCCCTTATCCTTTTCTGTTTAAATTGAGACATATTCTTTATTTTTTAAGGCAAAAGAGCACACATACTTCAAATTAATAATGATGCAACAATAAAGTTCAGTTGCACTGCTCGGACAAACACGCAGTGTGAGTGTGCAGGGTTAGGAGTCCTGGGGTATTTGGGGCACTGTTTGACTAAACTGCAGGGGCCTCACTGTAGGCTGATAACTCATGGTGCCAGGTCAATGGTGAGATATCTTCTTTAAGTGTTAGCCAGAATTTGTTGGCAGGCAGCAGGGAAGTGGATAGAGGCCTGGAAGGTCAGATGTTGTTCCAAGTTTGTCACAAATATGCATTAGGGAACAGCAATGTGGGGGTGGACAGGGCTGAGACACTAGATTTAAGCAGGAGACTGGTGCCTGACTCCACCATCATTGCAGACAGGAGTGTGGATAAAAGAACACAAAACTAAAATGCTGTTTTTCTTCAGACTTTTTGAATAATGAAATAATTGTAGGGCTGCCCAGAGTATCAATGTTAACGCAGGTCTATCCAGTATAGAAAACATGATTGCATACTTCAATGATTTTGAGGCATGACTGCTGAATGTCACACAGATTCCTGCTGTAGTTGCAAGCAGGACAGATTTTCAGTGCCTACAAAGAAGGACATAAATTCTCTAAATACTCAATAAAATCAGACTACCTATGTGCCATGTACACTTCCCATCCAGTAGCATGGATAACTATGGTTGCTATTTAGTGAGACCATGCAACCTTAAGTCATTTCCTCTGGTTCATTCCCATTGCATTGCACCAGATCCACTACAGCTGCATTAGAGATGATACAGGATGCATTTCCTCCTATTCATTTTCTGGTTATGGACCTAATGTCCATCAAGTAGCATTATCCTTTCAGAATTTGATTATGCTGTCTGTCTCATTTGGCAGCAAGTTCCATTTTTATGAGGTGGTATAGTATCATTTTTCATCAGAGAGACTCCTGAGCTCACCTTTCTGATTTTTGTTCTAGAAAATTTTGGTTCCTACACTTAAGTTACTTAAAAATAGTATCTTTGAAGCATGCAGAGCTGGGTGGAGGGGAGGGCAGTTTTCCTGCACGTATCTGTGGACTTTTGGCTGGTTACCTGTGGGACTGCATGGATGTAAAAGCATCCTTATAGTCTTTTATCAACTTTCTTTCATGTGATGTGTCCTTAAGATGGTGTGCATATTTCCCCATCCAGTAAAAAACTAGTTAAAGTTTTACTTAAATTGATGCCCTCTCATCTTTAGTTGTCTAGGGTTTAGTATTTAGGCAACAAGTGTTGTGTGTACCTAAAGCTAATTCAGGTCAGAATGATCACTGCTGTTATAGCATAATAGGGAAGAAACTATTGTGAGTACTTCTCCCAGTATATCTAAGGGGAAGTATTTGATCAAGTGCTCACAATAACGGTTGAGGATCAGCCTCCATACAGGTGTACCTTTGGTCTCTCCTCTGTGAGTGAAGTCAGTCCAATGGAGAGATCCTGCCTCTACCACTGCCCTGAGTGTCCACAGTCTGTGGCGGAAGAAGCTGATGGTGAGACTCGAACTTCATGTGGGTTCCACAGGTACTCCTTTCAGAAGGATTTGAACACAGAAGTTTCTGCTGAGAAAAGGTCCATATGACCCAAGGCTTCCTGAGTTTTTCAGTTGGCTCTTCAGTGCTCACAGGATGCCTTTATGTGCAAAATGTTATCTCTGTCTGTAGTGTCAAGGCCAGTGGCATCCTGGCTTGTGTCAGCAATAGTGTGGCTGGCAGGATGAGGGCAGTGATTGTCCCTCTGTACTCAGCATTAGTGAAGCCACATCTCGAATCCTGTATCCAGTTCTGGGCCACTCACTCCAAGAAAGACATTGAGATGCTGGAGCATGTCCAGAAAAGGGAAACAGAGCTGCTGAAAGGTCTGGAGAACAGCTCTGATGAGGACCCACTGAGGGAGCTGGGGTTGTTCAGCCTGGAGAACAGGAACCTTACCGCTCTCTGCATCTACCTCAAAGGAAGATGTAGTATGGTGGGGATCAGTCTCTTCTGCCAGCTAACAAAAGACAAGATGAAATGACCTCAAGCTGTGTCTGGGGAGGTTTAGATTGGATATTAGGAAAAAACTGTTCACAAGAAGGGTTGCCAAGTATTGGAACAGACTGCCCAGGGTAGTGGTGGAGTCGTCATCCATAGAGATATTTAAGCGATGTGCAGATGTGGTGCCTGGGGATGTGGTTTAGTGGTGAACTTTGCAGTACTAGGTTAAAAGTTGGACTTGATGGTCTTAGATGTCTTTTCCAACCTAAGTGATTCTCTTATTCTGTGACACAGAAATGCACTCTGCAGTCCTTAAACCTGAATTTTGTGGCATGGGAGTGAAAGAAAAAGCAAAAGCCTTTGACCTTGTTAATTAAGTAAATCAAATTTTCTGTGACTGGCAATATTACATCATCCTCATGTCATTTCTACAGGACCTTTCTAACTCTAGCCTGTAAACTATGGCACAAAGTGCATGTTAAAATCTCAGATCTGAAACTTCAAAGCAATTACTTTCCTAAATGTAAGAGTGGCGATGGTAGCTTACCTGGTATTACTGCAACCAGAAAAGAGGTAAATGTAGATAGAAGTAGAAAAAAACTCTTAACATTTGTATATTTTCTGTAATAGCTTAAATTTAGCTCATTGAAACAGTTTCATACAAGGATACCTTGTGTCAGGGAGGCAGGCTTTTCTTTATAAAGTATTTTTTTTAAGTTTTAAAAGTTAGGTAGAGGGTTAAGTATACACACATACCCTTGAACAGATACAGAAAAATTCTAAAAGGAGTGGGTTTTTGTTTGTTATATACATACAGTTATGCATACATGCAAACCCACGTTTCATTTAACTTTCTAATTGACAAATGCTGCAGAACAAAATAGTAAAATCTTGATTTGCTGCACCTTAAAAAGCAACCTCCTCTTTCCAGATGCCTCTGGCAGGAGAGAGCACAGTTAGCGAAACAGACCACTGCCGGGTTGAAAGTACTTCCAGTAGAGTTGACAGCAGCACTTTGTCTCCGTGGAAATGCCTTGGAGCTTGAGTCATGCCTTGCCCCTTCAGACATGCTCGGTACAGCTCCCCCTCGCTCGCCGGCCCCCACCTCCTTCTGACAGCCTTCCTAAAATGCCTTTCCTGCGACAGGGAGGCAGCCTATGTTGAGTGTAAACTCACAGCTCCACCTATTTCCCTTTTTGCCTTACTTCATTTCAGGTTTTCAATATTGTTATAACATACAACATACTGCAAAACAAGTGATCCTTCCTAGACTTCTTTAAAAGTTCAGATATTTAATATAAACATAATGCTTTCTTTGGTCCATATTCCTACTGCACAATTCCATATAAGATGAAGTAAGCTATAGTTGTTGGCATCTTGAATTTTTTTAATAAGACTGTGTTAGAGGATTCCTTCTCTCCACTTCTCGAAGTCTTCAAACTTACTAGGACTGTCAGAGAAAAGAAGGAAGTGATACCAGTTGGGCCACTTATTTACAGGCTCACCACTCTTCTCTTGATTTTTATTTTCATTATTCCTTGCTCTCTCCTAGCTCTCTCCTAGCTCTCTTTCTAGAGCAGAAACATCTGTCTCTCTTTCTTCATTGAGGACAATCATTTATGAGTCTCAGATTTACCAACAGTATCACTTACGTCCAGCAAACCTCACTCCCGGTCTTCTTAATTGCTTTCCATCTGCTTTTCCCTCAGTCATATTGGTTAGCAGAAAAATGATGACAATCAACAGTAATAGCTTCTTAAGTTAGTTATTTATTAAGTCAAACCTTTTGCAGATACAAATGCAACAAATATATGCTTTGTTAGGGTTGTCTTTTTTTTAGAAAGAGTTATCTTTGAATTGGACCTAGTTGAAAAATAAAATGCAATAATTCCAGAAGCTGGTAACTGTATGGGAGGAGGGAGTGGTTTGCCTCCTTTTTTTATTTTTTTATTTTATTTTAAACTGACTGATGGTCTTAGCCTTTGCTTTGAACTCTTAAACTTCTTCTGAAATTCAGTAGTTGTAAGCTTGACTCAAGGAAAGAATAGAGCTCCAGAAGTTGCTGTTAGAAGCAGCTACTGTGGTCAGAAGGGGATGGTCCTACTAGGGTTTGGGGTTTTGCTCTTGGGGTTTTTTTCTCTGGATTTTTCCCCCCCCCCCCTCCGTTTTGTTTTGTTTAAGTGAACATTTATATTCTTCTTTTCCCATGACTTTCCCCTCTTCTGGCTAGGTTGCTCCTTTGGTCTCCTAGTGGGAAAGCAGCACTGAACTTGCAGTGCTGAAAAGATGATTAATGGTAGGCAAAACTGTATACAACGTGCAGTTTATTTGAGGGGGAGGAGCGTGCAGTGAAATGCCGCATTGGAGAATTCTAGGCAAATGGTGTGTGAAATTGTTGACAAATTGCCCTCATTAAACTCACTAAATGAATGCTTTCATGAGAACATTGGCTTGATATCACCATGTATAATGTAACTTCTACTTGAAATTGCATGTGCTGCTATTCTTATCTTTAAAACCCTTGTAACAGCTCTAATGTCCTGATAAAGCCAACCATTGTAGCTGTCCTCACTGTCAGTACACGGGATGTGAAGGGAAATTGCTGAGGGTGATTTCCATGAGTGGTTCTGAATTATTCATTAGTTTATTCATTGCCATTTTGAACCCAGTCACCAGAGTTCATAAATGCCAAAAAATTGATTTAGAAATGCCTTAAGTTCCTCAGAGTCCTTAACTTGATCCCCATCAATGAAAGGAGCAATAAAAGGACAAAAGTCACAGAAGTCTCTGTTTTAGAAACACAACTTTGGATTCTGTTTAGCCTTGTTGATGGTTGAAAACTTTCAGAAAAAATATATTGTAAAGGCGATGATGTTTGTTGATGCAGCATGTTCACTAGCACATAAAATCAGTGCGCACTAGATACTTGCCCCGTCAAGTTGAATTCTGGCTATCAGCCTAAATATATCCTGCTGGGCAAAGAATGAAGTGTGAAGTCATCACAGAGAGAACTGCATAGACTACTCAGACCTTCAGAGATGAAGGTCAGGCCATGGCCTTAGTGCCCAAGCTTGTTCCACACATAGTGCACGTTTGTTACCAGCTTTTACTACAGTAAAAGGGAAAGCAGCCATGCAAAAAACTACCAGTGTTCACTTTTCATCTTTAATTAAGCATTTGCTCTGGCTGCTTCAAAGGTGTAGAAGATAACAGTCAATTCATACTGAAAGATGATCAGTATGATGACAAGCTGAAAAATGGCTTTCCTTGACCAAATATATACCATGCAGAAAATGACGTAAGTATTGATATAAGGCTGCCTTTGCGTTGAAGACTGAGGGTAATTTTGAAAAGGAATCATAGTAGAAGAAAGCAAATTGTGGCATGAATATAATGTCAACCACTGATCCACTAGGGGTAAAACCAGATGTGGCTGGTCTTTCTTAGAGCTTACTGCAAGTAGAGCCCAGGTGGAAAAAGGAATACAAGGAAAGGGACATCACATAAACAAGACCACAGAAGACTGGATTTCCCTCATCTTTCTTCTCTATCACATCATGTGACTTCTCAACTCATACTCGTGCACAGCTCTGGTAACCCTCTTTCTTTTCCTTACAGACAGGTAAGCATGAGTGAGACAGGAACATCTGTGAACTTTGGGAAAGATTTTTCATTTGCACCTCGACTTTCCAATATCAGAAAAATTGTACATGATTGAATTCCACTGATCCCCATTGTTACAAGCTGTGCTAGAAAACTGCATAAACAGCTGCAGACAGGGAAGGGTCTGTGTGGATGCACTCTAGTTGGCCTTGGGAAAGCCTGGGATGTACCTTAGAGTACTGTTTGGGGCTGTTAATCTCCCCTTGCTGGCTTTAAACTTAAGTACCTTGAGGGGAGTACCTATTATCCCTTCTACCAGTTAACACTGAGGGTGTGAATACACCTATAGTAAGTGGCTGGCATATAAGCACTTAGGAACATAAACATCTGGTTTAGGTTTTAGTTGAGATAAAAAAAATATAGCCACTTAGATTTGTCAAGCTGCCATAAAGTAGGTAATTTATTTTGTTTTCTACCTTGAGGAGGAGGGTGATCACATCTTCCCTGATGCCACAAACTATGCAGTTCAGTTTCACACATTTAGGGAAGCCTTGGATGAGCTCCACTGCCTTGGAAAACTGTTTCCCTGAATACAGTGTTTCCCTCATGTAAAAATCTAGATAATCTGTGGCTGTGATCTGCTGAGGCTAAAGCTTAGGTGGGAGGCTGCACTCTTTGCACTGTCATCAGATGTCTCTTTGAGACAAGTTTTGTGGTAATGAAACTAGTAAGACTCCTCCTGGAGCCATCAGGGAGGGGCATGTGTGACAAAGGACAGTCACAAAATCAAGGTATCAATGAAAATCAAATGGGAAAGTAATGCTTCAGCTCTTAGCTCACTTTGGAATAAGATCTCTATAATATTTCCCTTAACTACAAAAGACATGCACAAGAGATTTAATATGTATGAGCAAAAAACTTTAGAGTAGTAGATCTGAATGTTAGAGATTAAGCAATTACCTTTGTTTCTGAGAAGCAATTAACTGACTTAAGTAAGCCAGAAATTATCCTACTCATAACATTTTTGGAAATATCAGATGCATGCTAATTGTGCTGGCTTTACATGTAGACACTGTCCTTATGGCAGATTTCCAAACTAGCAATAGGCATATTGGACAAGGGAAGCGGTCTGTGGGGGGATCAAAACTGGAGAAGACAGGGGTCTTTTCACTGAACCTGATGCACTGCATGCTAGAATCACTCTGCTGGAATATTTTCTCTAGACAGAGAAACTTGGTCTCCTATTATGTGAAAAACCTCCTAGCAGAGCACACAAACAAGACAGTCCTATTGTACAAGGGGAAAATATGTGCTCTTATGGGCTGATACCTGAACTGTTTCTTTGCACCCAGAGAGCTGCCACTGGTGTCCTCTGCATGTTCATGGCTGATGTCCACACCTTAGCTTTGTTTCAACAGGTAAATGCTGATATTTGCATAGGCACGTGTTGTGTCTGCACTGTATCACAGTAGTCCAGCCTGCAGCACTGCAAGAGCTTCTTGTTCATGCTTCTTCAAGCACCCATTTTCCTCGAAGTACCACACTGCTGTTTACAAACCAAATTCTTGGTTAAGAGTGCAGGATGTGATGAGAGAGGCATTAGCATTACTGACAACAGAGCCTATATTTGCTGGCTTTGCCTTTGGGAGAAGGTACATAGTTTGCTTTTAGGAGGGGCAAGCTCGCTCAGAAGAAACCTAGTTCAGCTCTATCAGTGAGTTGGGTGATCCAGTGACTGGGCAAGACTCAATTCTGCCAGGTCTATGAGGAGATCTGGTGTCAGCAAAAAGACTTTTTCCTGCCCCCCACTAAGCCTCATGAAAAGCTATCCATGGATTTTTCACCTAAACCTAAGGGAAATCAAGTCAGGCCCTGAAGGAAGTCCAGGCTGGCTGTTCAGTGATTGATACCACCAAGAGAAAACAAGGCATTTTGGCTGCAGGCTGGACAACTTGAGTGTGATGTCTCAGAACTTGATGGAACTCCTTTTCATGTGGCTAAATTTTGCTGCCTCTCCTTATGAAAAGAAGAAAGAACTGGGAAGGAGACCATTAGGGATGAAAAATTCAAGAGCCCATGAATTTTGTTAGACTGTTTTGCATTAACATCAGTCTCAGGCAGAAGAATGGAACTGGTAGTGGCTAGAGACCATGAGGAAATTCGTTCAGGGAATACTGATGAAGACTGGATATAGAAGGAAGTTAGTGGAGATTAGTTCTGAGATGAAAAATTCTGTGAAAATGTGAGTTTACTATTTACCAGCTTGGAAGATAAGACAGTAGAGGCAGGAAGCAGGGAAGGAAGACCAAAAGGGTGAAAGAGAGCTTTGTTGAGTGTGGTATCTGACATACATGGAGCCTGAAACATGGAGAATACCGCTAGCCAGATGGAAAGAAAGGATGTGAAATGAGACACTGGTGTGCATGTGGTGTGGTATTGTTTGTATGTATAGTGGTCAAAGCAGAAGAAACATTCTTACAGAGATGTTATGGTTAGAAGAAACTTGGTGTAATGCAACATCCTTGGACCAGCACCATATGATCCCACAACACCTGCTGCTTCTTGAGAGAATATACATATCACTGGGCAGCATTGGTGGTTCAGTGGTAGAATTCTCGCCTGCCACACGAGGGCCCAGGGTTTGATTCCCAGCCAATGCAACACTTGGGCAGGATGGGCTCGTCAGCCGCCCGGCAACCATCCTAGGAGAAGGACAGCTCTAACTCCAAACCTGGGCAGATGGAGCTTGCTCAGCCCTGTCAGGCCATCCATCTAAGAGAAGGATACTCTAACCAAACCTACATCCTGAGGACCTCGCTGTCACCGTACAAGCTTGCTAGGCCCTGGCAGATGAACCTCAGGAGTAAAGGGTGGGGCCAGTTCTGCACATGCTGTGCCTCACCTAAAAAATCCACTGCGCATGCTTGAGGGATTCACCCACTTTGCGTGGGTAAAAACCCTCCCAAATCTTTGTTCACGAAGTCTAGCCATGATACATATTACTAAAAAAGAAAAAAAAGCTTTATCTTTGCCCAGTGTTAATTCCTGCGGGCTGTTTCTAGACAGGGGTTCCCAGAGGTTGGTCACATCCCTGTTTGGGCAATGTCCACAGTATTAGTGTCTACTATGCACAACCTGGGCACAACCCTCACCCTGCTCTTTTTACACAAGAGGGTCCTGAGAAGGAGGCCACAACTTCTTTCCAAGTTGAAGTACAGACACAACTACAGTGCTTAGGAAGTCTTATGTTGCCAGTAGTACTTCCTTTACTTCAGTTCAGGGCAGTCTGTTTACCAGAGTTTAGGCTTCCAACCCTGAAAATCATCACTATAGATGTCAATGAGATGAGGCAATATATCTTCTTAAGTTCATTCTTTTCTCAGTTCTTGGAGAATGCACCAGCCAACACTGTGTTTTAAATCCAATGAAAATCCTGTATGTTCAAATTGCAAGGTCAGACGTAAGCTGTGAAATGCCAGAATTAATTTTGCCTCTACAGTCCTACTATGTCTCATTGTGCCTATGCATTAAAATGCCACAATTTACATAATTGCCAACTGCTTCTGGGAATGCAGTGGTTTTGCAGCATTGGCTGTAGGCCTCGGGCTTGTCTGTTGTGGAAGGTATATTGTGAACAAGGCAGGGGAATTCAGGATGGTGGTTCTGGAGTTACACACAGTCTCCATTCCTGTGTTTTCTAACACTTGAGACTTAGGAGCTTGACTTTTCAAACTCACTATTCTTTTCAACAGATTTTTACACTTAATGTAAAACATGTTTCAACACACTCTGAGTTTTATTTATTGCTTTTGTTGTTGGACAAAGAGAAAAATCAGGTCTGAGTGAGGATTTTCTCTGGTAAAACAGAAAAAAAAATCAGCAAAAAGTCTTACAGTCTCAGGTTGGTTAAAAACCTGTTAAGGTTTGAATTAATTGAGCTTCTGAAAGAAATTTAAAATAAAAAATCGTTATTTGGTAGAACTGCCTGTAATCTGTTCGGTGATCCTATCAGACAAACTTATCATAAGACAAGCTTGTCGAAGTCAAAAATATCCTGGAACTTGAACACCACCTTGATTTAATGAATTTCAACCAGACCTATTGAAGTCACTGTGGGACTGGAGCCTTTGCTTGTCTGAAGCAGCCTGACCTCATGCAAGTGGATGCTATGAGAGTTCTCAGCCAGCAGAACAGACTCTACTAAAAGCTCCCCCTTAAAATACAATCTGAGCTATCCTTAGATCCTGCAGCTTTTTAGCCATGTAGATCAAATCACTCATAATTAAACTGAAACAAAATGGCACATACTTTCAGGTCGTAGGGCAATGAGACCATATCTTTATCTGTAATGATGAAGATAACACAGACTTCTTCTTCCTTTATGAGGTTCATAGTAGTAATGGATCATTTTGTAGTTAATGAAACAATATGCTTTCGATAATTGTTTTAAGTTGCCAGAAACATATTAGTCAAATTTCTTTTGGATTCTTTTTCACTTTACAATGCCCAAAAGCAGTCAACACAGATATTATCATGAAGCATTCACAAAATATATGCAGCCCCATGAACATGGTGATGTAAAAGTAGACTTAATTAGAAAAATATTACTTGGCTTCTGCTCTCATTAAAAGGATACTGACTTTTAAAATAATTTTATTTAAATTCAAATTGTGAAATTAAATGCTTGAAATGTCTCAAGTAGGAAAAATCAAAGCTTCCTACACAAAATAGGAAACAAGACTTAGTAGTGTTGCTGGAATTTTAAGGCCTGGGATACAAATGGCTTCGACATAAGGCTACTTGGAAGTAGCTGGAAGTTTTCGGGGTTTGTTTACTTGTTGTTTGTTTTTGTTTTTTTTNAACTGTGGCAAAAATATCAGAGCCAAAATATTCAGCCTTCGAACTACTGTGATGATGCCTTCTAGAAATAGTTCTGCTGCTTTCAAATTTTTTAATTTTCATTATCCAGAACCCTTTGTTTGGCTACTTCTTCCCAAATCACTGTGGTTTTGTTCATGGAATAGAAAAACGGTGCATCATGAGACATGCAATGAATGACAGAGGGAGGTCCATAATGAATAGAGATGTAACACAAACATTTCCAGTAATGAATGTAGCAACACATGCAAATAGGAACATTTTGGCCCATAGCGTTCTTATTTTTCCTCAAACGAAAGAATTTCTAAGTTCCTCTTGCTGGGACGGGATACAAGTCTAAGAAAAATGTCTCCTCATGAAGAAGGAAAATACAGGAAGGCATGTCTCATATATAACAACAAATCCTTCCATCCTGCAAAACCAGCACTTGATAGTACTTCATCTCCTCCCCTCTTAAGTGGGGTTGTACTGCTTTTATTAAAAGGCAAAAACCCCAAAAGTCATTCTTGTCCTTACAGAAAGCACTTCAGCTCCTTTGGATCATTGAAAAGATGTCATAATGGATGTGCTTTCAGATTCTTTTGCACCATTTGAAGGTGAGAGTATCTTCAAGGATTATTGCAAACTGTGTCACAGAGGCATTATGTGATATGGTTTGGGCAACTTAACTGCCAAGAGACTACTACCAATCCTTTCTATTTATATACAAATATACTGTGTAATCTAAGCTGATCAGACTCAATGTATAAGGTATGGTCCAACTGAAAGTTAAGGAGAAAAAAAAGACTGCAACATAACTTTGCCAAGAAAAAGTGAAATATCTCTAAAATTCTTAAATGAAAATCTTAAGTCTCATCTGCAGGCACCATAATGGTACTAAGTCCCAAACCATATGGCTGGCCTTAATAGGCCTCCCAGGCTCCCACAGTGAATTCCACAATGCACCAAGTGTTTGGTAAATACTGAAGGGCTATAAGACGACTCAGTTCTAGTTGGAACTTGTAGGCCCTCTTTGAACTAGCATTTCTCAGCTTCTCTGCTCATGTTGATGCTTTTGGGTTTATGAATCTCCAAGACTGACTGTCCAAAATGCCTTGCATAAAACAGCTATCCATTGTCAGCAGCATCATCTGTGACAAATGCATTTCTGTTGAGAGTTTTATGTCTTTGTACCAAAATGAGTTTGGTACTTTACTAGTTGTCCCTGTGTGCTCCATCTCATTATCCTTTATAAAGTGTAACAAGATGTGCAGCAAAAATGTTCAGTCCTTCATCAGAAAGCTGTATTTAGATCTCCTAAAAACAAAAAAGACTTTCTTTCCCCTCCAGGCTTTTCTTTCGGACATTTTTGTTTGTTTGTTTGTGTGTTTTGGTTTGGTTGTTTTGTTTGCTGAGGTTGTTTGGTTGGTTGTTTCTGCCTTTTCTGTGTGGGTTTTTTCCTTTTCCTTTTTGTTCTGGTCATGTTGGAAAATTCCTGGAATTTATGTCATAAACTTGACGGAGTGGTAACTGGTTTGCCTAATGTCTTTATTCTTTACAGGGCTCCCTCAACAGCTGAACTTCCTGTCTCACAAAGCACCAGCCCATTTTTGATAAGCAAAATTACTCCTTCGCAAAGGGAATAATTTTAGTTGTGGTGCATCAAATGTTGCATTCAGAGAGAAAGTGCTATATTCCCTCTCAGGGAGCCTTTTTTTTCTGAATCATGTGAAGTTATTTACATACAACTATGCATTTGAGTCTGTGTGAGATGATATTTTCAATGAGCCTGAGAAATGTCTCTCTTATATGCAATAAAGGTTGCTGCAAGAAATGCACAGCCTTCTAGGAGGTAGAAGTTGGCCTTCCTGGCCCTATGACCCACACAGGAAAGCTTTCAGGTGGTTGACTGCCACAGGATACCGAGCACACAGCGTGACACAAGGAGCAGAGGGGTTGCCTCAGGAGTCGTTTACACTGCATACTCCCATCACTGTATTTCAGGCTAAAATTAAGCACAGCTGGGCTGCACATGGAGCAGGGACATGCATGTGCTCTCCCACAGCTGGGGAGCAGCATTGCCCCACAGTACTGGCCAGGGGGAAGATGGTGTGGCCTGGGCGTGCCAGCCATAGCTGTCCATTGCTGAATTGGGTGTGAGGGCTTGAGTGACAAAGGCAGGCTGCAGTGCCATTGAAAGCACTAGTCTTTTCATTAAAATCCTACTCTCCCTGGGTGAGTTCCTAGCAAGTGCTTGGGGTGTGTTTTTCAAACCATACAAACCGCACAGCAGGAAAAAAGTACTTGGATGTATGTCTTTGTTGGCTGTCTGTGGGCCCATATGTGAGGCAAATACTAATCTTGCACCATAACATTTTATTGTCTCACAGAAGGCAGATTGCTTCCACCCCCAGCCCATCCCTGCCCAAGCGGATAACTCTCAAAAAGAAAGTAGATGTTAAAAGCACACCAAGAGAAGGTTAATGACCAGTATCTAAAGGGATTAGAGCCTAATAAACAGTGCCTGATTACTTGTCAGTCATTTGTGCTGCTGGTACCCATTTCAGCCTCAGGTAATAAGCCCATCTTTTATTGAAAATGCACTTTTTTTTTTTTTTTAATTAACCTACTGTCCCCAAAACTTCATCTTTTAGACACCTTCTCTATAGCGCTCTCAGTGTTGATACTTTTGTCTCTACAGTTCCACATGCCATTTGTATATGTTGACAAATACGTAATTTGCTCAGAAATATCTGTACATGCAGCAAGCTGTATGAGGAGCGTCTGATGTCACTTGGTCTGTTCAGTCTGGAGAAGAGGAGACTGAGGGAAGACCTCACTGCAGTCTACAATGTCTTCATGAGGGGGAGAGGAACAGCAGAGACTGATCTCTGCTCCGTGATGACCAGTGACAGAACCCAATGGAATGGCCTGAAGTTATGTCAGAGGAGTTTAGGTTGAGTGTTGGAAAAAGATTCTTCATCCAGAGAGTGGTTGGGCACCGGAACAGGCTGCCCAGGGAAGTGGTCACAGCATCAAACGTGACAGAGTTCAAGAAGTGTTTGGACAATGGTCTTGGACACATGGTGTGACTTTTGGGGTGGTCCTGTGCAGGGCCAGGAGTTGGACTGAGTGATCCTTGTGGGTTCCTTCCAACTCAGCATATTCTGTGATTCTGTAACTGTCTTGTGTGTGTTGTGATATGTTTAGGAAGAGACGCTTTTTCATACACCAGATCAGAGTGCAGTGCAGGGAAAACTGCTCAACTCGTGGTTTAAATCAAATCAGGATTAAAGTGGTTTTGTCTTTTTAACAAGGATATGCAATGATCCGGCAATCAACAAGGTCTATGCCAAGGATAAGTATCAGCAATACAACACATAAAACACAATAATAGATACTTGCAAAGTATCAGTAAAGAGCTATAAACTTCTAAAGATCTCTTTATGACTAATCCTAAAGTCTCACACATACATAGCTGTGGGCTACAAGCACATATCCCTCTTCTGGGAAGTGTGTGTCCCCCTATTTCCACACACCTCCTGCAGGTACCTGTGAAACCCACATTTCAGGTATAGTTACATGTACCTATGCTCCTCCCTATGCTATTGTACGTATACAAGCACCCCTGCACACACCTGGGATGTGGATCCCTGATTGATGCACTCTGACCTGGCACTGGAAAGAGAGCCAGCACCATCTGAGGTGAGGTGTCAGTGTCAAACCAGGCTTGACCGCTATTCTGTGTGTTCCTGTGTCTCTCTCCACCGATCTCAAACTTTCATCCTCCTTTTTCACTTCTTTTCAACCTCTTTACCAAGAAACCCTTGGTAGCTCCTGATTACCACTTAGTCAGGCTAAGTTGTCTGGAGCAAACTTAATCATTACTTAGCCCATTGAGACCAGTTTTGGTATTAGCCTGTTCATACATGCAGTTTACCCCCACTCATATTTGATGGCATCTCTTGAGCTCCAGCCCCTTTTGCTAGGCAGAGGTGGTATGGGCTCCAGTGCAGTAGTGAAAACGTTGCCTCCCAATTCTGTCATTTGGGTGGGCTGCTCTTGGGAAAGGCACTTATCCCACCAACGGTGTCCACTGAGCACACTCCACCGTTTCAGATACGTGAAATCCTGTTAGATGATGTTGGTGACAGCAGGTGAGTCTCTCTCAGAGTTTGTAATAATGGCCCTAACATTTGAGCTGAATGGGCATATATTGCTTCTGATTTCCTGAAAATCTCAGTGGTCTTGGGAGTTTAAGAGTCTGTCTCCTGGTGTGAAAGAAGAATCTGTTTTTTTAAGAACGTTAAATTAAATAGAAGTGTGTTTCCCCAAAGAGCCAGCCATACAGGATACCTGGAGAACTAATGTTGAGGATGCTAAACGATTATTTTTTCTTCGATGTGGCATCAAAGTCCAGGAGTGATTCACTGGAGTTGAGTGTCTGTGCGAATACTACTTTCAAGGCAAAAAAACCAGCTCGAACCCCGGAGCAGCTGGAGGGAACGAGAAGTAAATGACCCGCCCGTGCGGCTTTCTTCTCCACACGGTGACTTGCTGCCAAGTCCCGTGAGTCGTCCGGAGCCGGGCGATGCGGCGGAGGTGCCCAGCCCGGACCGCCGGGCCCGTCGGTCGGAGGGACAGCCGTGCAGTGCCGCCCGGGTGGGGCTGTGCGAGACGCCCCTTCACCCATCGCGCTCCGGAGGGCCGGGGGGGCAGCGGGGCTGGGGCAGAGCTCGGCGAGCAGGAGCGCAGGGAGGCCAGGCTGGGGGCGGCCCCCGGGGAGCTCTGTAGGGACAACAGGCAAGGCAGGGGGAGGAGAGCGGCTGGGGAGCCCCCGGGCCGGGCGCTGTGTCTTTAAAGGCCGGGACGGCTCTGGGCTCCATCCTCCCTCCCTGCCTCCATCCCCATTCCCTCCCTCCCCCGGCCCGGCGGCGCTGGGCGCCGGGAGGAGGCGCCTGCCGCTAACAAAAGTCTGCGGCAGAGGAGCTCCCCTTTCTCCCTCCCCAGGCAACAAGTGGCTGTGGGCGGCCTCCCGGCGGAGGCGGCGGCAGGGCTGTGAGGAGGAGCAGCGGGAGGAAGGCGGGAGCGGCGCTGAAGCATCGAAGGAGCCCCCAGCGCCGGCCACGGGCGGTGGAAGGAGAGCCCGGAGGCCCGTCCCGCTTGTGGATTATAAACTGGAGTTGCCTCCCTTGCCCTGACACCCCGGCTGGAAACCGAGACGGGGAGAGCGCCTCGATAAAACGCATTTTTGATTGCTTGTTTGTTTTTTTTTTTTGTTTTAATTTTTTAAAAAAATTTTTGTTAAGGGTGGGGAAGGGAGGGCGTGGGCCACCCGAGAAGAAACGGGGAAAGTTACAAGGCTGCTTGGAGCATGTCTCCGTGAAAACCCTCGGGGTTCTTTCCCCTTCCCCCCCGGCCCCCCTCAGTGCCCCACTGCATCGCCCGCGGCAGCGATGCTGAGCGGCGGCGTGGGAAAGCGGCGACGAGCATGAAGCCGGCAGGATGGGCGCGAACAATGGCAAGCAGTACGGCAGCGAGGGTGAGTTGGGGGGGCGGGAAGAGGGGCGCTAGAGGAGCAGCGGGAGCCGTCCCGGCCGGGCAGCGGGGGTGACCGGGTGAGGGGCGCCGCAGAGGGGTCCCGACTCTCGGGTCGGGACGATCCATGACACAATCCTCAGGCTCCCGCTGCGTTACGGCCCTTAAAAGCCCCTTATTTATTTATTTTTTTGTCGTCGGTCAGAGCTAAGTGCTGCCGCAGTTCACGCTGTTGGGGCAGCGGTGCGGCTTGCGATGCGAAGGCAGCTCAGGGGTTATGGCAGCAGTAACTTCGCTGAAAACTTGTAGAGCGCTCTTTGTAATCCTACTCTGCTCGTCTTTATATCCCAGGATCCTTATTTTATGCAGTATGGTATATGACTGCTTCCTGTCTGAACAGAAAGAAAAAAGTTAACCCCGGCAAGGGTTGGGGGGAGAGTTAATGTTCTCCAGCTGTTATCCATAGATTGTACTCCTGTAATTTCGCTTCGGTGAAACTTTAGTGGGTTTGGTTTTAGATATACAGGGCCTGATTCGTTCTTGTGAAAACCTATTAGTCTCGCTGGAGTTGCATCAGGGATGAATTTCAGCTGCTTTGCTGCTAGTGTGAAGGACTACTGGAACAGTCAGCTGGTGTCAGGCAAACCAATGGCAAGTACAGAAAGTTTGTCTTCCTGCCAACTAGTTTTAAGCTTTCTTTACCTTTTAGCTGTCGTGTATATGTATTGCCCACCAAGTATTTAGGCAACTTTATCGGATATATGGCTTTCCCTCGAAATATTGGGCAATCATATAGCATCCCCTCCCCCCCCCCGCCCCCCCCGGCCTTTATTTTTTTAATTGTTGAGAGTTTGTAGGTGGAGCGAAGGAGATGGTCTGGAGGTCTGCTCTATATTTTGGGAGTTGAGATGGCAATTGCCAAAGAATACACCTCTCATGTCCAAAATATGCATGAAGATTGTGAAAAGGAAAGGGGGAAAACACCGCTTTTAGAGCAGATTCCGCAGTTCCTTTAAGTTATTGCCAAAGGAGCTCTGCTTTCTGAAGAGTTGAAGTCAGAAGCCTTATGATAAAGATATTCTTGCTGTTGTGAGGTTTCATTCATTTGATGCCATCACTAGAATAACTTCTGCATAAATGAGGTGAACCTAGGGGTTACAATCAAGGTCTCTTTGGATTCCAGCTGAAAGGGGAAATCTTGTGTTTTCCCCAGAGCTGAAAGGGTTCTCTTCACTTGCAAAAAATCATGTTGCTGAGGGATGTTTACCTTAGTGATAGGAAAGCGTGGATGCATCCCTGAGCTTTCTTGTGAATTCAGAAGACTGCTCACTTCAATAAATGTACAACTTTTGGGGAGGAATATGACTGACACAGGCTTTTGCGACCCTTGATGAAATGAAGGAGAGCTTTACTGTTCCCAAACAACCTGATAGGAACTTTGGGGAAAAGCAGGATTGGTGTAACTAGAGTGTCCCTAATAAATTCACCCCTCATTCCTTCCGAGTGGATATTGGGTCCTGGAAATGCAGACTACACGTGGCAAGTTAATTGTTGTAGTATAGACCATTACCTGTGTTGAAAGGTAGAGGAGTGGTTTAACAAATAAATTAAAAAAAAAAAAAATTCTCGAATTCCATGGCCAAAACTTTGATCTTGCAGTTTAGGTAACTTGCCCAAGGCATCCTTAATGTTCTCACGGATCTGTGTTTCTTGGCAACTCTTATGCATCATCAGTTACTGAGAAACATTGAGAAGCTCATATGCTACTTTCTTTCTGGCTGATGCAGGGGAGTACAAATCTAAAACTGGTAAAGGGAGGCCTTTCTTCTTAACCTACTCGTGCTTTTGGTGCCTTTGACAATTGAACTGCTTCACTGCTGTAAAATTTGCTCTTTAATAGGAGGTGATTGTGATCCCTGGTGGAGAGATAGCACTCTGAGGGATCGCCCGGTTTCTGTGTGCTTTAAAAGAAACCTGAATATCTGGGTCGAAGTTCGTGGAGTGGCATCTGTGACGCATAGTTTTCAACACAGTGGGCTTTGTAGGATGATGTTGCACTGTGGTGTGCCATTGTAGGGATGGAGAAGAAGAGCTGAGCTTCTTGAATGCTGTTTTCTGTGTGCTGCTTGCTGATACCTTAGGTGAGTTTTCAGGAAGACAACTGCAAATGGCTTTTAAAATGGCTGTTGTTTTTCACGCATTGTTCCCATCCTCTGTGGAACTGCAGAACATCAGTAATTTGCCCAAAATGCTTCTCATCTCAAAGCTGAAGAGATGCATTAGGGCAAGGATCATTCCTGCTCAAGTTACAACTTCTAATACAGGAGATAACCTTTAGTATTTGGACATTGTGTGTTATGTAGATTGCTACATTGTTATGCTTATCAGTACTAAAGAATACTTTTTAAAATTTTTCTAACTGCAGTGTGTGTAATAATTTCAGGCAGCTGAGCATTTGTGTTTAATCACATAAATTGCACTGTACTGCCTTTATTTGCTTTTCTAAAGCTTTATTGAATAGAGTTTTATTGGAAGTTTTTAAGATGGACAGGAGAGCTGGATGTTTAAGGAGGCTAAATTATTTTGTTTACAGAGTCTGGTGAATAATTTCCAGCACCTTTGAATGTATTTGGTTTTTGTTAATTTCATTTTCTAAGGCAGACTAAAACTTGCTCTGAATGAAGCTTAAATGTGAATGAAATTGCTTTTCTGAAAAATCATGTCATGCAGATGGAATATGAAAGCAACACTAATTAAAAAATAAATAATTTTGTTTGCAGGAGTTTGCCTCTTAAAAAAAATAAACTACCAAATTCATGCTTTCTTAGTTTTCATATTGACAGTTAAAATACATTTTCTAAAGGAGATTTTTTAATGGAATTTTTCTCTTTACCTAAAAAATACATGGAACTTGAGATTTCAGGCTTGTTGTAGTGTGCATTAGATTCAGACTGAAGTGTTAAGTTAGTCTTTCTGAATATGTTCCAGCAGTTGTTTTTCAATAGTGCTACAGATGCTAATCACGACCAAAAAAACCATTTTATCATAGTGCAGTATTTGTAAGGCCTTTGTCCATGCAGTGGAAATACATCATCAGTTACTTTAGGAAAAGTGCTTATTGTTGTCCTTTACTTTCTTGCCATGAGGATAAGTAATTCATCTTTCTGTCAGTTATTTAGTTTTTTGCTGGGGTGTTAAATAAGAGGAGGCCTTGTGTCTGACAGTGGAAGGAGCAGCCTTTTGTTGTAGAAGCTATCAAAGTCAGGTGTTTTGTTTAAGGACTTCTCTTAAAATGTAATACTGTTGCACCTGACCAAACAAGGCACTATTTGTCATCACAGATAAGGGGTCTGAATTGAAGTGTGTTATCCTTTATTGCTGAGTTGATCAGACACCTTGGTGGTTGCTGTTTTTGCTTTGCTGGGTGCTGTTTCTGTAATACTTCTGCTCAGAATAACCTTGTGTGCTGGGCATGAGGTTACGTGGACACTGACTGTAGTGCCAGCTGGTGGCATGGAGACCAGCTGACATCTGTCCTCTTTCTTTGGAAGAGTGCTGTATTCTGCACCCGGAATGGGGCAGCCCTGGATGTGCATGCAGACTGGGGAATGAGGTGCTGAAAAGCAGTGCTGTGAAAAGGGCCCTGGAGGTCTTGATTGATGGCAAGTTGACCATGAGTCAGCAGTGCCTGGACAGCCAGGAGGGCCAGGCGTGTCCTGGGGGACATCAGGTGAAGCATCACCAGCTGGGCGAGGGAGGGGATTGTCCCGCTCTGCTCTGCACTGAGGTGGCCTCACCATTTTGTGTGCAGTTTTGGGTGCCACAGTATGAGAAAGATACCAAGCTATTGGAGAGTGTCCAAAGGAGGGCAGCAAAGAAGGTGAAGCGCCTTGAGGGGAAACCATATGAGGAGTGGCTGAGGTCACTTGGTCTGTTCAGCCTGGAGAAGAGGGGATTGAGGGGAGACCTCATTGCAATCCACAACTTCCTCAGGAGGGGTAGAGGAGGGGCAGGCACTGGTCTCTTCTCTGTGCTGACCAGTGACAGGACCCGAGGGAATGGCCTGAAGTTGTGTCAGGGGAGGTTTAGGTTGGGTATTAGAAAGATGTCTGTCCCCAAGCTCAGTTGGGCACTGAAATGAGCTCCCCAGGGAAGTGGTCATAGCACCGAGAATGACAGAGTTCAAGAAGCATTTGGATGACACTCTTAAAGCACATGTTGGGGATGGTTGTGTGCAGGCCCATGAGTTGGATTAAGTGATCCTTGTGGGTTCCTTCCTACTCTGCGTATACGGTGAAAAGGTGGCTGGATGCTATTCCTCTTAGCACCTGAGGTAGTTTCTCATCCCCATGGGGAGGACTTTAAAACTGCAGGCTTCTGTATTATAAGGAAATTGGCTTTGTGATATGGGTTGGAGGAACAACCTGTGTTCTTACATATGGAAAGCATCTTTGGCATTGAGGTGGAATTGCTGCTTTGCAAAATAACTTTAATTTTTCAACTTGTGTCTTCTTCCCAAGTGACGACTTCATGAATTTGAGGCTGGACAACCAAATTTGAGAGGAGCTAAATGATGGTACAAATATTTGGCAGTATCAGTGTTCAGCTCTTATAAAGGGATATTGTTTTAATGAGTTAACTGTCCAGAACCTGCAGTTGTGGATAAAACTTTCTTTGGGTATCTCCTGCACTTGCTCCTTCCAGAAGCTTCCAGATCTAGAGGTGACGGTGTGCAGCAGCTCCAGCTGATCCAAAATGTATCATGAAAGACTTGATATAACACAGGAACTTGATGCTGTGCAGAACGGGGATGGGAAGGGAGAAATAGATGAAATGGCAACCTAAGTAAGGAAAGCAATATCCTTTCCAAAGCCTTGCTAACAAACGTGGGATTGTTTGTTTGTTTGTTTTTTGGTTGATTTTTTGTCTTTGTTGTTGGGTTTTGTTTGTTTGTTTTTGTATGTTTTGCTTGTTTTGTTTTTGTTTGTTTTGATCTGAATATTTAATTTGGTAGATTTTAATGAAAACCCATTAGAAATAACTTAAACTCAATTCTTGTTATGAAAATATTAATTCTACAAACTTTTGTGTCTCGTATTTTCTATTCACATATCGCTTGGAAGGAAAATTCCAGTGTTGACCCCAATGTCCTGCTAAAGTAAGCACCAGTACAGAAACCTGCCTTTCTCATGGGATGTAGTTGCTATAAAGCACAGCCAACATGGTTCACAAAGGTGGCTGTAATTATGATGTGTGACGTGGTGTACAGTAGCTAAAACTTTCTAGGGATTGCCAGCATGTTGCACTGTGGAGAAATAGGTCAGTCCGTGTTTGTTTTGGAATATTTACATGTTGCATTTACATGTTACTATACGACATGCTAAACATGAAGTTTAACATAATGGGCTTACTGCTGTCTTGCTTTACTGTTCTGATCATTTCTCAGGTGATCTGTTGAGATAATGTATCTTGCTCCTCTCATACTAGTATTTTTTCTTGTGTTCTGGCTTGCCTAGTCTTCTTTTTACACCTCTCCAGTGTGAAATAGCTGCAATTGAACCATAACATCCTCTGTAGGACTACTGTAAATAATATGATGCTACTCAATGGTGCTTTTTGTTGCTCCTGCTTATGTGACTGTCTTCTGCTTTTGGTGTCTGGCCAGGGTTGGTTCTTGCATTTTACGTGTGTCTGTATTTCACTCTTTTCCATTCAGAGAGTTGAGATTTACCTCTTAACAGCAGTATTGGGACAGGAAATATGGCAATATTCAAAATGTCAATCCTTTAAGCAGTATTTTTTTTTTAAAGTGAATTTGCACTCTGACAGCAGCCAACTGCTGTTAACCAAAAGCAGTCTTCAAAAATGCTGCTTATGATACTCATTTTTTGTGTAACTGTCAGCTGAGCAATGCAAAATGATTGTGTGTGTGTTTACTCAGTTTGTCTCCAGAAAGTAAATTTACCCTAAGCTGTGTGCTTATGTTGCATGTTGTTGTCCAGATCGAGTGGCAGGGGCAGGAGGAGGGTCGGACACTGCACTTAACTGAGCTGCTGTGCTGCTGTCAGTTTCTCATAATACAGAATATTCTTTTCTAAAAAATGAACTGCCTGTGTGTGTATTCAAGCATGTATGTTTATACACACATGCACACAAAGCTACAGATTTGTGGGGGATTTAAGCTTTAAAAAGTTGCTAATGTTATTGATAGCTTTATAGAAAATAACTTAGTGGCTAACATGCATGTTATTTCTTAAAATGTTATTCTTTCATAAAAAGCTTCTGGAGGGAGGAATGGTCTCTCTATTTTACTATTTTCTTAATAGATATAAACTAACTGTACTCTAGGGAGTTACATTTAACTTGGGTGGTACCTTCGCTCAATACAAACTAACTGGATGCTTTTCTGTACATCTCAAAAGAAAAAAATCACTAGCTGGGTGCCAGTCAGAGGCCTGAATAAACTTTGCCAGTGATGCATGACATGGAAAGCTTCCAGCAGACCTGTTTCAGCTAAGGTAGTAGGAGTCCAGGACTTGCACATCCTAGTCCTTCTTTTATCTGCTCCCCACAGACATGGAAGGAAACAGGATTGCTTTGGGAAGTTTCCTAAACTGAAACAGGTTGTTTTTTTTTTTTCCCCTTGAACATCATTCTATCAAACTGGAATTCAGTTTGGATTTTATGAAGTTGATACTATATCATTGCTTGGGGGTGGGGAATCAACATGTATTCAGAATTGGGTGTGTGGTTTTAAGTCTAAACTGCTAATGCCAAAAAACTTGTCAGCAAGCTTGGTTTTCTGGCAGTTTTAGTCCTTTGGCCACTTCTGGATTCCTCACTCCTGTGAACAATTCCTAACTAGGAATTGGTTTGCTTCTTTGTGGGTCTTGTATGTTTTAGGAAAGTGAATGTCAGAAAGCAGTGGATGACATTTGAAGGCTGAAATGAACAAGTGTTTTTTTTTCTCCTCTATGTTTTAGTCAGCTATGCCTGTATTTTTAACAGGACATGTGCTTCACTAAATTAGGAGAACTATTTCATTAAGGAGTAGAAACCTTCAAAAGCTGAAAAATGGGGATGCCAGTAAAATCTGTTCCTTCTTGATAAGAAAAAGAAATATGCAACATCTTCTATGTGTATAAATGTACACCTTATGATTGGATAGACAAGTTGCAGGAACTTCGTTACTCAAGTAGAATTTAGATTGAGTACTAATAGTGTTGTAGCTGACCTTGGGGGGAAAGCTATTAGTTCTATCGGATCATACCCCTCAGTTCAGTTCCAAGTGTACTTGTGTGTCTTCTAGCATAGACAGTATATTGAGGACAGTTTTATGTGAGATCTCCTTCGAGGATCTGAAGCATAAAGGAGGTGTTACCATCTTGTTATTATGCTTGAGTTAAGTGTCTTTGAATAGATATTTAAGGAGAAATTTCCAACTCAATGCCAGTATCCAAACTCACCGAAACTAATTTGTTGGCAAAGTAGGCCTCTTCACCCTATACACTTTTGTGACATCTACCTTAAACAAGTAAATGGGGGAAAAACTGTGTCTTTTGGATTTTTCTACCCTTTTTTACCCTACTTGGACTAGAGCGAGCAAGAGGAAGCTCTCTTTTGTGCCCATGTTTTGAATCCGGAAATTCCTTTCTGCAGAACATAAATTTGTCATATCAACATCTTAAATCATGTGACACTTTTCTTTCTCAGGTATTTGTGTACAAATGTGTATAATAGCTGCAGGAATGCTGTATTGGAGTCTTCTCAAACAGCATACTAACTTGGAGAAAAGTATTTTAATACCCTTTTCAGTGAATCTATTTTTAAAATTATTTTCCTCAATTTCCTTCTTTGTTTCAGTAAAAAATACCAAACAAATGAAATTTGCGGATGGTATTACAAAAGCAGCAGCTATGAGGTCAGGTGTCTGTTTTTTTAAGAAAGATGCCAGAAACACTAACATTATATCAATGATAATTAACTAGGAAAAACTTCTTTTGATCAAGAGTGATGCAGCCTTGTTTGACAGTAAAAGTAGAACTTGGATCAAGTCTAGTTGTCACATTACAAGTGTAATCTTGTCAGTTCATGGGGAGCCCAGACTTTTATTGTTTGTATGACTAATGCATTGTGGAGAAGCAGACCATCTATTTAAGGCTCTGACACTATTTTGTTGCCAGATTGCACAAAATCCTCTTTCTGTGGAAGTGCCTTCATGGAATAGAGGAACTTGGAGGGATTTTTTTCTTAAATTGTGTAATAATTACTTTGAGTATTTTGCTTAAATCCTACCCTTGAGAGATAGTAATGCTGTTGTGGGAACTGATGACCATAAAGTGGATGTAATTGAGAGTTTCCTATGGTGCTCATGGCTCTTAGAAATTAAGCATGTTGTTGTTTTGTCACTGATGCAATCGTGGTAGTCCTTGATCTGGTTCACCACTGGACAGCAAGACAAAAGGCAACAGCTGGTCACCGACAGAAGTACGAACAGATCTTTGGTTTTTCGTGTAGTAGCTAGCAAAACATTTCTATTCTCCATTTTCCACTTACATTTTCTCTGACACTTTAAAAGCAATTTGCTTGTGGCATCAGTTTGGAATCATAGAGTAGTTTGGGCTGGAAAGGGTCTTTTAAAGGTCATCTAGTTCATGCCCCTGCAATGAGCCGGGACATCTTCAACTCGTTCAGGTTGCTTGGAGCCCTGTCCAACCTGGCCTTGAATGTTTCCAGGGACAGGGCGTCCACCACCTCTCAGGGCAGCTTGTTCCAGTGTTTCACCACAGTCATTGTAAAAAATTGTTTCCTTACATCTAGTCTAAATCTTTTAGTTTAAAACTGTTACCTCTCGCACTATTGCAACATGCCCTGCTAGAAAGTCAGTCCCCAAATTTCTTACAAACCCTGTTTTAGTAAGGCCACAATAAGATCTTCCTGGACCCTTCTCATCTCCAGGCTGAATAACCCCAGCTCTCTCAGCCTGTCATCATAGGAGAGGTTCTTCAGCACCCTGATTGGTTTTGTGGTCCTTCGCTGGAATTGCTCCAACAGGTCCATGTCTCTTCTGTGCTGAGGTCTCCAGAGCTGGAAGCAGTACTCCAGGCATGGTCTTGCATAACTTTTTTTTTTTTAAAAAAACTAAGATTATGGAAAAAAATAACCTATTGCTGAAATATGTGGTGAAAATTGTTGATATTCAACTCATGCTTTTAGAATTTTTGTAAGCTCGGGTTATACTAATAAAGCCTCAGAGACGGAGGATTTCAATTCCAGTTAGCCATGCCAAGTTGAAGCTAACAGTATTCTCTTGTATATCAAGAAGATCTAGTAGCTGACCTTCCTCCTCAAGATCGTGTGTGATTGTACTCTTTTGTAGATGACAAACTTGTTTTTAGCAGGGTTTGAGAACTTAGGTGCTCTTACTGCAGAGCCTCCTGCTCAGGCTTTCTTGTTTTGGAATGCTAGATTGCCAGTGGAGATCCATACAGACAGTAAAATTACATTACAACATCTTCCAATCAACTCCTGGCCATATCTCTATGTTGATTATAGAGTCTGAAATATACAAACTCACATGTTGAAAATGACATCTCTGGAAATCTCTAATCCAACCCACTGCTCAAAATGAAGCCAAACAGAGCAGATTGCCCAGAACGTTGTGCAGTCAGATTTTTTATTAGCTCCAGAGATGAAGATATTACAATGTCTCTGAACAGACTGTTCCAGTGCTCAGTCACCTGCAGATTTGAAAACCAAACAAAAACGCTTTAGTGTGCTTAAATGGAAACACTTGCATTTCAATTTGTACCCATTCCATCTTGTCTGTTCACTGGCTGTCACTGAGAAGTCTGTCGTCTTTACGCCACTCTCTGTCCTCTCTGGATTCCGTCTGAGTTCTCTCTGCTCCAAAATAAACTGTCCCAGCTCTCTAAGGATCTTCCTGCGTGGCAGGATAGTCAGTTTTCAGTTTTGACTCTCTGTCCAGTTAGCTAGTCTGTGCTTCATCCGATTGTCTGTGAAGGTGGTATGGAAAAAGAGTTGAAAAGTCTTGCTGAAATTGGAGCAAACCACATCTGCTATACTCCCCTCCTTATTCACTGAACAAATGGTTTCCTTAGAGGTGTCTGTCAGGTTGGTCAAGCATGACTTCCACTTATAAATTCATGCTAATGACTTCCGATCCCCTTCTTGGCTTGGAAATGTTTTCCAGGAAGTTCTGTCACTTTTCCCGGTTTGAGGTGAGACTGACCAGCCTGTGACTCACTAGATTGTCCTCCAAGCCCTTCTAAAGATAGGGATGTGTTTTACTTCTGTCCAGTTCTCAGGAACCTCTCCTGATTGCCATGACCTTGCTGAGGATAATTGGGTGACCTTGCTATGGCATTGGCCAGATCATACAACCATTAGAAGTGCATCCCATTAGGTCTCATAGACTTCTGTCAGTTCAGTTTCTTTAAATGCTCCCTAAGTTGACTGTCCTGTACTTCTACTGGTTACTTAAGGTTAGAAAAAGTACTACCAGTCTTTCGGCAGCACTAGCATTCAGCTGTAGCAAGCTCTGGCAAGTGTTAAGGCTGTTTTACAGTAGTTGAGTATCTCTAAACAGTGCTCTGTAAACTTGTGTCTACAGCTGGTTTGGAGTTTTTCAGCTGTAATTTATTTTTACCTTAAATTATTAATGCTAAAAGTCTTCATTTCCACTGTATAAAGAAACTCACTCATTCTCAATGACTATACTTTCTCTTGGCAGAGAACAGATAAAATAGAAGAATCCTCCTAAGAGTTGTGGTGGTAGAACCTGGCTCTGGGTTTTTTGTTGCTGTTTCTGGCGGCTGCAATGGTCTGTACTATTATGAAAAACTTCTTCAGTGCAGTTTTTCTTGCTTCAGAAGGAACAGCTAGCCCAGGATCACATTTTTTTTTCCTCTTCTAAAAAATGAAGATTGTTGCTTTAATTAATATAGAAGTTGTATTAATCACAATAAGAGATAATTTCTGCCATTCTCAAGTTGATTAGTCATGACTGATAAAAATACTTGACAGTAATCCTTATTCTGCTAAAGATTTGCTTCTTTCCACATACTTAAGAATTGCATCAAAAAGGATTTAAAACCCCCATTTAAATTACGGTACAGGAGGGAGTAGGTTAATATTCAAGTTTAAAAGAAATGGCTTTTTGTAAAAGAAATAATAAATGTGATTGCTTTTGGAAAAAAATTTAAGACAATCACTACCAGATGACATGGTTAATTTTTAATCCTCTAAAGTGATTGTAGATTCTTCTCAGTTTATAATCTTCTATTTGAAAATAAGTTTTATACAACACAGTGGGTTTTGGGTATTGTTGTGTCTTATGGTACTTGGCTGTTGAATTTATGTTTTCATTTTTGTACCAAAAAACTGTGTTTGGGTTTATTCACCCAATAAATGTTATCTATCCCTTTAACATTTGTTGCCTGAATTAAAATATTCTGACATAAGATATTTAGGGGCAATTTTAAAGTTTTTCGTTCCTTTTGTATGTATAGACTAGACAGCAAAGTCCAGCCCAAAGTTTTCTTTGGCATTCATTAGGCTTGAGTAGAATATTTTGCTTATGTCTTCATTTCTCTTGGGAAATTACTTCTTTTTACTTCCCTGTGGGTGTACCTTTTGTTGCACTGCATGGTTGTCTTTATGGAGAACATGAATACTTGTTGTGAGTATTTATTTCTCTTGCCAGGAACTACTGGAACAAAGGTGAATGTGAGACTTCCTCTCCCTCAAACAATTACTGACTTTTCCTGATTTGACTCTGGTTTTAACAGGCTCCATGTGAGAGCCTTTCTTGTATCTGAGAAATTACCATCTGTCAATGGGCTTACAGTTTATCAAGAGGCACTACAGAAATGTCCAGGAATTTATTGATTCAAGTATTGTTTTGATTTAGGACTTTGGTGCTGATGTAATTTGCTTCTCATCATGAAAGTACATAGTATGTTAAGCTGTATTTGTTTCTTCAAGGGCTGAACTGTAATGACTGCCCAGCATCTTGAAAACAGTATGTGTTTCTATAGTGTGGCTCAGTTAGCAAAGTGGAATTGAAAAACTTATCGCTTACCATTTTTTGAGCACAGGAGTTGGCAGCCGAAGTTGTCACAGTGAATGTTGCAGACCTCTTCCTTTCTGGTTTTCCTGCTTTCATTTTGCCAGGCCGTATTTCCTATAGAAAAGAAATTCTCACCCTTCTACGGATAAGAGCTCCTCCTGCCCTTCCCCTTGCCATATCTGTCACTGAAGTGTAGGGTTGCTTCATTAAGTCCCTACGTGACCAAAACATTCCTAGAAAGTGAAGTTTAGCTTCCTCAGGATTAGAATCTAAACAGAACAAGTCTAGTCAGACACAGGAGCCTTTCACGCAGCAGTTGGTTGTTAGTGGTTGTGTGGTTTGTCTGTTTGTGCCTTTTAAGCACTGACTAATCTCACCTCTGATTTCATCAATTTTCTTGTTGAGGTATTGGCACTTGGTTGAAAGGGATGTGGGAGGTAGGACACAATAACTGAGTCATACTGGTAACAGCCCTTTTTTGAATGTTTAACCATCTATGGTTTTGAGAAAATGTAAGACAAATTCTGAAGGATTCTGTAAATTAAGGAGGTATTTTCAAACCAAGGCCAGGCCTTTAACTACGCACTTGGGAGAAGAAGGATCTTCACACTATTTTCCTTTAATCCCGTGCATGCTGGCTTATGGGTAAGAAGTGGAGCGTGGATGAAATCCCTGTAAAATCAGTATGTTTTTCTTTCAGTTGAACAAATTTTGTATTTACTAAGTCCTGAAAGTGGAGGCATGTGGCTACTGGGCAGCCCTCAGGTCTGCTGGCTTATACTCAAAGCACCTGTTCTGTACAAGTTCTTTATTGTGCTTGGTGAAGTCTTCAAGTGGATGGCATTCTTTGGAAATAATGAGCATGTTGGAGCATAAAAGCACTCTGTGCTGAATAGGATAGATTAAACTCACTTATTGGTATGTAGTATTCTAGCCCTGTAGTCCTGGGTGGCTGAGGGAGGCTGTTTTGTGTATCCAGGTAGGAAAGAGTGCAGTGTCACTGGAGTTCCTTAGTCTTTCACACAAATTTGTAAATAGTAGGCAGCATGACCACACTTTTACAAGTGTGCTCTGTTTTATTTTCACTTTTATGTGACAAATCTGCTTTTGTATTTTGTGTTTGCAACTTACTAGAGGTGCAGGATGAGCAATGTGAGAGCTCAAGGGCAAATGCAAAGAATTATTGGGATTTTCATTGCTTTCTAATCTCCTTCGATTTAGCATGCTCTCCAGGTACTCTGTGATAATGGTGCAGTGCTGCTCTGTGATACTTTTTCAGTCAGCTTTTTTCAACTGTTTCATAAACCCTTTGCAATTTCTTCCATCTGTCTAGAACTTTACCTTTCCACAGGAGTAAAGTGTATACACAGTTTCTTCTTAGTTCTTGCAGCCTGTTTGGGATTTGATCTCTCTGAGGTCCTCTAGTGTTCAATGAAGAATCTTTTTGTTATGAGCAAGAAATTCTGCTGTCCTTTTCCCACCCTCATATCTTGGAATGTGTGTTCCAATACAGATTATTCCTACTTGAATAAAATAAGGTTTTAGTGGAATTGGGGACTTCTCTTTAGCTGGTAGCAGTGGATGTCAGAACTAAGACAATAAAATTGTCCTACCTCTTCTCCTCTGCTTTACAAATGGCAGGCACTCCAGGCTGATTTGAAGATTGCTCCTTGTCCTGGTTACAGTAGCCAGGGTCAGTTTGTCACTGTGTGGGTGTGTATTCTTAACCCTGTATGTAATTTTTCTCATTAACTGCTCACCATGGCCCATTTGCAGCAGCTGCCTAAGGCACCCCCAGCCCCTCAGGCTACAAGGTGGGTGTTTAGGAACTTCTGTGGGATAAGGAAGTTTTACTGTTTTCACACCTATGACTCAGGTGTGATAACTCCCCTCTGGGAAGCCCCTAGTGCCTTCACACCCACCTGAGGGGTCATGTCTGCTAATGGGCCATCAGGGATGCCAAAAAAAATGCCATGATTCACCTCACAGAGTAAATCACTCATTATGAAACTCTCCGCCCTGGGGGAGGGACTGGATGTTCCCATCAGAGCCCAAGCAGAGATAAGCTTGGGGTTTTGGGACTGGGAGCTCTTCAGATCCAGAGGAGGACCAGAGCCTCGACTGGACTGAGACTGCCACGGGACTACAACCATCATTTTCACCAGCAGGTTTCTTCCTATCTTCTTGCTTTGAACTCAGGGGGCCACATGGTGTTCAGCACAGGGGTTGGTGAGCTCCATTCTGCTCGTGCCCTGCTGTGCTGGGCTGTGCATCTGTTTTTGTGGCACAAACGAATTTTTTCTTTCTGTATCAGTGTATTTTTGTGATCTTTTATGAAATTGTAATTCTGACTTGCAATCCCATTCTGAGATGGATTTGTATCTCCTGCCAGTTTAACTCTAAACCAGCACACTCCTTCCCAGCATTTATTTGATTGTAACAACATTTGAAGTGGTCTCTGCTTTTTTGTTTTACAGCAATATCAAAATTGAATTTGTTTTCAGTTTTGAAAAAGGAACCTTATCATATGGTATGGCTGATCCTATTGCCTCTGAAACAAGAGCTGCTGCTTTTCAAAAGCAGATATTTTAAAATAAGAACTTAATATATTTTTATTTAGATCCTCCTTCATGATGAAGCTATTAAAAGTTGGGGAAAAAAAAATCTTAATCTGCCAATTCTTCCATTCAGGTTTTGAGTTTGCCTGCCAGATAGGTGATATCCTGTGTTAGTGATATCAGGACTGCTACACAATTCCAGCTTTGCAGAAACCCAAAATGTATGATGAGACTAGAAATACTTGAACAACAAAATTAATTAAGAAACTGGCCTTAATTTTGATTTCCATACATTTATTTGAGATGTTGTGTATTCATACTGCATAGTATTGTTGATATTTTGGCCTTTTTGTTTACCACTATAGTATATTTTAAAAAAATGACATTCACAACTTTCTTCAAACACCTAGTTCTTCCTAATACATGTACTAGGTTAATGAAATTTCTAACATTTTAAGCTCTAGAATTCCAGTAACAATCCTCAAAGAGTTTTTCAATCTGGTTCCAGTAAAATGACTTTGAAGAGTTAAGGCTAAGGATACAATTTTCGATGTTCTGTGACCAACATTGACTTTTGTGCTGCAAAAAGGATGGCTTATTCCTGAATTACTTGAAACCATACCACTGTACTTTCTCTGAGACTGTCTAGCCACATCAGTTACATGGGAAAGTCATTAAATCCCAGCTATCTTCTGAAATGCATCAGCTGAGTCCTGATAATTCTTGTTGCCAGCAGACCAGAAATCAACTAATGGCATTTCTTATAAACAATTTCTTGTAACACTAACACTTTGTGTCAATATATATTAATGTAGTGCGTTGAATTGTCCCAGTGAAATGTGACAGCCCAATTCTTCTCTTTGGTAGGGCTATGCCCATTGGAAAGTTGATGAATTAAAATTCTTTTATTGATGCAATGTGTTGCTGGTTTGTTGTTTATCAGATGCAATAAGCTGGTTTTTCCCCTGGGACTTTGGTGGAATGTTCTGTGATGGAGGGTTGCTCCAGGGAACAAGGGTTGAGACAGCGTTGCAGCATCTGAGCAGTGGAAGAGTAACTCCTATAAAGTAGAGCTGTGGAATCATAACTTTTGTGAACTTAGAGATTTGTTGCTGCCTTACATTTATTTTTGCCTTTTATCTTTCTCTTTCCAAATGGGTGCAAAGATGTACAGTACCTTAATATTATCTTTCCTGTTTGGCAATACTCCAAGGCTTCTCAAGGACCTGGTGTATCCGGTCATCCTTCAGTGCTTTCCAGATAAGTTGGAAGGAGTATCACTGGTTTGATTTTTCTTGAAGATTGGCGCTTTACATTAGACTTAAGGAAACTTTTCTGAAGAGATTGTACCAGTTGTGAGATGGACAACTCTTCCCATCTGATGTTTTGTCATTGCTTTGCCACTTAAAGGAAGATCTATTTGGAAGAGTAATTGATTTATGATTTGGTAACATTGTATGGATAGATAACCATTGATGTGGGTGGTACAAAACCTTTCAAAAATGTTTTTAAAGAAAACTTGCCAATTCAATTGCTTTCTGCAGTGTCTTGCAGTGTGAACTGCTATGAAGCTCTGTGACAATGTTAGGAACAATTAAGGATAGGTAAGAATGATGTTATCATTTTTCCAGGTAGGACTTTGAAGGTTTGAATGAAGTGGAAAGCAAAACAGGAATCCATGCAGAAGGTGTTGAAGGAGTTAGTTTGTAACTTTGGGTCAGATCTGTTATTGCTCTTTCAAGAGTTGCCTCTCAGATTGTTCCTCTGCAGCTGAACGCGAACTTCAGTCTCAGATTGGATGGATTCACCTTAATCTGTTCTGAGAGATTAATATGACTGGTTGTCACTCATTCTCTGATCCTTACAGTCAGTGAATCCAGTTTCCTGCTGCCCTCTTGCAAGATCTGGCAAGTTCCTCATAGTTAAATACCTGTCTGCAAAGTCAATAAAACTTTGGGTATGCTCCCATGTGGAGATGGTTGGTTGGTGGCCGTTGCTGCTTGACTCTGTGCAGCTCAGCTACTATTTTGTTCTGTATTGGTGTAGTTCAGACTGTCTAGAAGCTTTTAACATCCTGAAGAATTTTTCATTACATGTCCTAATCACTTTTGAATAAATAATGAAATGGCTAAGAAGCTATTTTTCCCATGCTTAATGGCACTATTTTCTCTTCAGATGAGTATTTTGAAGAGGAGTGTGGGAGAGTGGGCACTGCAAGTGCTTGTTGTTTTGAAAATGATTCTTGGATCCAGACAAAAAGTAATGTCTGGAATATTTCTGTTTATTGTCTGCAAGAGGCACAGGAAACAGGAAAGGCCAACTAAATTATAGCAGCCAGCAAACTCCTCTGAAGCAAAGGAAAATTTAGGAGTGACAAAACTGGGCCTTGCTGCCCACTGGGTCTGTGTTGCACATTCCTCATAAATCTACTGACAGAACTAGATCAAGGGTCCTTCATTCCACAAATGCAGAGGGGGATGTGAAGCCAGAGTTTCAGAGCCAGTTTATCAACTCGAAAAGGGAGAAACCTCTGCTTCTTTCTTCCAAAGTCTCCAAACTAGGTGAGTTCTCAAGTAGATAGCAAGAGCTGCAAGCAAATTTGTAGGCAGGAATTTTCCTCTACTTTCACTTAGTAGAATAAATGGTCTTAATTTCCTTGTGCTAGTTAGAGTTGCAAATGATAGTACAGGGTGCTAAGGACAGGTATTCTGTCTAAGTGTCAGGAAATTGATATAAAGTACTGGATGATTCCATAGTATCTCAACTAGTTGGGAATCTCCAGTCTCAACAAAACTTTTCTTAAGTTGCTGTAGAGATAAATGACCTGCCAGGTCTGCAAGTTCCCTCTTCTCAAGGCAAAGTCGTTCACATTTTCAGCCTTCTATTTTCTTGCAGCCTAAACTGTCTAATTTTTAGGTTAAACAGATGTGTGAAAAAAAAATTAAATCTGGGCATTTGGCCATGGTAAACAAACTAGAATTGCTGCATCTTTGAATGTTTAATGACAATAAAATAAATTGTTGCAAAGTACTTTATGCCTCGTTTAGAGCCAAGCACTACCCTTATCTTAAAATGTTATTTGCACATGTGATGTAAAAATGCTATTTAGACTTGAATATTTTTTATTTTGATTGGTATGAACCTCAAATGACGAGTGATTCCTTGGGATTTATTGGCATGCTTTCTGCTAACCTAAGATGTGTAGCTGACCTGTGAGAGTGTGCTGCTGAGAGACTACTTGCCTTTTTCTGTAACATGTGGATATCTGAGTATTTGTCCTTCAGAGCAGTACCCTATTGTAGTGATTCTCATCAGAGAGAGACTCTGCATGTTGTGCTTTTGTATTTCTGTCATGGAGTAAAATGCTAATGCTTTGCTCTTATCCTAAGAAACATTTTTGGTTGTGCAGATGATGATCATCTCTCCAGGCTTAGAGCTCAGGGTTTGCATAGTACTTCTGTGTGTCCTGCCTGATGAAAATGAAAGTCTTATTGCATTAATTAACAGTGGCAGAAGTAGGAATTGGAAGAACAGGGCTGTATGGGCAAGATTGCTCTCCCTAAAGACAATCCTGGCACTACCTTTGTGTACAGATGAAAACACATGAACTGGCTGAAACGAGATCCCTGTAGCCTGTTATCCTGTCCTTCACAGTAACCCTTAGTGACCTATGAAGATAGAAAAGTTTAATGGAGTCACATGAAGAGTTAATTGACAAAGCCCATGAGCTGTATTTTGTGGGTGTGACTGGTATCTGAAACAGGAATGAGAGATATGTGGATGTGCTTTTCTTCATATGTCTTCAGGTCTTCTGCACCTTTATTTGGAATACTGGAATTCTCCTGACTATAGTAATCAGTAGAATTGAAAAGCTGCCATCATGTTTTGTGTTTAAAAATGAAATCCTGCAAATTGTAATAATTCATCACTACAGTTAGCTGAAAATGTTTGTTTCTGACACCTTGTGGTTGAGCCTCAGAGCAGCAGTAATATGAGAAGTTTCATTAGAGAGTGTGAGTCTGTTTTTTCCCTACGGTATAATCAGAGTTTTGGAGGGAACCTTAAAGATTATCTAGTTCCAACCCCCTTTGCATGTACAGGGACACCATTCACTGGACCAGATTGCTCATAGGTCCATACAGCCTCTCCTTGAACATGGGCATGATGAATCCACAATTCCTCTGGGCAATCTGCTCCAGTGCATCACCAATCACACATTAAGAATTTTTTTCCTAATATCTAATCTAAACCTGCTCTAAGTTTGAAACCATTCCCCCTTGTCCTGTCACTACATACCCTTGCAAATAGTCTTTCTCTATCTGTGTTTTAGGCTCCCTTCAAGTACTGGATGGCAACAACTACATCACCTCAAAGCTCTCTTTTCCAGGCTGAGCAAATGCTGTTC
The DNA here is from genome assembly GCA_013399695.1 of Formicarius rufipectus. Taxonomy (NCBI): domain Eukaryota; kingdom Metazoa; phylum Chordata; class Aves; order Passeriformes; family Formicariidae; genus Formicarius; species Formicarius rufipectus. The sequence continues at coordinate 177,193 of VXAU01003167.1, forward strand.
TCTTAGCCTTTTGATTTGATGGATGGACTGTTAGACAGATAATGCTGCTAGCCCTACTCCAATAGTGCAGCCTTGTTGTGTGACCATGTATTAACCTACTTGTGTGAACTCCTCTCAAGATGATAAAGTGAATTGAAGCTCCAGGAAACTGCACTGAACTATAAAGGACTATTCTAGGGGTTTGGAATTCTGTCACATGTACAGTACACTCTAACTATCAGATTTATGGACCATAAGAAATAAAGCTGCCTTTTTCCAAGCTTTTTATTTTTCCTGCATAAGCATTTTTATTGTTCATCTGTTTTCAATAGCTCTCAATAAGAGATGGGTTTTATAAACATTTTTGCAGTAAAAACTTTGAAGCGTATAGTTGTTTGAGTTCATCTTACCCTAAAATAGCCTTTTCTTGAATACTTTGCTCATATCACATGGGACTACTGTAGCTCCAAGCCTGACTTGGTGGATCTGACTGGGACAGCTTTCACTGAGAATGACTCTGCAAGTCTAAGTATCTATTTGCATGCAGAAAGTACGGTTGTTCTTCTGGAAGTCTCTATTTATGAACAATGAGACTACCTTGAAAACTGAGGGTGAACATATAGTGACATCTAACCCACCTACTGGATATAGCTGTAAGCCCCCTTAGTTTTAGTTTTGTTTGTACAGAAAAAAGGACATTTTCAAATGTAGTCTGTAATGGTTTCCTCAGATCAGGTAAAGTACCATTGGAAAATTCATTTGATACTAGTCTAATTGTATAAACTGTGATACTCATCTGTGTAGAATCTTTCCATGGGAAGAAAGTCTGTTGTTAATGGACATTGCTTCTTCAGCAAATTTCTAAAGTTGATCTGGCCTGTGAATTTCAAATAACTTGTGCAGAATTCCTTTATGGACTTGAAGCCATTCCAAGAGTTTTAAAAAAAATGGCAGAGTCTGTTTCCTCCTTAGTAAGGACAGAAGACGGGCAAATGGATACATTTACTGTCTGTGATTATTGGCAGAATCTTGCAAAAAAGCAGATTTTGTAGCTTGATAACAGCTCTGACTCAAGGCTGCCCAACTTGCCTGTCTCTCTGTTTGTAATTATCTAATCCTGCTTAGGCTTGCTTTTCCTGAGTACTGGTTTTTGTATGGTGAGCATTTCCTGCAATAGAGGACTTGTACAGGCTTAAGTTCTTTCCCATCACAAGGTAGGATGCTCCATATCTAAACAAATGTCTAATATAATGCCTTAATTTCTTCTAACTTATTCTGTAGGTTGTTTTTCACTTCAGGTCTAATGAGGACTGTTGTTCTCTACTGGTCTATGCTCTTAGAAGAAGAATGCTAAGTACTCCAAATATTTTAGTTACTTTAGTAAAAGCTGAATACCGTCCTTCTACTGGCCTGTTTGTTCATGTTTTGTGTCTACTGACAGTAACAGCTTCTGGTACCTGGATGTCAGATACCTGCAGGTGTGTCAGCATGGCTCTGCTTCCTATGTTGGGGAATTGGTGTTAATGGAGTAAATGGAGCAGTGGGACCTGGAAACATTGACTGTGCCATGACCCTCACATTAAGTTGGCAAACTGCTGTAAAGAGTGATTAAAATCGGGGAAATCCATTTGAAGGAAACTTTTTCAGGGTAAACAGAGAGTAAACTTGGGCCTGAGGAGTTTTCCATCTACATATGTTGAGTTTTAGGTATGCTGTTGATTTTGTAATTCTGGAAATTCAGAAGCAATCCAACAGCTTGTTAATTAAATGTCAGGTCTTTATTAAAAGGTAAAATACTTACATGATCTGCCAGACATTGATTGATTCATATAGAAAATAGATTTTAATAAACATCAATATGAGAATTGCCAGAATAAGTTCCAAAAATGTAATAGTAAGATGTGGTTCTCACTTCCTTCACAAATTGAAAATTCCTAAGAAACAGAAGACAGACTGAGGTCACTTGGCCTGTTCATCCTGGAGGAGACTGAGAGCAGACCTCATTGTGGTCTTCAACATCCTTGCAAGGGGAAGTGAAGGGGCAAGTACTGATCTCTCTCTTCTCTTTGGTGACCAGTGACAGAACCTGAGGGAATGGCATGAAGTTTTATGATGAGAGGTTTAGGTTAGATATTACAAAAAGTTTTTTCACCCAGAGAGTGGTTGGGCACTGGAACAGGCTCTCCAGGAAAGTGATCATATCACCAAGCCTGTCTTGAGTTCAAGAAACATTTGAACAATGCTCTCAAGTACATGATGTGATTCTCGGGGTGGTCCTGTTCACAAGCAGGAGCTGGACTGATGATTCTTGTGGGTCCCTTTCAACCCAGACTATTCTATAAGACATGTGGAAAACAACAGCCTAAGGTAGATATAGCAGCATGCTCTGGGTATGGCTAGGTCTTCAGAAATTTTTCCAAGCAGGCATTCTGTCTTCCTGCCATGAGAAAGTAAAGGTAAATATTTTGCTTGTTTGTAATAACTCATATAATTTATTTTTTTCCCCCTCTGCTTAGTTATGGCTTCTGTTAGAGGGTGCATGCTCTGAGGCTTGCTTTTGTCATCATCTTTCTGCTTCTGTTGATATTCTTGTTTAAATCATCAATAGCAGGCATAGGACCCAGAATCTTAAGCAGTGTTTCTAGGCTATTGAAGACCTCTGCTATTAGAGCTAACAGAATCTGTGTTAAGTCCTGATAGTAAGTTGTCATTTTCAGACATTTGTTTATTCAATTGCACCACTGACCAGTGTATCAGACATTGTCTAGTAATTGTGGTTTCCTCTCTTTGTTTAATATGGTTTTGCATCAAGGTGGCCAAGAAGGCCAGTGGCATTTGTCTTGTGTCAGGAGCAATGTGGCTGGCAGGACCAGGACAGTGATTGACCCTCTGTGGTGAAGGTGAAGCTGCACCTCAAATCCTGTGTCCTCTTCAGGTCCTCTCACTCCGAGAAAGACATTGAGGTGCTGGGGTGTGTCCAGAGAAGGGCAGCAGAGCTGGAGAAGGGGCTGGAGCACAAGTCTGGTGAGGAGCAGCTGAGGGAACTGAGGTTGTTTAGCCTGGAGAAAAGGAGGCTGAGGGGAGACTTGATCACTCCCTGCAACTGCCTGAAAGGAGGGTGTGTGGTGGAGTGGGTGGATCTCCTCTCCCAGATAGTAAGTGACAGGATGAGAGGAGGTGACCTCAAGTTATGCCAGGGGAGGTTAGATTGGATATTAGGAAAAATTTCTTCACAGGAAGAATTGCCCAGCATAGCAACAGGCTGTCCAGGGAAGTGGTGGAGTCACTGTCCTTGCAGGTATTTAAAACACATAGATGTGGTGCTTGGGGACATGGCTTAGTGGTGGGCTTGGAAGTGTTAGGTTCAAGGTTGGACTTGATGATCTCAAAGGGCTTTTTCAACCAAACCAATTCTATGGTGATCTGGATAACTACATGGACCCCCAGTATTTACAAATACAATGAAGAACTCCATCTTACTAGTATGTTTTCCTGAAGACTGTCAGACTAGTGACAAGGAGCAATTAGCATTAATTGTAACTGTTTTCATTTCCATATGGGTGTCTTGGGTAGCTTTCATTTCATAGCTGAGTTCCTAAAGGACATGTAGGCTGTGAAGTGTTGGTAATGCTAATTCTCATAATAGCTGGCATATAGTATCCCAACTACAGTTTGAAAAAAGTCTGCTTAAAAGTTGCTATCCTCTAATGAAATTGTTGAACCTTTGAAATGAAAAAAATATAAGCACGTGGGTTCTCTCTTAAAAATGAAATTTGACATTGGGATGCATACAGGCATTGTGACTGGTTCTGAGCGAGTTTGTAAGTCGGGTGGGGAATGTGTGACATTGAGCCTGTACTGTAACTCATTATGAGGTCAGATTGCAGTTGAAACTTTTAGTGTTTCTTTAAGAATTCTGGACTCAAATGTAAGTACTAAGCAAAAGAAAATAGCTGGTAGCCCACAAATGCATATAATTTATCAGTACATATAGAGTTACATAGGTTTTTTATGGAGAGTGACTGAGAGGAGAAATTTTCTGAGATGAGATCTGATGCCTCGACTGGGCTGGCTCTAAGTGATGTAGGTTTTTGTATAAACAAATGTGTTTCTCAGTTTACTTCAGCAGTGTTCTTATCTTGCCTGCCACAGTACTTCACTTTATTCCACATGTCACAAGTTAAAAGTAGTCTTCAGTAGAAACATATTTCAGAAGACTTAGCTAAAATGTGTTGTACAGAAACAGGTGTTTGCTTGAGGTTATTAAGGCACTCTTTGTCTCTTGCGTGGGCAGAATGGAAATAACTGGCCTAATGATCCAGGAGTACAGTTAGTGTTGTTTTAAAATAGATGGAGAAAAATAATATGCTGTTATTAATTGTGGCAGGAGTAATTACATTCACCAAATGTGCCAACTTTTAAATCTCTTTAGTTGTGTTTTTAAATCATTGCAGTCATAGGAATTTTGACAACCTGTAGGCTGTAGAATTTTTGTGGGGAATTTTAGCCTCAACTTGTTAAAAATGTCTGTCTCCAGCGTTAAAATGACTATGTCTATAAGAACCTAAAATCTGGTATGTTGTATCAGCTTAAACTTGAAACTTAGTGTTTTCTACTGTGTCTTAGAGAAATACAACCTTGGCATGAGAACAACTCATGCCACAGATACTGCATAAAGCAGAGAAACTCTTAAAAGCTTCCAAATTCTCATACATTTTTGTTTGAATGTGCAGCATGCTTCACAGTCCAACTTCACATCTTTTCTGTAAGGTAATTTGGGAGCTGTACAATTGAATGCATTCTCATGGCCAAACATACAAGGTTTTTCATATATTTGAAGCACTACAGGGCTTCTATACCATAATCAGGTATTCTTGAAAACTTGTGTAAGACTTAAAGTAACTCGATTTTCATAGCATTTCAATTATTTTAGCTGCAAGTGTTACTGCTGTTAGTCATTTGGGGATGGTTTCTTTTAGTTACTGGGACTTTTTTGTTTGGGTTTTTTTTGGGGGGGTGCTTAGATTTCAATTTTTACATTTGCAAGTTGGGACTCTTAGTTGACTAATGTAGAAGTTCAAGTCAGTTTTTACGGGCTTTGACCATAAATCAGCCATATGAAACTTCACTTGACCTTGTAGTCTTGGTGGCAACTGTTACTTTCTTTTTTTTTTTAATTGAATTGAAATAAATTTTGGAAAGGTAGAGAAAGCCTTTGAAAATGGATGTGTTACTTTTATTTCCAAATGCCATCAAAGAAGGTTTAATGATTGACAGTTTAGATAGGAAATTGTAAGGTTTTGCAATGCTTGTGGTGATGGTTGTCATTGTGTTGAACATGATGCTGCTGGCTTATGTTTTCAAACTTTTCTCAACCCAAATTTTAGTGTAATTCTGTATCAAAACCAAGTGAATGTCAGCTTTAATTCCTTAATGAAAGTGCCTTGAGTTTTCTAATGCTTCAGAAAGGAAGTGCTTCTTTCAAAGGACAGTGTCTTCTCTCCTGGCCAGTATCTCCAGACTCACTGCAGCTCTTTGCTGCCTTATCTCCTTTCCCTCTGCCACCAGTAGTCCTTGCAGGCTTGTCTCCTGGGATGAGGCATTACCCTCTGAGCATGCAGGTCCTACTGCCATTGTAGAACAGATTTTCTCAGGTAGTGAGGCCAGCTTGTGCAGATCCTACATGTCACTGGCCTTTCAAAGGCTTAGGGATAAATATTCACACACAATTTGCTTGCGTGGCCCTTCAGCCCTCTTTCAGAATCCTCATCTGCATGGGATAGTAAAGCCTCTGTTGTAGAGGGACAAAGATCTCTACTACAGGGTAAAAACTGCAAAGAAAGCAAAACTGTACAGCAGTGGTTTTCTAGTAGCCTCTCAGATTGGGGGGCAGATGATGGTAATTGCAGTAGAGAAGGAAGAAATTAGGTACTCAATGGGAAATCATTGCTTCAAGTAGTAGGCTTGATTATCATATTTTCCAATTCTGTGCTTTTTTGAAAGGGAGAAATCAAGCACAAATTAAACGTGAACCCAAATGAGAGATGCTATTTTGGCCAAAGTGGATTGTTTTTAGTTGAAATATAAGGCAATTGATTACACTGGCTGCATTAGCCTTGTCTTTGTAGATTTAGTTAAATCCTCCAATAAAGCCTCCTGTTGGGGGAAAAAAAAAAAGGTATTGAAATGAGACATGTCTTTGAGGGAATGAAACCTTAGCTGATGTGAAGAGTATATAGTACAGTGTTTTCAAGAGCAAATTACCACAATGGAAGTGTTACTGGTGGTGTTCTCTGAGACCTGTCTTGTTTAACATTTTCATTATTGACTTTGAAGTACATGAATTCGAGCAATTTGTGAGTGATGATGGGAAAAACATGCCTTAATGCAAAAGGACCATAGCATACTATATTGACAGAACTTTGTGAAGTCGTAGAAGTAGAACTGGCATGAACTCACTGGTCCAAAATTCTGAATAGTGCAGGGAGGAGACCATGACAGTAATTTTTTTAGTTGGCATCTCATTGATTGGAGGCAGCTGAGGAAGAGGGATCAAGAGCATACAGCTTGTGTCTAAACTGTCTGTGGATTGTCAGCATGGCATAGCAAGTAGCTGGAGTCATGAAAAAGGCTACTGTACATCAGGGAAAGTATTTTCAACAAAAGAATACTAGAACCTGTGTAAAAGATCCAATTTAGAGGACCAGAGTGGCAATATTGATCTAAACCAGGACATCTGTAGGAAATTGCTATCACAGTGCTTGGAGGAAGTGGGAACTCTACCTTCCATGTTAGACTTCCTTTAAGACTATTATATTCAGGACTGTGAAACTAGAAACAGGTCTTTCCTCCCAGAATTAGAACAGATGTTCTGGGTGAATGTTCTTACTGCGTGTTTCTGGGGAATCATGCTTGGTTCCTCCACAAATGTTCAGAGGGTTGTAAATCGCCCATGAGTAAATAAAAAAAAAAAAAAGACAACTCAAACTACAAGTTGGAATGCTTGAACCCAGGAACAAAGTTTTAAAATTATCTTTTAGACCTCACAGCAGCGGGAATTCTGTTTCAAAGCAAGGGTTCTTTAAGCAGTTGTAATAGTCCTGGCCTTTCTTTGGTAATAGCAGGAAAAAGGCACTTTCTAGGTAAAAATGCCTAAAAAAATCCTGATCATCATGCTTGCTATTTTGTTATCTTCCTCTGAGGCCTTATATTTTGTAAGTGTCTACAGAAATATGGTAGCATGGCTACTCTGTGGACCTTTGCTCTCATGAGAAGACAGCTTGGAAGGACCCTAATCATCTTTTGCTGATCCTGGCTGGAGAGCTTTCATGTGCCTAAAGTCAGTCAACTATGGTTTTTCACTGTTCTTGGAAAATGTGAGTGGGTTTTATACTCGTCAGTGTTGACCACCCCATTTAGCCTGATTTTAGTAATATAGCAATATGAAATGTGTTCGTGGTAGATCAGGACTGCTGACAAAGTAGGCACTGGGCCATAGGGAAAACACTGCTATGAAGCACATCATCAGGTCTCTTGCTGTGAGCTTTGCTTCAAAAAGCAGTTGTTTAATTAAATGCCAGGACTCTTGCCAAATTCCAGCATGATATAATTAAAACATTCTCCACAGGCAAGCTCTGACCGAGCATTCAGTGTGGATCAGAAACATGATGCACCCTGGGGATTGGGTTCTCTGGAGGGTGTTCTTCCAGTTTGAACAGAGACCAAAAGGGAATGAACAGATGGGAGCAAACAAGCTCATCTGCAGAAATACAGCGTTTTCAGTGAGCTGAATGTTTTCCTCACTGTGCAGAAGTAGTAAGGAGCCATGACACAGCTCAGTCATTCGTCAGTTACTGATACTTTTGTGAATTTTGACAGTGCTATTATTGAAGTCTGTCTTGTTCAGTGCACTGTATTAGTGCAGACTTGTTAGATGAAGAGTGACATGACCACCTACTTTATCCCATGATTTTTACAACTCTTTAAAAGAATAAATCATTGTGGAAGATCGTCTGTCATGACCCTGCATTCCTTTGCAGGGATCCTGTTGTATCTCACTTGGCAGCTTGTTTTATCCACTGTGGTTGGGTACTTGATCAACTTGCAGAGTTTTTATTCTCTGCTGTTCTTTTCAGTGAAAATTAGAAGATTAAGTGCTTGCTCTTGCCAGCAGTAGGCAAAATGGCTCTTCCTGGACTCTTCCAGAACTGAATTGTTAGTTGAGTTGGTGGTTGCTGCTGTTGGACTGCAGCGACAGAATAAAATGCCGGTCCTGCAGAGCTTATCGTGTGTGTTGAGTCAGATGGATATAGGAAAGGCAAATTTAAGGAAACAAATAATATTTAATACTAGTTGCCTTGATAGATACTTGCCTACCTACCAGTAGACTGCTTAAGTCATTGGGAATTTCAGCTGAGAAACTCCAAGTATCTCAGGGAGGTATCTTTAAAGAGATTTCATGATCTGGAAGAGCACGTGGAGAAAGTACCTGGGGATGTTGCTAGGGAGTAGATGGAATGGAAGGCTGTGAAGGAAGAGGTGTTTGGCTGTTTTCTTTCCAGTTGGCGGGATGGGGTACAATAAAGGGTGAATAAATCTGAATCCAGCAGTTGTACCTCATTTGTGTGAGGTACTGCCTGGGGATAGTTTTTGTTGTCTGGATTTTTAAAGTGAGCAGTGTACAAAATGCTCTTGCCATAAGGTGTCTTTTATCAGTGGTGCCTGTTTCGGAACAGGACACTGCCAAAGTGCTTAAGGAAGGCTATTCTACGCTGTTGTACATTGGTGGAGTGGGATAATGAAAACTGAGATTGCAATTAATCCCTCTGAAACAGAGGTAGTCGTACACACAGAAAAGTTACCCTGGTGAGAGGTTGAGCTTTATGTGATTATTTCCTAAAAAAAAAAAAAGTTCCTTTTCAATCAGATATTTACTAATGGTTGTTACATGATTTCAAGAGAAGAGAAAATGAAAAGGGTGTCATAGCAGTCCTTTCTGAGAAGAAAAGACTCTGTTTTTCTTCAGAGTCAGATATGATAACTGTGCCAAAAAGGTGTCTGTTGTCTGGCATTGTCAACCAGAACGTGGAGATGAATCAGCCTTGCTCTCTGACCCAAAACAGTAGATGCATGGTCAGTATCTTTCTCTTCTTTTGTGTGCCAAACACTTCTGCAGAGGCCCTTAAGGAGCTCTGTATATTTTAAAATGCTTTAGATATTAAATTTAAAATGTATTTTGTTACTTGTGAGTGGGTTTATTTACCAGATATGTTGGTTATTAATAAATGCCTCTGTCTACAGCTTCAGGCTTTGTGGTGGTGCTTTCTGAAGTTGTGTTTTACTCCTATAGCTCAGATCAGACTGTTTTTTACTTCCCTGAAAGTATGCTGTATTGCCAAGGAATGTCGTGGATGAAGAAGTAACCATGAGGAAAGCTTGCTGCGAGCTGTTCACTGACATCTGAAATACAGATCATGAATTTCAAAGTAATAATACTGGTTCAGTTGTTGCATTGTACAACTTCCATTTCTGAAGTGATCTTAAAAATTCACACATAAATACATTTCTTGATTGTATGTGCCTCCGTGTGTGGGAATGGATTAAGAATATAACTGATAATACCTTGAAATGATGCAGAATGTAACTGATAAGACCTTGAACTGATGTTTTAATATTGTGTAAAATGTATGTTTACCTTTGCCGTGTATGTCCCCCTCCGGAATCCATGCCTTCCCCTTCCCAGAGTCCATTTTTACCACTTCCCTGAAACCATGTGCCTTTCCCAGAGAGTCCTTTCGGCTCTCCAAGACCACCCCTCATGGAAGAGAGGGGCGTGACCCACCTTTCTGCCCGAAACCTTTCCCCGCCTATATGTTAATCCCCTCATCCCTGTTGGCCCAAAGCCACACAATACCTTTTCCCCCATTGGAGAATCTGAACCCCCTCCAAGGGACTATAAAAAGTCCCTGCTTCCTGAATAAACTCTCTCTCTCTGCTCGGACCTTCCCCAAGCTGTTGTGGTGTCTTTGTCCTTTGCCCAGGGCTCTGGCACCACATGGCCGGGGGGGGGAACCAGGGGAGAGCACCCCCTCCCCCTCTCCTAGATGCATGGACTAAAAGCCTAACTAGGAGACTAATTCATATCGTTGCGGTCAGTCCCACCACCCAACACACCAACGAGGCTCATCACCCCACATATATCCGACCCGGATATCCGTGTATGTGCATTTATATGCAGAAATGAGGTACTTTACTGAGTTTTTAAGTTCAAATAGCAGTTATTATTTTGGTTAAATTCTGAATTACTAGTTGTGTCACACTGAGTAGCTACAGAAGGAATCTATCTAAAACTGTTATTTTCCTATGGCAGCTTTCTTTTGGTGGGTATTAATTTGTATTTAAAGGTATAGCATAATCAGATATCCGTTGCACACTGTTGAAAATATAGGATGATGTTTAGAAAATATTATTTATATCATCTCACCTCTGCTACCCAATATTTTACATGTATTTCTACTTGCCTTCTGACATAGATATAGAAGTTTCTCTCGTATTCTTCACTTCCTTCCTTCCTATACAGACTGTCACTACTTATATTTGAGCAAATAACCTCTAATGAGGTTTTCTTCTTTTTTCGACAGAGGTTATGGCAAGCAGTGGAAAAATGAATGTGGTGATTTTAAGCATTCATGTTTTCTTTCAGGCCTCCTGGTAGTGGAGGAACATGCACAAGAGTTTAAAATCAGCCTGTTTGGTTTAAAGTGCCTCTGAAGTTGGCCTGAGCTATCATAGCAGAACTTTCCACTGAGGCACTTCCCATGCAAGACTGATCTGCCCTGCTCTGCTGGTGTTGCAAGTATTGCTTACCAGTGGTGCAGCTGAGGCAATAGCTGAAGGGAGGGTGTTTGTAACACAGACTGCTGCTGTGCTGGGAACTGGTCTAGGGTACTCAGTGTGCTCCCTGGACAGAGTTACCAGCCTGGCTTCTTCCAGGCTGGTGTGTGTATGTGATGGTCTTTCTGCTGCTGTACTTAGTGTTTGTACTTAGGTTCAAAAAAATGTTAGCCTTAGATTTCCTTTAGTGAAGGTAAGGAGTACCCAAAGAAATAATACACGGGAATCATATGAGAAATCACTGCTTCAGTATTAGTTTCAGTATGTTTAGTTTTGGAGAAGTCAGCATTAGTAAATGAGTGATTTGATTTTAGTATTAATTGGCAATAATTCCTTGATATATGGAGTTGTATTTTGCATTTTAATTCAATTATATTTTTCACTACATACTAATGAACTCGTAGAAGAGCTTGTCAAAACCTTCTGATGGCCCTTTCTGTGTTAGAGCAGTAGTTTAGCTTGTAGACTTTACCTTGAAAAGCATAGTGAAGAAAGAGACAAATCAGCAAAACTTCTAAATGTGCTGGACAAGCCATCCTGCTCCTCTTGTCACAGTACAGATGGTTTCTGAAGACCAAATTTTAAGAGGAGTAAGTCATGTTCTTGGCATGGCATGGCGTATTTCTCAAACTGTAATTTTATAGTGGCATTTAGTTAAAACATATGTTAGAAAAAATCATAGGAGCCGTTAGCAGCTCTCTTAAGTGTAGTTCACAAAGGATAAATGTCCTTTTAAAAGGATATTGTGGAAATGAGCACTGGAGCAAGCTTCCTGCACCTGTGTCTCTTTGACATCAACTGTGTTTTGATCTGATATGCAGCCATGGATATGCCAAGACTGGAGAGATGCAGGTGTTTCCCTCTGGCTCGTGTAAACTGCATGCTTCCCTGGAAGTAAAATGCGATTGCTGTTGCTTACAACTACAGAAGTAGATGCTTACTAGTTGAGGAAGTGCTTGTGTATGAGACATGCCAAATGCCACTAGATGAGATTTTTCAGAGAGGAGGAAGCGAGAGGAAATGCTCAACTGTTGTCAGTCCCAAGGACGTAACTTCTCTTCTCCATGCACCACTTCTGCATGCCAAAGTCCAGACTTGTGCTGTGTGCTAGCAAAGGTGTAGTAATGTGATTGTAAATTTTATTAAACTTAGTTGCTAGAAATCATCAGACAGGTTGGAGCAAATGCAGGAAAATGCAAAATAAATCCCAAATGGCTACTTTATTGAAGGTTTTGACTCCACACTTGAAAGACACTGAGAATGTTTCTTGTTAGATGGATTGTGGTCAAGGAGTTGGAATAGTTCTCACAGAAATGAGTTAGTGGTGATGACTGCTTTCAGCAAAAAGAAGCTAACCAGAGAGACTGAAAGAACTAGAAAAAGTTGAGTTGTTTTGTTTAATGGCAAAAGTATTCACTTATGTTTGGCTACTCTTGCCTAACAGGTCTGCCATAAGGGCTGCTGTTCAATTTGGTTGATCAGACCACATCTTTCAAAGTCTCTAGGAATAAGTAGAGCCAGTTTGGGCCATCTCGCTTCATTGCACTGCACAGGTAGCTTGGCCACTTTCAGGGTGATACAAAATCCATTAAAATGACTGAGTGGAAGTTTATGCAAGAAGAGAACCAGAAGGAGCTTGTAATAGTGTGCTTGGACCTTATCCTGTTGACCACAGAGCCTGGTCTGTGTTTGCCATTAGCCTCAGACCAGCTGAAGCCATATGGATTTCTAGTTTCATTCTCATTTTACCAACATTCTTGACTGCAGGTTTTCTAGTTTGGTTTTTTTTTTTTTTTTTTTATAGTAAGCTGTTTCTTCTGTAATTGCCATAATCAGTTGTACCTCTTTACATACCCTCTCTCAACTTTTAACAATTATCTCAGTTATTATAAAGCTTAATAATGGTTGAATAGTTGTTTGTGTTTGTTTTTTTTTTGTTTTGTTTTGTTTTGTTTTTAAATTCTCTAAAAATATCCATGTTTCTTTGGTGTGGCTTCTGTTATGTTTTTTACCAGTACTGTTTAATTAAAACTATGCATGAAAGTGAGATCAAAGAACAGAGATGATTTACGGAGGTTACACTGTGTTGTTCTAGGGTGATCACATGGCATTGTAGTGAGTGTGGTAAAAATTTGCTGTCAAATGACAGAATATTAATGCAAACATCATGTTTTCCTCTCTGCTGCCTTCTGTAAAGGTAATGATTTGAGTCAGGGGAAGGAGCTTAGCATGAAGAAATGCACACTGCAAGAATCAGTGTGATGCAGAGCAGGATGACTTGGAGCTGGAGGCTGGCTCTGCACTGTTGCTGAGGAAGGGAGTGATGGCCCTGGGGAAGGCTGTCATGGGGTCCTGGGCTGTGGGCAGGTGGGGAAGGCCCAAGGGGAGTGGGAGCAGGCATGGACAGGTGGGGCTGACAGTGCCTTCCGGTTCATAATAGTAGTGACTTTTCCCTGCTATGCTTTTTGGTTTTCAGAAACCATCTAGACAAGAACATTATGAGCAAGAGATTGTTTGAACTGTCATGTAATGGTCACTGACATGCCTACTGTTTCTGTTCTCTTTACCTCTGCTGCAGGCATACCCTGCTTTCAATCCTTATTTTTCCTCTGATGAGATGCTGATACTGAATATTTCAGGAATGAGTTATGCCTAAGGCTAGAGTTATTTCTTTTCTGTACTGCAGGAAAGAAAGGCGGCTGAAGCATGTCTTTTCACAAAGATACTACATAAAATACTTTTGAAAGCAGTGCCATTCTGATTTTTTTCCCAGAATTTCTCAGTTCAGTCTGAGCTCTACAGGTATATTTCAGAAGGGATTTTTTTAATCCTTAAAGTGTAACCAAACAGTCTTTATGCCAGTGGCACACATACTACTAAATAATGAGAATGAAAAAAAGGTTTCAAAATTAAATACTGAATAATCAATAGGGTAGATATTAGTTTCCATTGTTTTTTTCTTTAAGGTGTCCTTCTCTCACTGAATACCTAAATGGGTTATAAATAGCATGACTTGGTGAATGTTTTAGGGCAGGCTAAAAAGATGTTCTTTGACTTTTTGTTGCTGGTCTGTTGGGATACCTTAGAGTATGCTATGCTTAAAATAGTTGAGGAAACTCTAGTGCCTTGAGGCATTTGTATTTTACTCTTCTGAGAGTTCCCATGCCATGTTTTCTTGTTCTCTGAATGGAAGGTTTCATGTGGAAGACAGCTGAAATATAGATAATGGTGAAGAAGAAATAAAAATGCTGAATTGGCACTAAAAACCACATTAATTCTTTAGAGAATTACTATCCTCATATTCTGAGAAGAGATGAGCCTCTGTGGTGTTTTGCATAAGCTTTCTCAGCGTTCAGGCAGTGACTGCAGAAGCAAATTGTAGCAGTGTGCACAGTTGCTATACAGAGCTGAGACTAGAACATGATTTATTTGTGCAATTGAAACTACATAGAGTTTACAATAGAATTAATGGAATTTTCTATTATACTAAAATGATCTGTTAAAACTTAATAAAATTCATACAGGTATGGGGTTTTTCTGTGTTTGTTTTGTAGGGTGTTTTGTTGTGGGTGTTGTTTGTTCTGTTTGTTTGTTTGTTTTTATTTTAAATTTTGCTTGCTATCATTGCCAGACATCTGTGTTTAGTGTGATGTTACAACTTTGAATTTCACAGAATTTAGAGAAAAATGAAGAAATCTAAAGCTCATTGTCAAATGTGCAGTGTGAAGCCTTAGTTTGATTCAGTTTTCTAAGTACAGCTTCTTTCCTACTCTTAATTGTTTTTAATTTGGTTATGTGTGCTGATGAGTTTGGTTTCTGAACATGCTAGTATGTGACCTGTAATTTTGCCAGCCTTGATTGTCAGTTCAAAAAGTAGAGATATTTCTTAAGTTTGGAGGTTCTATCTCTTTAGTTGCCTTTATGAAACCACTTTGTATCATTGTATGCCTTTTTCACAAGTATGTTTTACTTAGTTTTTGTCATCCCCAAATTTTCAGGGTCTCCTACTTGCATCCTTGAGTCAGCTGCTTCCCTTTCCCCTCTCCACCTCATTGTATCCGTCAGTAAAGAAAAGCTGGAAGTGACTGTGCTAATCTAAAGGAGTAAAGCGATCCTTGTCTTTGTTTTCTTAGCTGTCAGATTCTTTTGTTCTTCTTTAGTTAAAGAAGTCATCTGAGGCTTTCACATCTGTGTTGTCACCTGAAAGGTTTTTGCATTGCCTTTCACGGTGTACATTGATACGAGAGCACTTTGTATGATGTCTTGATAAAGGTATTTCAATTCCTCGCCTCTTTACCATTAACTCTGACTTAATTAGCTGTCAGTGTTCAAGCTGAAAATGTGGGGGCTATTGTTAGGTTGGTTATTGTGGTGTTACTATGTACTACACCAAGAGAGCTGCCCCTCCAGCACTGCCACAGCCTCCACCTCCATCTGTGGATTCCTTCTGCTTCCACTGTACCTGATTTAGCACCTGTGCAGTTACAGGAAGAAACTGTGTAGTTTGCTGATGGCGTTCCTTTTTTTAATCAGATCTGCAATGTATATTGTACCTTGTGCCAGTTTAGTATCAGACTAGGAAAGTAAAACACCTTTAGTAGGAAAATCTGTGTGATTTTTATTACCACGCTATTCTTAGTCTGGTACCTAAACTTGGTTAGATTTCAGATAATAGTATCTAAAGGAGGCTGTGGGAATGCTGGTGCAGGAACTTCTGTTTGAGTGGAAAGACTTCTGAAAAGTTTAGATCTGAGTCAGGTTTACAGATGTCATACCTGTTGCCTTTATTCTCTGTGCTGCTGATGTGCCCGTTTTGGTGAACTGGAGAATTTGCCTTCACTTGTCAGCCTCTCCCAAGTGATCTGCTGCAAACTAGTCATGCAAAGAACCAAGTCCACAAGGGAGGCTAAGAGCAGGGACTAGTGAAAGCTTAGCCAGCCAGGGAAAAGTCTGGCAGAGTTAACAAGTACTGTGTAGTAGGATTTCAGTAGAAGAGATGAAATTCAGCTGTTGAAAAGGAGTTGGGAGCTGGCAAGTTGTTAAACACCAGATCAGTCATTATTGAGTCAGAATCACTTTGTGGGGGATGTGTTTGTGTAGAGGGAAGGGTTGGGTCGAACCTCATGGAGGTGGGATGGCCTCATATCCCTCACGGCAGCCCCTGGAGCCCTCATGGGGAAGCACCAGAGCAGCTGCCAGTCACAAACAGCCTGGGAAAACTATGACACCCCACAGCTCCTGGAGCCCCTGACCCAGCTGGGATTCGCAGGGACAGTGAGAACACGGCCCCTCACCCTGAGTGGCCAGGGGGTTTGGCCATAGAGACCACAGCAGATAAAACCAGAGGCTTTGGGGCGCCATGTGTCACGGCCCTACCACCTGGATGTGTGAGAAGCCAGCCTTCCACAAGGTCTTAGTGGTAACTATCTCTCCCTCTTTCTCCTTCTCTCTTATTTTGTCTGTTTCCTTTTCTTTACTCCTTTTCTTGAAGCTTCGGGTGGCTCAGAGCTGGAGGGGTTGGATTTGACTAAAGTGTGGTGAATTGGTTGAATATTGACTTGGATGTTGTTGATTTATATGTACTGAGTATTAGGAGTGGAACATTTTTGTATTGCCTGTTTGAACCATTGACAAGTTCCCTTATTTTCTCCCCTAAATTAATAAAGAAATGCCTTAGAAACAAGCCCATGGCTTATTTTCTAGTTGCTTTCATAAGGTATTGAAGAACCCTACATATATAAATATTAAAGCAATAATCTTAGCAGGGCCTGTGAGGCAGCAACTCTGAGGCTGAAGTGTTACAGAAGTGGATTGGGACCAAGACTTGTTTTGAATCCTCCTCATGGATGAGCAAGACTGATTAATTTTGCTTGTTGATTTTCTTTTGGATGGACAAATGAGGCATGACTGAGAACTAAACACTGTATTCAAGAAAAGGTTCTTCATGTCCTGTAGTTACATCTTTAAGTGCTGATTAAAATTCCCTCTGTGAAACTGATGTCTTAGAGCTGTGAGCTTGATGCTAGAACATTCACAACTCCTTTTGACTGTGAACACAGGAATATTGGTGGAAGTACTGGATGCAGTTCTAAGAAATGGATGAAAATTATCATTGAGAATAATGTAGCTTTTGTGCTTTAAGTAAAATTAGAAGTTAAATTGACAGTGTAAGTTTAATATTAACGTTTTTTGTTCAGATGTTGGAATTAGTTGTTTGTGAAAATTGAAATAGAGATCTTAAATGTTAATGGTATTATTGTGGAAGACAAACATGTGTTTGGTTGTTTTGATTTTTGGACAGTGTGTTACTGTATAATGAAATTCATCCCTATACCAAATACTTGGTTCACTCCAGTAGAACAGCAGGTTTTGCAGCCACTTCAGAATCTATCCTGTAATTTATCCTCTCAGGCTACCTCCATCCTCTGGCATGTCTCATGTGATAGCATGCAAATGAGTACTCTACCAGTTTCTTTGGTATTGACCTGAATAGCCATTGCCTTTTCTGAATATAAAGGATTAGCATTTTGTTTAAATTACAATGGAGCCGAAGAAAAACAAATATGAAGAAGCCACTAGTGGAGAACTTGGCAATAAAGTGACATTCTCAGAGAAAGTATGAAGCCAAAGAAAAAAAGGATTTTGTTTTGATTCAATTCTGTTTGTTAATTCCTTATGTTGGTTTAATAATTATTTTTTACTCTTGGATTAGAAGAATAGTTAAGGTTAGGTAATATATACTAAGGAAGAGTTGTTCCTAAGTAAACTTCAGAACATTGTATCTTGAGTAAATGTGCCTTTTGAAACATGCTGGTGTTTGGAAGACAATCTGTAACGAAAAGTCCGGTTGAATAAATGTAGCAAATTCTAAGAAAATTCTGTGATTGGTAGGAAGGCCAAAGTTTTATTTCCCTGTTTATTTGGCAAAATAGAGCACTAGAGAGTAGGAACCACTTTTGGAGTACAGGCTAAGTTGTTTCAGTCTCTTTTTAGTTATGAGATTAGATGAGTCCACTTCAAGACTTCATTAAATAAAACCTTTACCTCTTTTAGCTCACAGTGAGTTATTTCATGCAGAGTTGCAAGTTGCGGATGTCCTGACTGCAAACTCAGTAGGCTTCCGTGCTTATGAGAACAATTTTACTTAAGCTTCACAATTCTGTTCCAGCCTTTCTGAATAGTTTTGCCCTGCTAGAATTAAACATTATTCTGCTATATGGTTCTGAAAAATTCAGTCTGACACTGCACTTTCATGTATGTTTTCCCGGCCTTTTGCAGTATAGTGTGTAAACCATTGTGTCTTGCTAGCTGCAGAACTTCCACAGTCAGAGCAGAATTAAATAATTCTTATTTTGCTTGGTGTTACAGCTTCACCTTTCAAGTGAAAGTTGAAGCAGGCACTGACTGGAATAACAACAATGGCCAAATTTTCCTATGTGACCCGAGTTGAAATTTAGCTTAAAAATTACAGAAATGCTGTAGAACTAAGTGTACTGTTTCATAGCTAAGTTGTGCCAGATTTCACAGCCCAACTTCACAGTCCTGGAAGCTGAAGTTGTGGTTTAAAAATTAAAAAAAACAATGTAAAAGTACTTGTGGTGATTTCACTTGTGAAAGTTTTAGGAAATATTGTCCCAAAGTGCCAGTGCTGCCACATATCTGCAAATTCTTTAGTGTGCTTCCTGTGAAATATTGTTTGCTTCCTTTCCTTGAGGTTGGAGTTTGTGCAGATTACTGGTTGCTTTATCATATCCTGACAAATGTTGGGTGGAATAAAATTTGGACCCCATGTGTTATGTTGGCACATGTTTTAATTTGATTTGGGAAAAGACCAAAATCACTTGAGAACCCTACTCCAAAGATGTTCAGGCAGAAGATCAATGTGAATTTGTAAATTAATGTATTTCATCCTGAAATCAGTTCAGTGAGTGGCAGTACTTATAGGTAGGTAACTTCAATGTTGAAACAGTAATAGTTTGCTCAGCACTTAAGAACTTATAGGTGGAAAACAGTTTAATGACATATAATTTTCATTGGTACAACTGTAATGTCCAAGGAGAATGATTGTCCAAAGTGTGGAGTCCAATTTTGCTTTTACTTTAGATAAATTAATTTATTGCATCATTAAAGAATGCCATATATGCGCAAAGACTAAGTCTTGCAGTAGGCTGCTGATTTCTGTGGGGATACTTGGAAACATGCTAGGAGTCTGCAGTCTCTGGAGGTGCAGATTGTAAAGAGATACATTTGAGGTTTTGGAGACTTGGACCAGCATGATGTGTGTCATGGAAACAAGAGAAGGAAGAGATTTTTCTTTCCCTTTGCATAATCCCTGATGCTTTGAGGTTTGGACTGTTCTTTTTCTGGATCTCTTTTTGGTGTAGTTGGCATTTGTTTGATTTTTAAAAAGAACTTGTCTGAAGATACAAAAGAGTGATGATTATCTGGTAGGAAAGCTCTGAGCATATGCCTTCTCATGTTGAGAAGTTTAATTCGAATAATGTCATTTGTATAAGAATTGATGACTTAAACAAAATTTTCAGTTTTTTTTTTTTACTTCAAAGTCATTGCACTGTAACTCTTTTGGACAGTTACAAAGATTAATGGCTATTATTCTGGACTTTATTCCTTTTTGCTCTTTTTTCTGAATGATTGTTTCGTTTTTCTGTTTTGGCATTTTGTCTGATGTTTCACTTCAGCATGGCAAACAGTGGATTTGGTCCTATGATCCATTTAAGTCCTGGTGTACCTGTCACTTCTTGCTGAAGACAGTTGTCATGACATTAACACTTTATGTCAAGAGTAATACTGCTGTTATATTTTAGGGTGGCATATATGAAACAATGTCAGACCTGTTTGTGTGTGATCTTAGAAAGTTGTGTAAAACATGTCACAAAAATGCCCATACACCAGAATCCAAGAGCAAATGTGCTGCAAAAAACTTAATAAAATTGTTCCAGAGCAAGTAAAGGGTCAACCCTGAAATTGTGAGGGCTCTACTGTTCAGATGGATCCCTGCAAATCTATTGAGTCTGATGGAATTCATCCCAGGATCCTCAAAGAGCTGGCTGATGTCATCTCAAAACCTCTCTTGCTGATTTTTAAGGGTTTTTCAGAATCTAGAGAGATCCTGGCTGGCTGGAAACTAGTGAATGTTGTCCTGATTTTTAAGAAGGGTAAGAAGGAGGATCCTGGAAACTACAGGTCTGTCAGTCTCACTTCAGTGCCTGGTACAATTAGGGAGAATATTATTCTTGGAGATACTGGAAAACACCTGAAAGACAATGCAGTCATTGGTCATAGCCAGCACAGCTTCATGAGAGGAGAGTCCTGCTTATCAAACCTGATTTCCTTCTATGACAAGGTAACACACCCGGCTGATGAAGGGAAGCCAGTTGATGTATTCTTTTTAGTTTTCAGTAAGCTTTATATACTTTTATGATCCTTTATATACTTTTTAGGATCTTTCTGGACAAAATGTCCATCCCACAGCTGGATAAACACATCATGTGGTGCCTGAGCCATTGGCTCACAAGTCAAGCACAGAGGGTAATAATGAATGGAGTAAAGTCAGACTGGATACGTGTCACTATTGGAGTTCCATAGGGCTCCATCTCAGGCCCTGTGCCCTTCAACATCTTTGTAAATGACTTGGATGCAGGACTGGAAAGGATACTGGGCAAGTTTGCAGAGAACACAAAACTAGGAGGAGCTGTTGACTCCCTCAAAGGCAAGGAGGCCCTGCAGGGAGACCTGGACAATTTACAGGACTGGGCAGTAACCAACCCTATCAAATTCAACAAGGGAAAGTGCCACAGTCTGCATCTGGGAAGGGACAACCCTGGATGTACACACAGACTGGGGAATGAGATGCTGGAAAGCAGTGCCATGGAAAGGGACTTTGTAGTTCTGGTCAATGGCAAGTTGAATATGAGCCAGCAGTGCCCTGGCAGCCAGGAGGGCCAACTCTGTCTTGGGGTACATCAGGCAAAGCATCACCAGCCAGGCAAGGGAGGGGATTGTCCTGCTCTGCTCTGCACTGGGGTGGCCTCACCTTGGATATTGTGTCCACAACTTGCTTGTGAGGGGAACAGATGTGGTGATGGGTGACTTTTTCATCTATCATTTAGGTCAGTGAGCCTTGTGTATCTTAGGACTGGATTGCATAACTCAAGCAGCTTTTGTTTATGCTGGCTGGGCGTGCAGTAAATGAGGAAAATAACAAAATGCAACGAAGAGTTGGCAGTCATATGGTCAGAAACTGCCTGGAATAGGACAGTCTTTGTACATGTGCTTCTGAAAGTCATTTTTCACTCTTGAGCAGTTATAGACTGTGTTTTCCCAGGTAAGTTTAGATTACATTGATTATGACCTGACTGACTTGTGGTGATGTCTTTGACACTTCTCAGCAGTGAATGTGACTGGCGGAATCCAGAGTCTGCTTTTCATGAGTTCATGCTGTTTCCAGTATTTATCATCTGCTTCCATTTGGCTCATATTCTCTGTGTGTTGTCTTACTTCTGTCCTGCAAGTTTTTGACAACCTGAAATATATTGATAGAGGTGTTTCAAGCTCTAATCAGTATACTTTTGAAGAAAAGACTATAGCTTTCTATACTAGCTGCAGTGAAAAGCTGTTGCTTTATTTCAGCAACATTGAATTCCATGCACAACCTTCTGGTGGTGTTTCATTAGACAGTATGTAATGTCTCTGTTATTATCATAGATATTTATTCTGTTCTGATAGCAAAATTGAAGATGCAAACACTTTTAGAAAACAGTGTTTTAGTTGGTATAGTCATCTGCGATAAAAGAAAATTAAATACATAATTTGAATAGTCATGACTCTGAAAGAGACAAGGTAGATTTAATAAGGCTGTAGGGCTGTGGAGTAGAAAGACATCTGTGACTTAAATACATTCACGGGCTACAAAGACCTGGAGGCAAAGACAGTGTTCAGAAGTATCTGTTATTTGCTTACCTTAATCTAACTTCCTTTCCAGGAGGATCAAAATATAATCCATAGGAAACAGCATAATAGATTAAATAGCGGGAATCTTGTTCCTATGACTGTTGTAAGACTTTGGCACTCTTAGATGGAAAAGAAAATTCCATATTCTTGCTTCTTCAGAAGCAGGGCAGAGACATGATTTAAATTGTAGCTGTGTGATTCTTTGCAGGTGCTATGCAGTACATGCTACCTTCACTCCTGGTGTGAATCATGTTGTATTCTAGGAAAATAGCTTTCTTCTACCCTGTCTGCCATAGTGCAGTCTCCTTTCTTTTGGATTGCAGCTTGTGGTTTAGAAATAAAGAACTGTTGACTGTATGAGGGAAACTCTACATGCTTGCGAGTCATGCTAGGGAAGCATTTGGCAGGCATTTAATTTGTTTAATCAGAGGATCAAATATAGTTATTACTGGTGTATTCTTTGCAATATTGCCCTCTGTTTGATCTTTCTAGTTGTCATTGTATTACAATCCTTGTCAGATTATTTTATGTATAGTGACTTTCTCTGTGCATTTTTTGAATTGGAGATGAACTGATTTCTGAAGACCAGTGTTACACTATGCTTTAAGTTTTCCTATGTCATTCAGGAAATTGGCAGTCTTTGAATTTCTGTAATTCTAATATGTCATGCAATCAGTTAGGCTGGAAAAGACCCTTAAGATTGAGTCCAACCATGAACACAGCACTGCCAAGCCTGTCACGAAATTGTCCCCAAATGCCACATCTACATGTCTTTTAAATACCACCAGGAACGGTGACTCCATCACTTCCCTGGG
Source organism: Formicarius rufipectus (assembly GCA_013399695.1). NCBI lineage: Eukaryota > Metazoa > Chordata > Aves > Passeriformes > Formicariidae > Formicarius > Formicarius rufipectus. The sequence goes on from VXAU01003167.1 coordinate 199,851, forward strand.
CAGCCTGTTCCAATGCCTGATCACCCTTTTGGTGCAGAAATTTTTCCTCAGATCCAACCTAAACCTCCTCTGGTGCAACTTGATTCTGTTTCCTCTTGTCCCATCATTTCTCATTTGGGAGAAGAAGCTGACTGCAAGCTCCAAGGCTGAACAGTTGCAGTTCTCTCAGTCCTTCCTCTTTGGAGAATACTTAGATACTCTTATGTGTTTGCTCTAACGTGTATGTGAGTCGGCAGCAGCCAAATCTAGCTTATTAGAAACTAAACTATGTAGTGTCAGCTAGTCTATTTAAAATGCATTGAAAATTACTAGAACATATCTCCTGTTTCCCCTTCATCTAAATGGAGAGTTTGAGTAGACAATGAAGAAGGCTTGTTTTGGGGCTAGATACGGTAAGAGAACACTCTAATGTTAACTAAAAATATAGTTGCAGGAAGAACTGTACCCAACCAAAACAGTAACCACTATGATTTTAGGTTTCTTTTTTTTAAATTAATTTATGATTTTAACTTCTTGTGAGGTGTTAAAATATTTTAAAGTTCAAGTGGATTTAAATGAAATGTCAGATATAAGGTCATCATCAAATCTTCGTTTGCAAAGTCTAGCCATGATGATGACCTTATATCTGGCATTTCAAAGTTTCTATATATGTGTGGGATTGTAAATATGTTGCTACTGGGTGTACTGGCAATTAGCAGCCTACAGGGGCTGAAATATTTCTGTTGTGCTCTTGGAGGCTTGCTTGGGTGCAGGCTAAATCTATCAATGTTAGTAGTAGGGGGAGGTGTGGAGCTTGGGAAGCATTCTCTTTGTAAAAAACAAGCCATGTCACAGATGACCAACTAGCAACTGCTGTTACTTGGTATTGCTGACTTCCTTTCCCCCAAAAAATAAACTTCGAAAAAATTCCCAATCCAAACCCAACATTTTTAGAGGAAATCCTATTACTTTGTGTGGTAGTTTTTCTGTAGGCCTTCCCTAGAAAACTGGGATACAAAACCAAGGAAGTATTCCATATCATTCCCTTACGTAATCAGGTGTATAAAGACAGGAGGGAGTTTCCTGTCTGNTTTTTCCCCTTCCCCTTTTCCCCTTTTCCCTTTTGGGGGGTGTTTGGGATTGTTGTATTATATGTACATAGTATTTAGCTGTATCTATATAAGATATCTTTAAATATATATATATATTCCTTTACTAATTTTGCCTTTTACTAGTTTTTTTCCTTTTGTCGGGAGTGGGGTGGGGAGAGCTAGCCGGCACATAGCTGTGTTTGGCGGGGAGCTTAGCAAACCCGACACACTTTGCTTTGAAAAAATAATTTTTTCCAGTTACTCTGTTTTCTTTTATTTTCTTTCTGTTCATCTGTTAAGGAGGGCTGGTACTCCTTGGAAGGTTGTTTCTTGCTTCTGGAGTTGCAGTTTTTGATACATGAAGAGTTACTGGTAGTGGCAATACCATCTAAATACCTTTGTTAATTATCAGCTGTTGCAGGCATTTCGTGTTCTGTGGCCCTTTCCTGGGAAAGAGTATTTTACATCCATCCTTCACTTTTCTCATCTGCCTTTTTTTCTGCCACAAACCTAGTTGCCTTAGCTGGAGAGCTATTTTTGGGCAGTGATTTCTATAAAGACCACAGTCCGTTACTCCAACTCATGTCACAGCTTGAGAGCAACTGAAGTGATATTCTAGAGGCACTGCACCTTGATTTTGCTTAACTTCTTACAGGAATGTAAAAAGCAGGTAGTGAATGACTGAAAATACCCTTTTTTTCTTTCTCTTCACCCAACTACTAGCTTTAGCCATTTATTTTTTAAACTTCCTTCTGGCCATTTTAATATCCTTTCTCCGCATTTCAATTCACAGTCATCTCTCAAATCTAAGCATGTTAACTTCAGCAACTCTGGGTGGAGAATGACTCTCTAGGGCTGTCTGACAGATTAAGTGGCAGTACCTTGCTTGTGAAGCAACCTACATTTGCACATTCTCCAGTTGTTTCCCATTAAAACTTAAATCCTTATTCTGCTGTGGTACCTTTAAAAAGCAAACCTCTCCCTTACATCTAAATGTTATGAAAACCAGGCATACTGTAACCCAGAACGCTAAGGAATGCTTGATTGAAATAACAGATCAGAAAAGTCTCTTGCTAACAGTCCTATGATTATAGGTTTACTCAAGTGACAGAATCATGGTGTCAGCTTGCTTTCTGCATACAGCTTAATTTTGGTCCGAAAGCTGACATAGCTCTTAAAGGCTTCACTGATGCAGTGTTTGTGGGGATAGGTAACTTCTTAAAATGTAAGAGTATTCACTGTGTTTCCTCTCTGTAGTATTTTCTTGTGTGATGTAGATTGGGTGGTTGGTCTGGTTCCTAATGTGGAATAGAATATATTCTCTGTTAGTAATTACTGAGATTGAGTAGAGAGAGTGAAGGGAAACAGAAGTGACTCCTCCTTAGGTCCTCATGAGTAAACAAAAAGACAGTTTTGTTTTCGCCAACTCTGTTCTTCAGTAATACCTATTTTGGTTAATGTTGTCTTTGGATTTGGATTTCTTTTGATGGTAAATTGTACCTGGTTTGGAATCTCACATGTAGATCTGAGGACTTTGATGTAGGAAGTGGAGGGGAGAGCTGTGTGAAGTAAATAAGAGGAAACATCCATAGATTATGACTTACAGTTAAAACCTCACCACCATTAGTTAGAAGTTAGTTTTGAAATGGTGTATTACATCAAGCAGTGAGGATGGTTCAGGAGAAAATACCAGCTACCTTGCTTTCATTTTCATGTGACCAAATGACTTGAATACATGACATGAACACAGAAGTCTAAACTAATTTAACATGTTTTGAACTTAACCATTTGTCATGATCTGTGTTAGAGGTATTTGAATGAATGTGAAGGTTCCCCTAATGTTGATCACAAACTTTTCATTTACAAGGGAGCTTAGCAAATATGTAATGAGAGCCCCTGTGGCACAGGAGACTATTTGCAGCCTTAATACCAGTGAAGATGCACATGCTAGAAAGTTATAATGCAGTTAACTCCAACGCTGATGTGTACAAAATGAGCATGAGCTGCTTTAAACATAGTTTAAAGCTTCCTGGAATTGCTCCAGGTTCAGATATTGAAGGTCTTTGTATTTCACTGTTGATACTCAAGTTTGTTCTCTCTCCCTCTTGCCCTCTCCACCTCTTTCTCCCTTTGCAGGCAAGGGCAGCTCAAGCATCTCATCCGACGTGAGTTCAAGTACGGATCACACCCCAACCAAAGCCCAGAAGAATGCCGCTACCAGTGAAGGTAGGCAGCTGGTACTCATTACCCAGGTCAGGCCTCCCAACAGAATCCTAGTAGTTTTCAGATGAGGAATCCCTCCTCCTCATTCCTTTTGTGTACAGTTCCACTGATCTACTAGAAATTTAAGAACAGTTCTTCCTTTAGAAAATTTCCACTCCTACTTGCTGTAGTTTCTGGTTTAAACAAAGGATTTAAGATACTTTTGTATTTTCCAAATGTAGAAGGTTTAGAGTAATTTTGTGTGTCATTTTTTCAGCCAAGGCTTTTATACTTAAGATTTTATATGATCTGATTTTGCAGTTATTTTTGTAGACTATATTTAATGGAAGCTTTTAAACATACATTCTAGGTCAACTATCACCCTCTTACTATTGTGAGCACCATGAAAATGTGAATTGTTTGAGCCAAGTTTTTCAAAAGTGTAGCTGTGAACATGAAGAACTCATACAGCTTTAATGAGATCAATGCACCTCATGTACAGTTATTGAAGTACGTCATCACCCACAATTAGATTTTTTTTTTAATGGCTATAGGAAGGAGATGTCTTATGTATCAGTATTAGTACAATATTGTACTAACTGGCCTATGAACAGAGAAATACTGATTATTCCTTGCTGCCTCTTTATATGTGAGTTAAATGGAATTCTGTTGGCCCTAGTTTTCACAAATGTGTCTTTGAAGGTTGAGAGAAAATCATTATATATATATATATATATATATATATATATATATGTATATCAATGAGGTAAGCTGAAAGGATATATTTTTAATTGTACAATTATGAACCTTAACTAATGTTTCTACTCAACTCTATTGTAATGCTTTTGTTATATCAAATAATAAGTCTGATTTCTGACACTTCTGTCATTACGAACTAAGTTACAGGCTTTGATTGCTCTCAGTCTAGCTTTATTTCTTACGGCTAATAGACTCTTGAATTGTTCCAGTTTGGCAAGTCTGACTATGACTATAGAATCTGTTCAGTAAAAGCAGTTCATGTAAGTAGCAACCGACCACATAAATCACAAGAGTTTTATTGTTAGGCGTGCCTAATCAAATGCTAAGAATGAGTATTTGGCACCCGTGAATCATGAGAGATACTGGTTTAGAATCTCTGCTTTTCAGTCCAGACAATAAATTTAACAGTAAGTAAATGATTAATAATTTTAGGTTGAACAGTAGACTTCATGTTTCTCTAAGCCTTTGATTCAAAAGTTCTGAGGTACCTGAAAGAGGTGAATTGCCAAAACACAAAATACATTTAGGAAATGTATTCTGTATGACAGCCAGGAATGAAAAGGAAGAGAAACCACAAAGGAGTAGTGGAAACACTAAGTCAGTACTTAACAATTGCTTTAAATTTCTGTTTTACTTCAGTCTGTAAAGCATGGGTTTTTTCCCTACTTTTAAATTAGATAATGCAAAATAATCCTTTGCTAATCTCTAAGATTTGTGTTCTTAAAGTAGTCTGTTTTAGAGCCAGTGGATGCTAATGTTGACCCTGAAATCTTCACCACTGGTTTGCAGCTAATTAATTCATTAGGGAGGGAAGCTTTAACACAGACCAGCAGATTCTTATGAGAACTCATGCAGATTCTGAAAGAGTTCAGAGCACTGGAGTTGTGTATTCTATATCTGGAGACAATTTCAAATGTGAGCCTAATTTTTCTGTGTTGGGGGAAAACAGGCACTGTTGAAACCCATGCTGTTACTAGAAGGCACGTTTATCAACTGTTATGTGTCTGGTTTCTTTTACTAATGTTGCTCTTTCCACCATGTACAGTAGACTTATGCTGAAGGAGGATTCAGCTGATCAGAAAGACTCAAGATGACGAGAGTTCTGTGCTTAAAAGACTGAATGCTTTTGTATTGCTCAGTTACAGAGTAATGTCAGCTAAGAACAGGAGTCTATGGTAGATGCTGTACAAGCAGTGGCACTTACGGAATTTTGCATAACATTTTTTTAACCATTAGTTAAATTTATCTATTCCACTCCAGTATTTGCTTGCCATGATACAGTAGTATCTGCCCACCTCTGAGATTGGTAATTATATCTTGATTTTCACCATGAGACTGATTTACTGCAGGGACAGTAAGTTAATAGCACTGTGTGCTGTCCTATGAACGAGTCACGTGTTGTATGTGGTGAGCTGTATGCATCATAGGTATGGAGTGGGAAGGACTCTGAAACATTGCAGGTGAACTCTTCTTCATTGTCATGGGAAATTATTGTAATTGAAAAAGTGGCAGACATCTTCTTTGTATCCTTTGAATTTCTATTGCCAGCTGAATTCCTGAGTGTCCAACTCTGTGAAGAGCAAAGAATTTATTTGGGTCTGAAGGCCTTTTACAACTCCTGCTTTCCAGCTTCTCAAACAGACCTAATTCTTTCAAGTTCTGCACAGCTTGTCTTCTGATTCTATAAAAAAAGTTGACACAACACTTGTTGAAGCTGAATCAATGGAATGCCTTGAAACAACTAGGAAGGAAATTTGTGGGACTAGTTCATACAAGATCTATGGTACTCTGTAGCAGCGAAGCAGTTGTGTAAAGTACTACTTAGGCAAGTACACATTCCCAAGGACTGCAAAAGGGTGTCAATTGGGACTCTTGCTTGAAAGAGCAAACCATCTCAGGAAGTATCTGATGGCAGGTGTTTTCTTGCCATCAGTTCAAGCAATCAAATGAACCACACTCTTCAACTTGACTACTGCAACCATGTTATTTGTCAAGTTTCAGTGCAGTGATGTTTCTCTATGGAATGGGTATCAGAAATGGGTAACAAGATGCTTGAAATGGCTTATGTGTTCTTCTGGTCTTAGATATGCTGTTAAGGCAACAACAGTTAAATTTTTTTATGGGATTGGGAAGTGCAGTTATAGCCAAAATAATGGTACCCTACTTCACATTGTGGATTAGGAACATCTATAGAGATGTGGAGTATCTTATGCTTTAAAAAGGCAAAGTGTTTGTCGTGCTATTAAATGTGCCTGGGTGAACTGCACATCCTCCACCAGAGAAGGATCCTTAGCCAAACAAGCCTCACTCGATGATGCATTGGAGAGGTGACTAGTACTGTTCCTGTTGTGTGGAGGAAAGTAGATGGTAACTGGCAGACAATGCAGCTTCCTAAATGCCAACTTTGAGATACCAGTGATGCATTTGAGAGGAGTGCAAAGGTGTGGCTGCTGGTGCTGAAACTGGAGTTCAGTTGCTCTCATAGTGGCCTTTGCTTTGTGTGCTGCAGAGCAGGGCAAGTGGCAAAATCCAGATGTCTGGTACTCTCTGTAAATCACAGAGTAGGGACTGTAGAGACTGTTTGACTACAGCTTGGGTCAGAAGGAAGCATGGGTGTGCATACACACTGATGCCTCCACATGGTCTCCTTTTCTGAGGATACAGTTTTCTTTAGCTTTGAGTATGCACTGCCTTTTCCTTCCTTTCCAGTCTTGGACATTGTCTGCGATTCTTTACCCCATCAATCAATTATAGTTAGAAACTGGAGAACACATGAGTTTTTGCTACCCCTCGTTGCTCTTCTGGTAAGTGAAAGACTAAATGGATTTTTGTGGGCCATTTAAATACAATTTGCTAGACACAGTCTCAGCTGGAATATTGTTGTCAAAAACTTGATTTAGAAGATTAGGCTAAACAAGTGCATTTCTGTGGGCTTACCTTGATCAAGGAGTTTTACTCTAGCACTTACCAGCAGAGCGTGGAATGTTATATCCAAGCTAAATACTTGATATTAACTTGACTGACTGTTCTTCAAATGAAAAATCAATCCTGTTTGCACTTCACTTATAGGGCTGTTAAGCAGTAATCCAGAGGCAGCTTTAAACTGAGAGCTCATGTATGAGCTTCATGTATAAGTTCTAATTTATTTCTCAGTTTCTGTTAAATCAAATTGAAGTATTCAGCCTGAAGCAAAACACTGTTTTATCAGAGCGGCTCAGTGCTGAAATACCTCTGAGTATATCCTGTTAAATCTCTGTATTTTGAATTTTGCAAAAAGTGAAGCCATCTGCTGTATTCTGAAGAAGTTCAAATTTTATCTCCTTTCAGTGATGTTGACTTTTAGGGGCCTGCAAAAAGTAAGTATTTCTTTTTCTTCTTCTGCAGTACTCAGAGAATTCTAGACTACACTGCGATATATGTTTAATGTGGAGATCAAATGCATTTGTTTTGGCAATACCTGTTTGTATTCGTCCAAACATGAGAGGTATTTCTTCTGCAGTTTAGGTGTGTATGAGAAAAGTCTTCCACTCTCATATCCTCTATTCTGTTTTGTTTGGGTATTTTAGTGGTTCTGGTGGACTTCACAGTGCTGGTTTTATGGTTGGACTTGATGATCATGTCTTTTCCAACCTAAATGATTCTATGACTCTTGGAAAAGCAGAACCTATAGGCTGGTGGGAATAATTACGTTTGTTAGGAACCATTCCCTCTGTTAAATCTTGTTGGGGGGCAACTGTGTGAAGATGTAGCACTTTGAAAATACATAAAGCTTTAATTACTCATGTAAAAGTGCTGCTTTATACCCTGTGCAAGAGGATACTTGCCTAAGATTGCTCAGGTTGTGTTTCTGTGCCGTCCTTTTATTGAGGAACTCAGCCAATTAAACTTCTATAGAAAAAAAATTATTTTTCCAGAAAAAATTGACTACTGTATCAGAAAACATTTATCATGGCACTGCTTGGGAATATGTATTTCCTGGACACAAATTTATTTGAGTTGCGTGCCTTTCAATCCACCTTACAAGTGAGAGACCAAAGTACATGTTGTAGAATATTTTCAGGGAGGATGTAATTCTGTTAATTTCTCTTGGCTTCATAACAACATTCTTTCAAAAGACAGTATATCTTTTTTATCTTTGCGTAACTCTGAGTTTATTCAATGAGTTTAAGAGGAGTTCTTGCACTGTGCACGGTGACGGACACTATGTAAAAATTTGGGAAGATGGAACAGGTTCTTTGCTACTGAATGCTTCTGGTATTTAAAATTGTTCCTGATAGAGAATCAGCTCCAACTGAGATTGAGGTGAATGCAGTTGTGATCTTTTTCTGGAGAGAGATAAAAATCTCAGAGAACCAGTTTGCAAATAGACATCCTTTCTGTATATTATGATTCACTTAAACAGGTATGTAGCTACGTTTAGTATACGGGAGTTTCATTGAAGCTTTTGGGTGGCTTGTGTAACTTCTCGAGGCGCTGTGCTAAGTGTTTGGACAAAAGACTGTTGCTGAAAAGTTCTTCCACTAGATTTTCTTGATGATCGCTTTAGGAGGAAGAGCTCTTTCGATCTCTTTTTTTCATCTGATAACTGTTAAAAAATCTTTTCCCACTTCATTTCTTTACAGTTTTTCCTTTCATTTTCTCTTTTACATCAGGAGCTTACTAACCTACTATCTGAAATGAAAACCTATCAGTGTTCTTTCTGGATGAATTTTAAACATGTACAGTTTCTATTCTTTTGATGGCAGTTCTTTCTTATCATCTTGTCTTCGTGTCTTTGCAGCCTCTGTTATTGGGTATTTGGGCTCTTGGTTCTACTGTTGAAGTACTGTCTAAGCAGACTTTCTGTACACCAAGTTGTGTCTGAAGTTGATGTGAATGCCTGAATTTATCCCTGCTTGCTTGGAACTGGGCAGAGATTCAGTTGGCTTGGAGTGAACTGAGGCTGATTTGAGTTGGTAGTGAAACTGGAGACCAGGTAAGTTTCCTGGGGGTTTGTGTTACTTTTCTAGCAGGAGAGTTTTATGGAAAAGTGAAATGTTGCACTACTGAATGTGCCAAAACAGAATCATTTGAAGCCAAAAAAATTGGGGAAGAATAAGGTGGGGTGGGGGGATAGTGTGAGAGGCGTGACAGTTAATAAATCCAAAACTATAAACACTTTGGCTGAATAGACAGAGCTCACTATTTCAATTCCTTTAACCAACATATCTGAATGCATATGCAAATATAATCACCTGAATCTGTATGTGGAGGTAAAAGTAGTATAAAGGTTGCTCTTAGGCCCCTTTTTTTTGTTTTATTTAACCACATTTTGATATGGTTTTGCTATCTAATAGGCAGTGTTCCTGCAAAACTGTTCTGCTAATTACAACATTACAATTGCTATCAGCATTTAAATCAGAGTTCAAATACAAGGCAAAAGTAGTTTCGACATTGGCACGGTAAAAGCTGTAAATTGAAACCGTACATTATTCTGGCTAATTTGTACTAAAATGCTGTAGCCAAATGTTTAAAACTTACCCAAACAATGCTAAGAACAAATTGGAAAGGTACTTAAAACTGCAGTCTTATTTGATCTGCTGCCTGAAATGTGAGACCTACCAGAGCAAATGCACTTATAGTACAGTTAAAGAGAAATGATCCCAATTTAAAAACCTGGCATTAGCTTTTCCAAGTGAGGTCTGATGCTTGGTAGGAGTGATTATGGTTTATTCAATTACCTGTAAATCTGATTTTAAGGAATCCAAGATCCCAAATGTAATTCTTTGGATAAAATGCTGTACCAAACTACTTAAATACTGTTACCACACTTAACTGTTCCTTCTTTTATTGCCTATGGCAGCAATCTAAAGTAGTTTCCTTCTCTGAAAAGTGAAGAGTCATCTTGAAATATCTGATGATTGCCCAGCATTTGTTAGTCTAAAATCCATCCTTTTTGAATGCTAGATGGTCTCCTAAGACTGCTTGAAGATTATCTACAACGTGATAATGTATATTTAAATATGTTAGGTTTATCCATTTCTTGGAATTTATGAACTGAAACTAGCAATTTTGTCCAGATTAGTTCTGAACTTGATTGAAATAATGAAATAAAATTAGAAAGGCAATTTTTTTTTTACTTTAACTTGGCAATCTCCATTAAAATGCTGTAGTTTAAATTTATTACATGAAATATCCTGCATTATTTTCCTGTATCTTATCTTTTTATGTCAGCCTGTTGAATGACTGCCTAATTTTGAAGACCAATACTGCCAACAGTGCCAAAACTAGCCGTGTGCATGAAAAATATCTGCTTAGACTTGCTGACTCATTCTGTTCCTCTCTTTTGGATATTGTGCCTTAGTGCCTGCTACTGTAGTTTTCTCAGGTTACTGCAGTTTGGCATCTCCTTGTTTCTGCCAGTGTTCCTCAGGTTTCCCTTGAGAAAGATGTACTTAGATTGGCAGATTAAAATGGCAGAATGGATAATGTTAACTCTTATACATAATTCTGACTGCAGGGTCATCACTGGTTTAGGCAGTTACAGCAGACCAGGCTGGAAGGATAAATAAAAGTTATGAGCATGACTGTAATCCAATGATTAGCAGTCTCCATATATTACTCTAGCCCTAGTCAACCACACTTGAACATATAACTGTGGTGTTCCTGATGCATGTTCACCAGCTGCTCATTATGATACTTTCATATTTAAGGGTAGTTTTCATCTTGAACTGATAGATTTGGGAGTTGTATCTCTTGAACCTCAAAATAAAGTTGTTGTATCAATGGTTTATACAAAAGATTATTTCCCCCCCCCCCAATAGAGGAAAACAAGTGCCTGTATCAGCCTATCAGCTGTACTGAGCTGGGAGGTTTCTACTTGCTTACTCTGACCTCTTGGGTGTACATAGGTTTGCCAGAAGGCAGGCAGGATTTCTTAGAGATGCATTATGAAAGCTTGTTTGTAAGATTTTATAGTGGATTTAGATCAGTTAGTTTGTTACCCTCCTACTAAGTGAAGTGCCTTTCATAGGCATGTAACCTATCTGTGATGTGTTTGTTACCTTGTGGATTTGAATGCATGAGTGGGAAGAAGCTTGATGGCTTTACTGTATGACTGTAACCTGTCATGCTGCTTGCAATGACTTGGATATATCATAAATCTCCACTGTAAATTTTTTGTCAGAGTTACCATAATGAAATTTTGAATTGTATCAGTGCCTAATCTAGTCTTTAGTGCCTTTGGCTTTGCCTAACATGAAGTCCATTTCCATCTTCTATATCCAAGAAAGTGAAATTTTGTAGCACTATCAGGTATTCATTGTTTGTGGGAGGTTTTTTACCTTGTTTGCTGTGGGTAAACAGTGCTGTGTGGGAATCTCCGAAAGACAAACATTACTATTAAGAGATGTCAAGGATATGGGCAGTAGCAGCAAATTCTTCTTGCTAGCTGTTATGTTATGTTTGCTTAATCTGAAGGGGTTTATATTTTCATGTAGGCATAAACATTGATTGTTTATTTATTAATTAGACACACCCATGTTTCCCTCTACCTCACCCCCACTCTATTAACATGAACATTTATAAGCCATGACAGGTAGGTTTTGAGCTCTCATTTGAGCAGCAAAAGCTTGTTGTGTCACCCAGAACTTCAGAAACTGTTCAATGTGCAGAACAGTCAGTCATTCACCTTAACCAACGAAGGACTTTTATTGTAGTTTTCCATATAGAACAGATAGATACAAATATTGTCTAAATGATAAAATTGTAATTGGATGCCTTTTGTGGACTCTAGCTTAGAAAAACATTTTCTTGGCCCTTCTTTATTGTGGGCTGAGATAAACCATGAGCTTAAACTAATTTGAAACAGTTTTTTTCCTTTTTTTTTTTTTTTTTTTTGAGTGAACTTTGGCTGTGGAGTTGAACCTGATAACTCTCATTCTTCTTTGTCTAGTATCTTGACTTTAATGGAACAGTCATATTTAGCTTTGGTATCAAGCTTGTGACTGTTGAGTCTCTGTGAACTGTGATTTAGGGTTTCTTTTTTGCCACTTCTCCCACAAGTTATTTTTGTTCCATTTCACAGAAATACAAAACTAAATTTTATTTTGGGAAGGAACTGCTCAACCAGAGGCACTGAATTTAGAATGGGAAACGGAAGCAGTTGACAAAAGGTAGCACAGTAAACCTGAAGTTAAAAATACAGCTTCTGTGCTGTATAGTACTAAAAAAGTAGCTCTAGGCTTAGGTTTCCTATGTTGGGGTAAGACACTACCAGTGATAACCAGACATTAAGGCAAATGTAGGTCACTGCATTCCAGCACTTGTGTCACTTTTACCTAAAGTAGTAGGTTGTGATTTTTGGATAATTTGGCGTTTGTGAACACTGAAGTATCCTTGTGTGCTGGGAAATCCTCAAATCAAGGTTCGTGTCTGGACTGGTGGATGATTTTACTCCACGCAATAATGTCTTCTTTGTGAATAAGTTAAAACTTATGACTGCAGGGTTGTACTGTGGAGCTCAGCTGGCCAAATGCATTTCAGCTATATAAAAACATGCAAGTCAGGCCAGCAAAATCCTTTTATTTCTGTCTCCTTTCTGGTGGCAACAGTACCTCTTTGCGTGGCCCTGGTTTTACCATTGCTCTGGCAAGCTTTGAAAGATACCAGTAAGCAATATACTAGGAACCTGTCTGATGATGAAAAGACTGTGGATTTAAAGACCTGTGTGCCTGTCATCTTCTTTTGTGTCATGGTTACAGTTTGTTTTGCTGAGCACTATGTTCCCTTGGTCACATGGATGATACCAGATTCCATCCCTCTTAAATTCTCCTCCTAGAAATGTCTTGCCTTTCCTTATTCCTACACCAGTCTTCCACTTTCTGAAGATGAGATGAAGCTGTGCTCACTGCCAGCTTATTTGCCTGAATATGTATGCCAGGCTGAAATGATATACATCATAGTACAGGCTGTTTGCTGCCAAACCTTAGTCGTATATATATTACTCAACCTGCAAACTTCCAAAGCAAACACAGAGAGGAAATCAAAATTGAATTAATCCTCTCCGAGGATGTATAAAGTAGGGCTGCACTGAGTTTTACATGCTGAGGATGAGAGGGACCTTGGGTTGTATGGGAGTCAGAAGCCACTGGTGTGCACAACCCTGCTCTGTAGCATCACTTGTCTGGGCTGGAGTTGCTTAGTGTGAGGACCTTAATTTTTTTTAATGATAGCTAGACAAATGACTTCATTCAACCATGGTTAACTGTAGAACCATAGGGCATTCTTGGCAGTTTGCATTCATAGGATTAAAGGCAGATGAGCCACCAGTTTCTCTGGAGCTCTAAGAGCTGTGCATGTGCTTCTTGTAATGCAGTCAAAACTTCTTAGCTGAGACTGAGCAGAGCTCTTGAGTCTTCAGTTTTGGCCACAGTGTGATAGTTAGGTTGGAGACCTACTGCCTGCTCTACTTGATTGAGAGGGCTGATTTAGGGACTGTGCTTAGTTCTGTTGTACTGCTGGGTTTTGGCTGGCCAGCAGGAGAAATCAGTGATCTTAAGGCTTAGATGCCAACTCTCTCAGCTGACATTAGGGTCAGAGGTGTGAAGTAGTTGCAGATGTCTTTCTCTAATAAAAAGAAAAACCACCTATGGACTATAGCTGCTCCATTTTCACATGGAAAACATGGATGAAAGGAATCAATACTGCCTGCAGGAGAATAAAATTAAATGGAATTGCTTGGCAGAACTTTGTACAACTGCAAATTAAACTTAAATGTTATTTCATTTAAAAAAAAAAGGTGATTTATTTCCACAAGCAGAAAAATAGGCTTGATTGCTGAACTAACAATCATGACTGTTCTTCACCAAATGTTGTGCACAGGAAGAGGGAAATAAAAACCTTGTCTGTTTTTTCTATAAGCATGAAAGGGCTTCAACGTTGTAAATCTAATATAGAACGCCATCAGTGATCATGATGATATACCTGCTGCTTGCTCTAAAGCTTATTAAATTATTAGCAGCAGTTAAACTCTGTCCTGGATAATTTAAATGTCTGGTTAATTTGTTTTGAGAAGTAAAGCTGTAACTGAGTAGCTTAATCTTGAGTTGTTCCAGGTGAAAAACTTTGGAAATGAGTACACCAGATGTGGATGAGTTCAGGTGTTGAAAATGTGCCCTGTTTATCCTTCTAAGACAGGGGAAAGCATCTGATTGCAGCCTTGCAATGCGGTCACTGACTCTTTGCTACTGCTGCCTGTTCCCCAGGATGGGACTTGTGAAGTGCAGTAGAGCTTTGCCAGAAGACCTCCTGTGGTGGGAAGTTACTGGTGTGTTGTCTTTCTGCAAATTATCTGTCCCATCTCTTGTAAGCTTAATCTTTGTACACATCTTGTATGTTTAATTTTTGCTGATAGGCAAACAATTTTCCATGGCTTCCCTGCTAGAAATGTCGATTTACGTTACTGGCAAAACTAGTCAGTCATTAATCAAGTAAATAGTGTAGATCAAGAAGGGAGAGTATAAGAATTGTAGTCTGAACTTCTTGATGACTGTGCAAGGACTGACTGCTTGCCAAAGCGATTAACAGACTTTAAGTAATGTACTGTGAATATCAACTTGTTGATCTGCAGACTTTGAAATTTTTCCATGAAATACAGAGTCGAGTTGCGAACTTAATCTTGCTGACAATGGGCTTGCTTTTTTTTCCCCCATTTTTTTGGTATTGGTAGTAAAAGTTCTGAACTCTCAGGTGGAAACTTCTGATACATTGACACTTCCACTGAAAAAGGCACTGTTCTGCAGAGAATCAAGGAACTTGTAAGTCTTGGAAACCATTCCTTGAAGTTGTGTGCTTGTTTAAAGGTAAACTGACAGGAGAAATGAACCCAACTCAAAAAAAAAAGAGATTACAAGTCAGAATTACATTTTAATAAAAAAGTACAGTCAATGATATGGAGAAAAAATTCATGTGACCCACAGAAAGAGATGTACACCCAACACTGTGGGGCACGAACAGAATAGTGTTTGTTAGCCCCTGTGCTGAGCACCACGTGGCCCTCCTGAGTACAAAGTAAAAGAGAAGAAGAAAGCTGTTGGTGAGAATGATGGTCACAGTCTGGTCAAAAGTGGCAGTCAGAGTCCTGTTGAGGTTCTGGTTCTCCTCTCGATTTGATGAGTGGCCCCAGAAGTCCCCAAACCCCAAGATTATATAAACTCAGGTTCAGATGGGAATGCCCAGTACCTCCCCAAGGGCAAGGAGTTTCACAATGGGTGGTTCACTCTTTGAGTTGTGGGATACTCCTTGATGGCCCATTAGCAGACATGACCCCTCAGGTGGGTGTGAAGGTGCTGATGACTCCCCAGAGAGGTGTTATCACACCTGAGTCCCTGGTATGAAGACAGGAAACTTTCCTATCTCACAGAGTCCTTAAGCACCCACCTTGTAGCCTGAGGTGTCAGGTATGCCCTGGGCAGCTGCTGCCAACAATCCATTATTAACAGTTCATAAGAAATGACATAAAGGGTGTAGAATACACAGTTCTGGTTACACCCCCACAATGATAAACTGGTCTCAACCACAGTAGCCAGGACAAGCTGTCATTTATCCTTTTAGTCCATTTCCTCACCTGTGAATGAAGCAGGGCAGCTGTCTGCCATTGAAGGCAAACTAACAAGATGTAAAATGGTGAGGTAGGTTGGTTTGTTTACGTAATGAATATTAAGTTGTGCTTTTAATGATTCATCTATACTCTGTTTTGTTCTTAATGTAAAAAACTTATTTATTGTTTGAATAAACACATATCCATCAGTTTGGTAATCTGAATCAAAGTAAGGCTCTGCTTTAGAATGTATTATACTTCAAAAACTTGGATCATAGTACTGACTTAGAGCATGTGCTCTATTTCATAGATGGATAGCAAAGAGAAAACACAGCAGGAAGGTTAGCATGTATCTTGCAGCAGTACTTAAAAATGCTCGACCAAGTTGCTTTGGGAATTTCATGATCGTAAGAGTATTTTTTTTTTCCCTTAAAGGTGTGTAAACTACACCATTTAAGATTATTGCAAGATATGTTTATTAATGGAGACAATTTTTAAGATATAAAATGCCAATCCAGTGGCAATCTTTGCTCATTGCTTTTTTTATTCCTGCTGTTGCATTTGGTAGATACAAGTGTCTGCCAAACTAAACTGGTTTGTGGAAGTCAAGTGCAGGCCATAGTAAAAAGAATTTGTGTAATTTTTGGTAGTTTATTACAAGCCATTAACTTAATTAAAACTGACCATAACTTGGTTATGCTTTACAGAATGTCTGAGAGTAAAATGGAAGCTGAATGTTGTCCAAGTTAAATTCCAAAATACAGTAAGGATTTTGCTTTTAATTTTCAAGTTCAGTGCATGACGGTGGTTAGCTGATCTTTTTCTTATTTTTTTTTTTCTAAGCTGTTCTAAAAGTTCTGTAATTGGAAAGCTTCTCTTCTATGAATAACTTCCCCAGTGTACATATTTGGTAACTGTTTCCTGGTATTATCTAGAGCAAATGATATGGGAAAAAAAGAAGCTTCCCTTGAAAGATGTTGTAAAGTGAAATAAAGCTGTTGCTTGAAACTCAGAGTAATTTTATATTTCCATTAGTGGATATATGCTTGATATATGGTATATATGTAATTATAGCTATTCTATTCATATATATAATGTGCATGACTGGAATCTCTTCCATCTTACAAGAAGTGCTAGGAACTGTCTGGTTTAGACTTTGGAAAATAAGTATATTTCCCCTTTCTAGTCTAATTGAATAGTATTCAGAGATATTGTGGTGACTTTTTTCGCAAAAACACGTTTTCATATTTGGCTAACATTGTCTTATTCCAAGTTGCATGGCTTGAAAAGTAGTCTTTTTGTCTTCAAAGTTCACATGTGATTTTTATTTTTTAATTTTTCTTTTGTTTTCCCATCTGCCTTGCTTTTTTTGTCCTGCATACATAAAACTATAGTGAGCAAATTGTTAATGGTATTGAATTGTGGTGCTTTTTTATCCACCTTAATTTAGAGGCCAACTTAATGCTCCATCTAAGTAGACTTGATAAATAGAATTGTTCCAAGTTTCATGTGTGAAAACAAGGCAGGGAAAGATTAGAGTTGAAAATCTGCCAAAACACACTTGAGAGAAATAGCTTAGTTTGTCCCATGCTGCACTTTCTAACACCATGGGGCTTTTTAGAAGTATTTCAGATAAGGTGTCAAGAGAGGCAAGCACCTTTGCAATCAATGAAGTCCATGTCCTGCAGCATTTAGGTGACATTTCAGTCATCTTGGTAAGGAAGAAGGGACCAAGCTAGGCCCAGCCATCCTGATTGATACCATAAAAGCTTGTGGTATTTAAAGTACAATTTGATATTTTGTATAGAGGTGGCAACAAGTAAAATAGTGTCTTAAGAGGGCAAGCACATGTAAACAAGAAAGAGAGAAAGAGTTAAGATCTTGTCCACGCTTGCTATGGATGAGAGACTTAGATTTTACTATTAGATCAAATTTTCCTGTGAACTTTGAACTAGACTGTGCTGAGTTCTGATGTCTGTTGTGTCATGAAGGAAAGAAAGGTTGGCATAGATATTTGTATGACTGTTACTTAAGTCTTACATGTATTTACGACTAACAGCTAACACTGCTGTGAAATAGAAGAACTAAATATGAAATAACCTTTTGCAGACTCTGTCCCTTGTCTGCTGTCAGGTTGGACTTTGAACATTTTTCCTGTAGTGCTAGTCTGTAACCTGTAAATTGGGAATGGATTGTCATTTATGAATTGAGTGTATTCATACTGTGAATAGACTCAGTCTATGCCTGCCTGTTTGAAAGATAACATCTTTCCAGTTTTACTAGACAATTCTGCATTTTTCCTGTAGAGAATAGTAGCCTAAAGAAAACCATGATGTAAATTGCCTCAGAGGCTGGAAAATGTAACTGCCAAGTTAGTTTTCTTGAAATGGCTGAGAGTTTTTGTAAAGAGTCTCTAGGAAGCCTTCTTTTGATCTGCCTGTTCTGTTGGGTCAACTTTTATAGTCATTAAAGCTTTAGTAAAATCTAGCAACAAGGCACATGCAGAAAAGATTACTTGGCCTCTCTCTATGAGAGATAAACCAGAACTTAGATGTTCTCCTGTATGTGGGAAGTAGTGAAGTATATGAAAATTTGTTTAGGGAGTTCACTGAACGTATGATGCATAGTAAACAAATAAACCATTTTGCTAGAGGAAATATATGTAAATAAAAGGGATCACCATTTGCTATAGATGTGAAGGTCAGGAGATATCCTGTTGGAGTTTCCACTTCAGTTAGTAAAATTAGCTTAATTGCTGTATCAAAAGGTTTTAGGCTCTGACTAAAATAGTGCATGTCTCAGGGCATTAACCTCACTGTAAATTTTGATGGAGTGAGAATTTACTTCCAAATTCTAGACGCTGAATGTGATAATTTTGTTTTCTATTACAATAAAGTCCTTCCTTTAGCCTTAGAGAGAGAGAGAGGATAATCTATGTAGGCATGGAAAACAGAATATTGTCTGTACTTTACTGTACATTTCTCTTGGCTTATTTTTTGGTGATGATTTTGCTATCTTCCTGCAGCTTTTTTTCAAAACATCTCAGTTTTTCCAGTGAACTGATAAGACTATAGGTTCAAGGTATTTTTGTGGTTTCTCTAGTCATACCAGTATATCAGGTGTTGTCCTCCCAGCATATTTTGGATAGAGCAGTATTTGCTCATCTTTCTGATGAGTCAAGATGCCTTTGGGGTAGGTTGGATGTGAGCAACTTGGATGTAAGCACTTTTCAGTTGCCTAAGGGTTGTTGGAAGTGATGGAAGTGATGACCTTACAGCTATGTAACTTTGACATTGTCAAGTGCCCTACATTTTAACCTAAAGTTTTATGTTAAATGTGATGTGAAGACACGTTACATGTGTGTGGGAAGATGGCCCATAGCTTTAAGGACTTTTATAGGGGATATCGAGATTCCTGCTATTAGAATACTGAACTTCACAACAACAATCTCCTGTTGTGAATTTTGCAATGATTAAACCAGTCCATTAATAATCTTATCTAATCATGTGGTTCTCTTTGGGCAGTGTGCCACGTGTGTTGTGTGCACTAACAGGAGAAAAGGAGAAAAACCAATAGACCTCTGATGTTTATTTTCTAGCTCTGAAGAGCTTGACTTTACAACCATATTAGCATATTTAAGTGCAGAAAAAAAGCTCACGATTCCAATATTGTTCAGTCCAGTTGCACAGACAACTGACCAGAACAGTTAAACCCAGACTTCTGGCATCTGGATTCAGCTCCCAGCTTTGTTTCAGACTAATTCACATTCCCTGATTTCTACAACTCTTTCCAGTTTTTGCATGGTTATAGGCTTAAATTCTTTAACTAATTCTTAGCATACTTTAAATAAAATTATATATATTCTGGGTTTGTTAAAATCCACGTTTAAAAATATTTTGGTTACCTGAACCTTTGTATCTCCTGTAGATTGTATGGTTTCCTGTGGCCATTAGATGATAGTGTGTGAACAAACTGGAAACGAAGTGTATCTGTAAACTTCACAGCCATCTTCCTTCCAGTTTGCTATGATTTCCTTAAACCTTTCCCATTTACTGTGACCTCTCTAGGTAAGCGAAAGGCAATGGGCTTGTAGTTTGCCTCACTACTGTACTCAGGCCAAATAGTGACTAATGAACATAGCAGATGTTTCTCCTTTTGAAGGCTTTTTTTGGAAAGAACTTTATTAACTAATTTATCCTTCCTCCCAGGAGATAACAGGACAGCAGCATAGCTGAGATCTGACAGTTCATTACATGAGAAAAAGTTATTAATGTTGACCCTTGCTATGTTGACAGTAGGATTTGAATCTAACCTTCTGCTCCTTTTGCTCAGAAAAATACATCCAAAAAGAGTTTTCTTCAAATCTTCCAGCTACTGTCCTACATTGTGATGTCAGCCACGTTTTTAGCAATTTGGAATACTGTGAGCCAGTGTGCAAATCAAGGGTATCTCCATTGACTTAATAGTTTTACTCCAGATGTTTATTAATCTTACCATGAAATTGTAATCTGACCTTTGTTTTTTGAAGGACAAACAACCCATGTTTGATTTGGTTTGCCACTGGGGTAGGAGAGCTGTTATAGAGCTGAAAGATTATAGCAAGTTCCTTCTCTACCTTTATTGATGAGCTCTCAAAGGCATTAACCTGTAGTTAATTATAGTAAGTGTGAGAGTGGATGCCTGTGTTGACGTTTCTTACCAGAAGGTGCAAGGAACTTTTTGCAGGTAACCTAATTTCTTGTGTTTTTGAGCTTCAGTGGATGTTCTACTCTCTCTCTCTGTCAGGAAGGCAGAGGTAGCAGCTGTGAGGACCTTTGTGTTGGACAGCCAGCGAACAAGAGGTGGTAGTTTAAGTTCTACAGTAAAGTAACAAAAAATAATACAAGCATGGAGATACCCTCATAGGCATTGTTCTTTGCAGCTCTTCCTCAGGGACTCCCTCTCTGGGTGAAAGGAAACTTAACTTCTTGGTTCCTTATCCTGCTGGGCTTAGGGGAATGAGGCAACTTCTACAAATAGAGCAAGGTTTTTGCGTGGCTCCTCTCTCCCTTTCTCTCATTATGTGGAACCATTCCCCATGTGCCCGGCACCCAGCTCTTACTCCAAACGCTTTGGTTCCCTCATCCTGCCCTTGAATTGAGGATGCAGTGATATTTTGAGCACCTCATGCACGTGGTCTGTGTGTCAAGAACTTATGACCTTGAAAATTGGTTTCTTTTGATTACCCTCTGTTCTGTTGTTCATGAAATATGCTTAACTATGAGGGATGAGGTCAAGAATGATGTAATGGTTATGGAACCATTAATCAGTACAGTCACTGTGAATATCCAGGTGGAAAATAGTAACAACAGTTAGTTATGCTCACATCTGCATAGAATATGTACAATAAATTATGCACAAAATCAAACAATTTTAAGTGAGCAGTATTATTTAGGGCATGCTTCCAGAAATCAGAAGAACCAAACCCACTTGATAAGCAGGTAGTTGCATCATTTTTACTGATTGCTTGCAGATTTCTGCTTGAGGCAAAAGAATGAAGTGATGTGGGTTCACAAACCAGTTTGTTGGCATGAGCCACTCAGTTAGTATGCAAATAGTCTCCTTAGAAAGCCTTTTTTTGGCATGTATACATCATGATGTCTGTACCTTCTTTTCACCTATAAGATTCAGGAACTGTTAGGCTTAAAGGTCAGTAACTTTCAGTGCTGATTTCTCTTCTGCAGCAAATCCCATGCTGTGATGACAGTAGGAATTAAATGTGAGCATGAGCTATGTTTAAATTTCTTTTGAAAATCAAATTTTAAACAATAGGCTGACCGTTTTTAAGGGCTATTTTAAACCCAATAGAGGCTGTTCTTGATGTTCAGATAAATCTAATTTAGTCCATACAATTCATATTCATATATCTGTGAAGCAGCATAGATTTCTAGTGAGTTGGAAAAAGCACTAGAGCACTTAAACTTACTTTCTAAGCAGCAGAGTTGCTTTGCTTTTGTAACTGGACATGTGTTCTCCTGTAATAACATCCCTGTAATGATTTGCGTGTGTGCTGACTGATCCCACATGCAATGTGGGCTAGAGTTCTTTCTAGATGAAAATTCAGGGGTTTACAGTATGCATCCTTGTTCTTCCATGCAAGGTAGAAGCTTCTTATAGAGCTGTGGTGATCATGTGCCCTGCAGGGGTGTGTGGAAGGGCAGAGACAGTCCTGTTTGTGTGGCAGGATGTTCTGGCTCAGAGATGGAGAGGGGAAGAACAGAACCCAACCTGACAAGAAACTGAATCTGGTGTTTCAGTCTGTGGTCATCACAAACAGAGGCTGTTTCAGTTTTGTAACCTACATGCCAGAAAAGGTGCTTGTAATTGGACAGCATATCTAAAACTAGGAATTTTTTTTTCTCCCTCATTCTTAAGCTTGCTTTGTTGGACTATGGCTGCTTATAGGTTGGTCAAATAGTAAGGTTCAACTGTTTCTTCATTCTTGTGCGTATATTGAACAGAGTGTTTATATCAAAGTGCTAAATTGTCATTCTGAACACCTTCAGTCTGAGCTGGGCCTTATTTTATGAGCTAGTATATGTATGGGCCACATAGTGATAACTTACTGCAAAGAACTTCTCAGCTACTGCTGTTCTCGTGTGGCTTTGATTTGTTTCATGAAATTTAAGGTGGGAAGGAGGCTCTTGACCTAACTATACTGTATTCATATTTCACTTGTCTTCTGGTTAGATGTTTTCATGAGGTTGTAAGTGTGCTGGAAGACAAGAAAAAGCTTATAGATGAATTCTGAACTTGTTTAGCTGAACTTGGAACATCTTTCTTGGAGTGAGACAGGGAAGGAAAGAATAGTGGAAAAAAGTCAGCAACTGAAGGGGGGAAAAAGTTGGATGGGTTTTACAACCATAAATGGTAAAAGTAACCTTGCTCTGCAGCCAGCAAGCAGAACGATGGAATAAGGTTTTGATTTACAGGAACAGCTCAGCAAGGGCCTTGTAGAGTGCTTCATGCCTGCTATAAAAATGTGATTAGCTATAAAATGGGAGAGATTTAACAAGAGAGTTTAAGCATCAGCAACAGTGCTGTTTCATGCAGAATGTGGATGCCTGCTTTTAGAGTTCTGGGAACATAAACTAGTTTGGAAAACATTACACTTTCCATGAGAGAATGTGGATTGTTTTTGTGTATCACCTGAACATGTTACGCTCTGATTCTTTGCCCATCCACTGTGAGCTCTCTAAAATTAAGCAACAATTATCCTTATAATTATTTCTTCAGATAATTGTCTCCCAGGAGCTAAGCTTACAGTAAACTGCCTAAGAACATATAGGTAGGTGTGAGATGCTTGCCCTTAATTCTAGTATTATGTTGTATTGTTACATAACCTTTGTGGTCTTTCCCTACCTGTATATTACAGCTTTATTCAAAAAGGTAAATTTGTCAGCTTTAAGCTCATGTGGGCAATTGACCAGTAAAACTTCATGGCTGTGGACATCAAAAGCCTTCTCCCACTTCACTGTTCCCCAGCTTCCAGCCCTGCAGTGATGGAAGCTCAGAGCTTAAATTTTCTTAACAAAAAGCTCATGAACAAATGAGATATCACCAAATGTGCCATCCAGTGTTTGGGGAGTGGGCATTTTTGGATGCTCAGTGTCATTCCTTGTGAGGATTCCACTGGAGAGAAGAGGAGGAGAGGATATGGGCATTTCTTTCTGAAAAGTAAGGTACCAAGTTGACTGTGAAGAACTAGCTGTTCCTGTTAAAATCTGAGGCCAGATGTTTCCTTTAAAGGACTCTGTCAAAGGCAGAGGAAGGAGGGACACAGCTGGATTGCACTGTAGGATTTAGGCTGAAACTGAATGCTAAGATTATCTGTCTCAATTTAGCAAATGTAAGTCACCTTCATTTGGTTTAATTGCATTGTCATAATATTCCTGCCATTTCAGTTAGTTCAGAAACAACTCCTTTAAGAATGAGCACATTCCTGAAAATGTGCACAAAGCAAGCTTAAATTATTGATGTCAGTTATTTTGTTTATATTAAATTGGGAAGCAACTTGAAGACTGTGGGACACCTTTGTAATAGAACATAGAATTGCCTATAAACTTGTGGGTATTTTAAGATACTGTTTTTGTTCCTTTTCAAATCAAGGTCTCTTCATGACACTTAAATGATTTAAATGATAAGCTTTTTTGATAGCAAGCACAACAAATAAATGCTGAGATCCTGAATGTGATACTACATTACCTATTAATTTGACTTAAATGATATTTGCTTAGTAAAACTAAAATGGTTTCAAACTTACTTTTCAATATACTTTCACTCTAGGATCAGTAAGAAACAATTTAAGACTACTAAGTAATAAACCTCCTTAATTTGAAAGAATAACTGAGAGGATATGTACAAGCAAAGTTTTGATATGCTGAAATACTGTAATTAACCTAAAATCACTTTGTGAGAAAGGACTGCTACAATCTCTCAAAGCAAATAATCATTCCTTTTTTCTCCACTGCAGATATTGTGTTATTCATTAGTATCATGGCCCACTGAGGAACTATTGCACTGTAACAATTTTGTGGGTATCTAAGTATGCTTACATGAGGTTTATTTATGATATAGATGCAGAATGCAGAGTTGAATTTGGAATATATTTTCTTCAGTGAAACGTAAGTCTTGCTTTCTACCCTGTGTTGTGTCCTGAAGGCTTAGAAAATGAAAACGAAACCCAAAGATGGAAAACTGCTGAGTAATTTTTTCTTAAATGTGAAAAAGCCATTTTGCATAGGCTCTGAATACAATTCTGGTTTTAACCAGGAAAAAAATGGTGATTGAATACAGTGTATTCACTGTCAAAGAGTATTTAAGTAGTTCAGTTTTCAAGGTCAATGATTTTCTTGGTAGTTCAGAAGCAGAAAGAGGTTAAAAATTTGAATAGTTCTGCTAACTCTGAAGACTTACTTATAACTGAGGTTAATTACTGGCTTTTCCACATGATCAGCTAGTTACCCACTGAGGAAATTTATCCATGGAAACTGAAAAAGGAAGCAAAGCTGATCAGAACATCCAAAACTGCAGATGGATCATAAGTAGATCTGGGATCTCATGGCTGTGTATGATGAGATATTAGCCCTGTCAGCATCTGTATATGCACTGTTGGTGTATGTCAGCTGACATCTCCCTGTGTGTCCCATATGCTGGATAGGGCCTTCTACTTGCTAGTCTTAGATGAGTCTGCATTCACTTCAAAGACATGTTAGTTTAGTCACGTATGTGGGGAGAGGAATGCACAGCTGTGCCTTTGTTGTTGGATTTTGGTGTCCATCCTGTCCTCATCCCCTTCTGATCGTTAAGTTGTGGTGGAAAAATTCTACTTTTTGCCTTTAAATCATAGAACTGTTTAGTTTGAGGAAGACACTTAAAATCATGGAGTCCAACCATATAACCCAGCACTGCCAAGTCCACCACTGAACTGTGTATCTAGGCACCTTTGTCTTTTAAGTTTTCTAAATACTCCCGGAGATGGTGACTCCACCATTGTCCTGGGCAGCCTGTTCCAGTGCTTGACAAGTACCTTGAAAAGGGTTGTCATGCTGTCACAGTGTGTGACACTAAGGGACTTCTTGCTGTGTTGTGGCTGTCTTGTCTTGGATGCAACCATGAGTTTGATCTGGTGTGTTCTTTTCCTGGTCTCATTTCTTAGCTGGAATGTGAGAACTACTTCCCCAGTGTTAATCACTGAGCAGTAATTTTATTCATTCTTTCTTTTATCTAGTTACAGACCTTAGGTAACATCAGGTCAGACTTCAGGATAGGGTTTAAGTTGCTAAAAATAACTGTGGCCTTGTCCAAATTTGGGAGTTTATAGAGGTGCAATACAGAAAATGCAATTTCTGCGCTGTGGTTAAAATCTTCTTGTCATAATTCCTGCCCCCACCTCCCCCTGCCCCCTGCAGCATCCCCCACTACTGAAAAACTGCTAAGCAATTCAAAGCTTGACACCTCTGCTTCAGTTTTACTATTGCTGTGAGTTAGCTTTGTGCATTTTGATCTTCAGGACTGACTGTTGAGAGACATGCAGTATGGTAGAAGCTGGTAGTCGTGGTGTAGGGTCTAAAGATGACTTCTCACTCTAAAGAGAAAAGACTCTGTATCTTCTTAGTTGTATTGTGTCTGTAAGTAAATAGTTTTCCTGCTCTTCACCTACATGAAATGCAAGTGCAGTCGTTAGTATCAGAGTTGAGTCTTGCACCGTGGATTGTTAGTTAAAGTTGTAAGGCATCTCAGCACTTTGTTAACACTGATAGGGACCCTTCCAACTCAGCATATTCTGATTTTGTGATAGGTACAGGACTCTTGGCTGAGTGTAAAGTATGGAATTAGTGTCATAAGTTTAATCAAACCTAATCAGTGATATGCAGGTCAACCTTAGTGTGGGAACATCCCATTTTATGGTTATGTCTCAGGGTGGAGCATTGTGTATCAGCACTCTTATCGACGGAAGAGTGTTTCTTTGCTGGTGTGTAAACGTACCACTGGAATTGTGTCACAAAATGTATGGCTGGGTATCCACCAGCACACCTGTTTGCCTGTTTAGTGTGCAGGTAAAGAAAAGGAGTGATGATCACCTTCAGGACTCAGGAATATGAAGGTGAAGAGAATGGGGCTGCTACTCATGAGCTCCAAAACCCTACAGAGAATTTGTTATAGAGTGTACTGGAGGAGATTTGCTTGCAATTCTCCCAAAGTCTAGCTTTTATCGTAACATAGTTAGGATGTGTCCCCTGGCTAGTAATTTGCTTGTAAATATGCTGGAATTAATTCTACTGGACGATGTTGAACAGAGTACTTCGGATGGGGAAGACCATTAGTAACTGTGTAAAAGCTACTGAGTGGTTCCACATGTTGAACTTCTTTCCCCCTGTCACTCACATGACCACCAAACCTTCTCCCTGGCAAGCACATCCCTGCTTTCAGGTATTTAGGCTTGGTGTTGAGTGATAGAATGTGACATGATTTTCTCTGTCTTTGTCCTGGCCTCTGTTTTTCCCTCCCATAAATCTTATATGCCTACTGTACTCAGTTGTGCCCCTTTAGATCCTTAGAACTCCAAACTTTATTCTTGTCTGCATTCCATCCTATACCCTTAGAAATTAATTTCATTTCCTGTGCATACCTACCAACCCCCTCGCCTTTTTTTTTTTTTTCCTTCCTCCAATCTGCAACTTTGTGCTGTGTTTCATTATGCTTTGTTGTGAGGCTTTGAGAAAGTTCATGAAGTAGCGAGGGCTTAATCCCCATGATAGTTAGTCCCCATCAACCAACTGCCTCTATGCCCAAAAAACAACCCTTATTTAACAGACAGCTAAACAGTTAATTGTGATCTAACATTCAATGACATAGATTACTTTTTAACTTTTAAAGTCAAAACTGGTGCTTGAGCAGATGGCGTCTTTGTGGTGTTCCTGCTCCTTGCCTTTCGTTCTTCATCCGTTTTTCTTTGTGCAGAAATTTGTGAAGCTGTGTAGAGCTGCATTTTGTGGCAAAAGGACAAGCGTAGTATGATGTCACAACTGTGGTTTTACTTGGTTTCTTTTGGAGGTGGCAGTTCAATGGAATTTCATGGGGTACCTCTGGGTAACACATTTGTCAATAATGCAGGTTCTACAGTATAACTTGATTTTTATTTTTCCCCCTTAATTTTCATGGTAGATTTAAGCATACTTCACATAAATTCATGGCACTTTCATGGCCACAGTGAAACTCCAAATGTCTGCAGATGTAGAAAAATTGCATGCTCTATTTTTGTGTCAGCTGTAGAGAAAATTTGCATCAAGTGTGAATCTATTCCTTTTCTTTGAGGCCAGTTGTGAGTATGATTTTGAAATGGGTGTACTTCAGAATGGAGGGTCACCAGGCTTTTCTTAGTGATGGGAGTATTGAGAAGTAGTTGTGGTTAAGCTTTTGAAATACCCTCTTTTGTCTGTAGAATTCAAACCATGAACCTAATTAATGGCCTGTGAATATGTGTGCTGGTGTCTTAAGAATCCAGTTTGTGAAATTTCATTCTGGATAGATTTGTTTTGGCCAAAACAAATTTTTGTTTTTTGTTATTTAGCCAATAAATGAGGTTTTCTCAGCAATAGCAACTCCCGAGTTGTCAGCTCTGGTTATACTCTCCTCAGACAGTTCCCTCTGTGAAGGCTGCACTTGTAGGAAAGGACTTCTGAGCCGAAAAGGAGTGTATTATAGTTAGTAGTCCAGAGGCATTACTCGTCCTACTGTGAACCTAAAATAATCTATATTCTTGTACTATAACTGTTCTATAGCAATCAGGAAAAAGGGATAAAAACACTGAAAGACTTTAGCGAGGCATGACTTGTAGATGGTAGTGCTACCCATAAAATTGAGGTGACAGGGAAAATAGTAGGCTGCATTTGCTGCTATTGCATTTTTCTTAGTCATTGTTAGTTCTGATACATTTGAGGAGGTTATGACCTCTAGAATTTAAACACAAAGACTTAGTCCACCAACTTGACATGATGCTTTCTGATGGGGGGAATCCCTTCAGTTTTTTCCTCACTTGCTCCTAGGAAGAAAGAAAGAGGTAACAGCCCATCCTGGTTTTCTAGATGACTGCACCTGGAAAGTTTTGCCTGGGATATTTTTTGTGAAAATGTGGTTGTGTTCTTCCCTGAAGTCTATAGGAAAAGCAACACTTCATAATTATGTAGTCTCCTAGCTGAATTAATTTTGCCATCATTCTCTTTGATTTAGAAAAATCTAGTATGAGTCCTACTAGCAGTTGAAAAAGTAGTATTGTGGTGAAAGGTCAAGCAGAGAAGAGGGCTCTAATTAATGTAATCTCCTGAATATTTTCTGGACAGCTGCATGTGTTCTGCTTTTCCTATGGTACTAATGGATCTATATTTTATGGCATTCTGTGTGCAGTCAAACTTGTTTCTGTCCTTCTAGCCTTTGCCTTTGAGACATCATCCAAGTTACTCAAGCTTTTCAGCAACAGTCTAGTGCAGAAATCCTTTTTTTCATTGCTGTGTTATGGATGGGGTTCAGAATATTTACATCTGTATAGGCACAGGATTTGTGAACAGAGATTTGGTTTATTCTAGGTAATCTTTGTCTGTATGGTTGCTGCTTGTTGGTTGCTTATAGGAACAGCTTTGGGACCAGCAAGGAGAAGAGCCTGTGTAAAGCAAGCACTACTGTTTTCAGTTAGCAGAATTATTAAGGACATTTAGAGGAAAGATGGTTTATTTCTAAACTAGCCTCCAATTTCTGTCTCTTACAAAGAACAGTACGAACATTACAATGACTCTATAGATAAGACTTTGAAAGATGTTCACATTCCTCTCCTAAGTGCTAAGAGAAGACTGCTTTTCTTGTGCTGAGCACACTTGTGATGCCAAATGTGAACTGTATTAATGGTGTTTTTGGAGGAACCATATGTGCACTGAAGAACTTTTTTCCTGTAAATATGTGTTCTTACGCACTTAAATGTCACCCTCTTTGCAGTTGTCTGTTTGTGAAGGAGGGGAACAAAAAAACCCAAACAAAATAACAATTGGACATTTTGGTGATAATCAGAAATTTCTCATTTTGAAATGTTTTCCCATTTAGAAATTATTGCTTTCAGCTGTGAAAATAACAGGCTTTTCCTGTAGAGAAAAAGAAGAGGGAGGATGCATTTAAGTATTTAAAATAAACATCTACTCTCTTTTGCAAATATAGAAAAATAATTACTCTTGGTTTTAAGATTGCGTAGGGATTCTGTAAATATTGCTTGCATTGTGGATAAGTCATTATATTAGGTCAGGTCAGAGAAGCCCTGCTTGAAAATGTGTCTCTCAGTGTTAATGCTGAAGCTGTGCTGACACCGTTTTTGAGCAACCTCTTCAAAAAGAAAATAGCTTAGGGGCTGTATGTAAACAGAGGGCTCAAATAAAGTTCTTTTATTGGTTGCACTGACATAATATAGCAGTCATAATTATCTCATTATTAACGCAGAGTGCTCAGAGAGATTTGCTGTGTTTGATTCAAGAACTGCCAGACCAGCAGATAATGGGACATTTCAAACACTGCCAATCAGGTTTGTTTCCTCTTTGCCACTTTTTAGGGAAAGCAGCCCAACATTTATTCATGGTGATTTTCTCTGAGACAAGAACAACTGCTGTTAAGGATTTTTTTTCTAAGTATAGCCATTTATTTTACAGAAACATATTGTGACCTAATAAAGCACAACATGGTAATCTGAGTGGAAGCCTCCAGTGATATTGGATAGCTGAACAATAAAACTTTCTGGCATGCTCTGACCATTCAAGCATCACTGAAGGAGAAAAACAAAGCTCTGTAAAAGGGATCTAGTTGTGCCACTCAGTGAGTTTCAGGCCTTTTGGGGTTTTTTCTGTTTCCTTTAAGAGCAAAGGTCAAATACCATTTGCCTGGTTGCTTCAAATTCTCTCACTCTCCCATAGAAGTGGCTCCAATTCAGTCTGAGACTTCCACTGAGTACCTTGCTCCAAAACCAGTGTTACCTGTTGGTCCCTCACACTGCAGCCTGGAAGTGATCTGTCTCACATGGGAGAAGCGGTTTGGAGTGAGAAGGTCTGGTGTTCCCTTGTTTTTGTGATTGTTTCAGGCAGCAGAGACGGAAATACCTTGATGTAGAGGCTATTCTGACCCACAACAGGTAGGTGTTATGCCATGTGCCTGTTGCTGGGTGGCACTGGTAGTGGCATTGCTTTAAAGAAAGATGACAGTATGTTTTTCAAAAATAATGTAAGTCTCATGCTGAAGTATCAGTTAAAGTGTTGTGTAAAAAATGTTTTAATCAAGCATACGCTGCTAATGCTTTTGTTTTACTAGTCAAATGAATTTTTGACAGAAGTGTATTTAATAGATCACCAATGACTGTGACTTTCAAAGGAGCTGCAAAAGTACTGCTTGGAACATAATGTTAGCTTACTCAGCCTTTCCTGAAGGTTATAAGATAAAAATCAAATGCAGTTTCACGTTTGGAACAGTTTTACAGAGTTGACTGAAAAGCTTAAACCTATGTGTGTGATGGATAATTACTGAGCATGGTCTCTCTTTTCAGAAACTTTGATCAAATGTTAAATGAGAATGGTTCTGCAAATAGCAGCACTTGAAAAGAATATTACTCCAAGTAATATCTTCCACATCCTGGAAGGAGAGAGAAATAAGTAGAGATTTGTGCAGTGTGATCTGACACATTAAAACACGGAGTCCAGTTTTTACTTTGGGGACTGGCTTACATTTCTTCTTTAACATGAATTGAAGAGATGGGAAAAGCTACTGCATTTTTGGTGGTTTTAGCTCTTGTCTTTAATGCAGCAGTTCAAACTTAGCCCGGAATGCTACTGGCCAAAAATGGTGAGTGGGTGGAGCATGTTCTCCCTGAGGCACTTGCACAAAAGAATCCCATTTGGCCTGTGTAAGCCTCAGTGAGAAGTTTTAGTTGGATGAACTTTCTCTTTCAGGATGCAACTAAAGATACTGATGTTTCTGATGTGCTCTGCTGTGGTCAAAGACTTGTAGGAGACCCGTAGTGACTATTATTAACATACTTAGGAATTGCTTAGGAATAAACTTTCATTTACACCAGTATTTTTAAAAAGTATGCATCTATGATTGCTCAAGTTTTACCTGACCAATGTTACCACAGAGTAAGATGGGGGAGGAGGGGGGCAGAAGACGTGAGCAGAAACTGCCAAATGCTAATCTGAAAGTTAATTTTAAACTTTTTATTAATTCTGTGGTACTGGTTGATACTACTAGAAAAATATCTTTTGATCATTATCTTATTTGTGTTATTCCACTGTTTTCCACACTCTGGCTCTTTACATGGAATCAGTTGCTTTCTGTTTTCCTCTGATTTCTTTTGATCAGTTTGTTTTGGAAGGTAAGCAGACTGCAATAATTAAGCAATTACACTGTCAGCTTGCATTGTGCTTCCTATTCAGAAGAGATTCAGTAGGCAGGAAACATGCATGCCAGGAGAAGTGAAAATTTTGAGCAGCTCTGACATGGAACAGTAAGCTATCCTGCTCTTGTGTCTTTCCTGGGTGTTATTAAGACATTTGACAGAACAGTTGATTCTTGGGAGTCAAGTGCTTTGTAGTCTGGAAGTTGTCAATTCTCTCTCAAATCTCTCTCCAGATAACATGCTTAATGAAAATGGTGAGATTCGCTTACAGTAGATGAAACTGCAGTTTGCGTCTGAGACTTAAGCTCCATTTGGAGTCTGAAATTTGAGACTTTAAAAAAAATTCTTGTAAGAACATATTAATTAGTGGAGGTTTCTAATGAAACTTTACTTATGCAAAGTTGTGGTGTTCTTTGGTTTGTTTTTGTTTTTTTTTTTTTGGTTGGTTGGTTGGTTTTTTTTTTTGTTTGTTTGTTTTTTTCTTTTTTTTTGGTTGTTGTTTTGTGTGTGTTTTGTGTGGGTTTTTTGTTGTTGGTTTTGTTTGTTTTTTTTTTAATTAGTCTTGTTTTAAGGTATCGTCAAAATAATGAAGTGTCATTATTTGAATGATGTTTTAAATTATAATTGCAGTTGACAGCTACCATCCTTGAACCACTGGAAAATGGCATGTTGTACTAGAAACTATGACAGTGTAATGGAAATTATTTATCAGGTTGAATGCAACATCAATTGACTGAATTGGTAAAAACCAAAGAATTCCTATGATACAAAATTACATTACAGAAATGTCTTATGTGACAGATTCTATTCATGAGCATTTGTTTCATGTCAGATTTCGATACGGGCTGTGTACACTAAAGCTCCCAACTCAGGGTTTTACATGAGAGTTTTGAAGCATTGTCTTTGTTCATTTAAACAAAATAATGTACTAATTGTACAACTGTGTTGTTTTAGTAGATGAAATACTGTATGTAAAATGTTCAGTGTGTGGCTTAGCTTGGAACCTGTCTTTATCCTTTATGATGTGAAGTTAGCATGTGCTTTCTAAAAGTTGAGCAGCAACTTGTATGTGTAGGAGAAATGCTCTTTGGATTAGCATCACTGATGCATTTCTCCTATGATGCACAATATTATGAGTGGGTTTTCTGAACATGACAGCAGAGATTGGAGAAGTGTCAGGTTGATAAGAAATAAAATTTGCATGTGCTTTAAGCAGAATAAATAGTTGAAAATAATGTGTATTAATAAGCTAAAGTCTTACTTTGAATAAACAAAAACCAATCTGAATTGATGGAAATTTCTTGGCAGGATTAACTGTTCTGGAAACATGAAAGAAAATTTCATTGACTCTGGCCGTTTGGTTGTTTGGTTTTGGGTTTTTTTTGTTGAGATCACCCAGAAATTCTCACTCTCCACTTGCGAAACAGCATTCGGAATTCTATAGAAATTGTACAAGGCACTAACCTCACAAAGACCTGTCATGTAGGGTTCAGTCATAGTTGGAAGGAAATGTGCCTGTGAATTCATTAGTTTTGCTTATTGATTTAGGTTTTTCTAAAACAAACCCTTTTTGTCTTAATGTGGAGACCTATGTTACTAAGTGTGCATCAGCCAGATAATGTTCTCTGACCATATATAGTCTTCCTGAGAAAAAGTACTTTAGTGAAAGTATTATAGAAGCTATCTAAACATAATTGTCTGGCTTCAAGAGCCTTAGTTCTACATGTTGAGAGTGCATACCTGCTCAAAAATTGGCAGATAAATTACTTTTTTTCAGTAGTACAGCTGGCAGATTCTTGGCTGGTTACCAATATATGAAATTATTTGGTTCAGTTTTGTTCATATTATCTCAGTTTGAGGTCTTCCAAGGCATCATTTTGATGTGAGAGCCGAATTTGACCTTTACCCTCACAGCGATGGTGCTCATTCTGCAAGAATTAAGACATATCTAAACATTGGCTATGAATTTAATGTCTATATGAAATAAATATTAGAGGGGAATTGTGAGTGATACATACGGTAATGCAGAAGAAAAGCAGGCAGAGAGATTTATTCTTACTAGGACATGACATTTTTGTTGTTTCTCATGAAGCCGAATTACATGATTTAGTAAGGAGCTGTGATTTATTCAACAGAGGTATTGAACTTATTCTCAGAGGCATTACAATCAAGAGAAGTCCGTTTGTCTTGCTTTGTGAACCCAGGAATTTCCCTGATACCAGTCTGTGCTCAGCAGCTGATGCAGTTGGTTTGCTGGTTTTTAAAGTGGCTGAGCAGTGCTTTGTTCGTGTATTTCTCTGTATGTAAGCAGTGCAGTGACTGATGGGCCCATTTTCACTCACACACATGCCTTTTATTTAATGGATTTTTATTTGCATTTATACCAAGTAGATATAACATAATGATGTAGGACATTTGTTTTAGTCACTTTGAGGTAGAAAATATGAAAAAGCCCCCCCCCCCCCTTTTTTTTTTTTGAGGCTTGAATAGTGACTCAACTTATCGTAGTTTAAACTTAGAGAGGGTTGTTATGACTTTGACTAACTCTCTAGAATCTACTACGGTTTAAAGAAGAACCACACTAACAAGAAACCAAGGAGTAAAAGAAATGTGTCTATTAGTGATGTGAATAACATGAATGTTAAGGGATTTTTTGGGGGGGAAAAAATGGTACAATTCACATTTAAGTTGTGATTAGGTGAGTGTTGTGTATATGAGAAGCAAAACTGCTCCATTTAAATGCTAACCACACATTTTGCTTGGGGAAGCATCACGTAGGGATTCATACATTCAAGCAAATAGAGTGGATATGTTAAGACCATAGCTTTCTCAGTGTCTGGGAGTGCTAAAATGGCACTAATCTGCACTTCCATACTTTCATTTCTTGATGTTATTTTATATTTTGCGATCACTTCAACTGTGAAAGATTTAAGAAGAAGAATTAACCCTCTTGGAATATTGGAGAATCAGTGGATTTTTATAATCATAGCTCAAATCTACCTATCACATCTTCAAGTGATGAACACTATGTGTAAGCGTATGTATTTCTTCTATAACATGCATCTTAATTTTTTGTTACACTAGATATAAGACTGAAGTGTAAGAAAACAGGTAATAGAAATTATCACAAATTTACAAGAGTTAATTTAAAAGTAACAGTTGCAACTACAGCATTTCTAGCAAACTACAAGACAGTGAGTCTCTTGCAAACCAACACTTAAATCAATAGATATTCTGGACACATTAGTGAAGAACTCTCTAGGCAACAGTATAAAAAGTTTGGAGGAAAAAGAGTTTGGGGTTGGAGTTTTTTGTGTTTGTTTTTTTTTTGGTTTATTTTTATTTTTGTCTCCCTATAGAACCTGTGATGTACACATAAACATTTATGTGACCCTTTCCCAAACTGCTCAGTTGTGGTAGCCAGTTAAGACAGCAGTACCATGGAACACCTTTTCAGTACTATTTTTAAAGTGGTAATATTTCAGTTTGTATTTTTATTGAGAAATGTTACAGAGCAGTCTTTTTGGTTCATGGGAGCTGTTCTCTCACAGATTTGGAGAGCAATACTTGGGCTTAAAAGCCCTCTGTATAGGGGAGAACAGATGGTTTTTCAGTGTTGACATGGATGTGACTAACATATTCTAATTTACTGTCTCTCAGGCTGAGTGTGTATTGTGTTTCCAAGTTTCTTCTTGACTAGGAGGACTGGGTTTTCCAAAGCTGCCTTAAGGCAGGTCGTATTTTGCATAAGGCAGGAGGAACCGTGAGGGAAAACAGAGGTGTTACCTGCACTCCTGGTATTGTCCAATTGATGTGAGGTTTCAAGGAGACTGAATGCTTGAGGACTGCAGGACTGAGCATGACTAAATTTTGGAATCTCCAAAAAACGTCTTAAAATGGCCCCTGGGAGGGACTGACACTCGATGCCCAGTGGGTGCTGGCATGCATGCTGGCAAGTTGCCTTATACAGATAATGCTGACCTTGGTTTTGGGGTGAGGTAGGTACGGGTCAAAACTTACTTGCTGATGTCAAAATGAGTCAGTGATAGGCATGCTGAGTGGGCACTGTAAGATCACAACATTAATGAAGCAACTAATGGATGATCTGGAAATGGCCAAGTTGGAGCAGTTTAAGAATTCTAGGAACTGAGTCTTGAAAGAGAAAATAAAACTGTAAATCATCTGAGGAGAAAGGCATTCAAAATGAGCATAAACAAAGTAGATCATAATTCTCAGTGAGTATGTTTGCTGCATAAACAGTATTAAAATGCAACACTTGGTGTTGATTTAGAACAGGCTTGTTGCAGCACAATCAGATTTTTATGACCTAGCAAATATTGTTGTACTCAGTGGTTTCCTTACACTGGAATATTTCTTTTCAGTGTTTGCTACTCAGTCATGAGGGCAGGTGAATGAAGTCTAAAGTCCAGACCCTTTTTTCTGTTTCAGTAAAGGAAGCAGCAAAAAAGTCAATGACCTCTTGCAAATGCCAGTATGTTTCTATTTGAATACATTTAAATTGGTCAGCTGTTAGGCTTGACATTGAGTTTCAAAGTAGCTGGTTCATCTGTGCCAAAAGTTAAGTCATTGACGTATGTTTGTAAACT
Organism: Formicarius rufipectus; assembly: GCA_013399695.1. NCBI lineage: Eukaryota > Metazoa > Chordata > Aves > Passeriformes > Formicariidae > Formicarius > Formicarius rufipectus. The sequence goes on from VXAU01003167.1 coordinate 236,025, forward strand.
CAAGCATTCAAGCATCACTTAAATTTTTTGCCCTGCTTGTTAAATGTTATAAAAACATCTTTACAATAATTAAGCATTCAATTAGTCTGCTTAAAGGTCAGATGATGATGATAATAATTCACCTGAGGCTTTGTTCTTTGCAGAATTTGGCTGTTTAATGACTTTAGATTGCTTTGAAAGTTCTGAACTATTTGTGCTTCTTTTGTGGAATTAACTCATTTTAAAAAGCACCTACTGTTCTCAAATATGAAAATATAGTTTGTTCCAACCTCCAGCACCCCCAATTTTATTTATCCTGGAAAAAATTCTCTCTGTTTTGACCCATCAAAAACTAACCTTAGACAGAGCATCACAGAAATATGGGAAGCAGACTGGAAGGAAGGATCCCCACTCATATTTTTGACCCCCATGGCCTTTAAGGAAGTGTGTTTGATTTCTGTGTGAGATGTTCTGATTCTGTTCTGTTGCCTCTAATTTATATCTAGTTCAGGTGAGGTTGACACCAACCTCAACTTCTGCTCCTGGCAAACACAGCTCTTTTAAGGCACTGTAGTTTTAATGAAATCTTCTCAAGTTCTGTATTAATATTGCAGTACCTGATAAGAGATAGAACTGTAGAGCAGGATGGGTGAAATGGAAATAATTTCATTGTGTCTGTGTCACCCAAAAGGTATCATGGATAAGCTGCGTGACAGACCTCCACTTTTTTACTTGCCCTGTGCTTAAGGTTGTTTCAGGAGGGTTCTCTCTAAGTATGCTGCTGCTAGTTAAAGTACAGTTCTGTGTTCCGTGTTGCAGAGCTGTTGAATATAGTGAGGCAGTGGGGAAGAAGGAAGGGCTGAATTTGTTTAACTGGCAATGACTTTTTCTGGCACACTAACATGTTCTTGATGATACTATTTATGGATGCCTATTGCCAGAAATAATTTACATCAAATTACACTTCATAGTTGACAAAAAATGATCCCTCCAGCATGTTACCATACTTATGCCATTTGTTCACTCTCTGCTATTAGTTGTTACTTTAAATCCCTTTAGTGAATCTTTTAAAATCTCTTGCTAGCTTTGTATTTTCTTCCACTCTTCAAGAAAAAAAAATCATGTAGATTTACAATTCAGGATTGCAAAGTTGGTTCTGGCAAATATAAAATAAGTCTTACAGTAATTTTGCAGCTGTTTTTTTATATCTAAACTGCTTTCTATTTCTCAGACATCAATAACTCTCCCACTACTAAGCTACTGTTCCTTTTGTTAGATATGAACATTTTCTCTGATTAGTAGCTTGCATTTTTTCTAGAATGGTGGAGTTTTTGTTCAAAACAAATGCAGGATTCAAGTCTTAAAGGACAGATTTTTATCTGAATTTGAGTTCCCAAGTTTTGTGTCAGGTGGCAGTATTCAGCTGGCGTCTATGCTGAGCAGCATTTTTCTTCATGTTCTTCTGTGCTGTTTCAATGGCCAATATGTAGTCCCAAGATGCTGTGAATTACACGTGATTATATTTTTTTTCATTAAAAACTTTAATTGAATTTTAATGGGGAATCCCATGGTGTTGTTTTGTTTGTTTGGGGTTTTTTTCCCCTAAAAATGAGCATCTGTTACAGATAGGCTAAATTATGATGGAATTTTGCTTTTAAGGGAAATTAATATCCCCATGTGCCTTTCCAGATGTCTTCCTGGGGATATCTATTGCAAATATGTTATGTTTGCAAGGATAACTAGCTTTCTAACAGCCAGTGCTACCAACTGCAAGCAGCTGTCTCACTTTTTCTACATCTGCAGCTGCCTGTCTTGGGTAACCAGATGATTTTTGTATTCTCACCTGTTGTTTGTTCATTTAAAAGTTCTGGCTGCCATGCTAACTCCAGTATTCTTTTTCCCTCAGGGTTTGGCCATATGTGGTTGTCAAATCATAGTGGTCAGCTGCTGAGACCGATTAAGTCATTTAGCTGTTCAGGTCTGAAATTAATTAAGCAGCATGAAATAAGTTGTCAGACTTGTATCTCTTTCCAGAAGAAAGACATGTTATTTGCTTACATAGTACATCAGATGGCAAATATGCTTGTTTTTTTGTGCTTGCCTTGGAACGGCTGCAGTCCTGGAAGGGCTGAAAGAGCAGTGGGAGCCAAGTGAATTACCCAGAGCTCTATGGGACTAATTTTTGCAATTCATCTAGAAACTGGAAATCAAATCTGCAAGGCAAGAGAAACTTTCACTGCAAGCCAAGACTGTTGAGGAACAATGCTATGTCGTGGCACTAAAGTTACCTGTAGTATTTTTTACTTAAAATAAGAATTTGTTTCCTAAAAAATTTAGGGTTTGGTGGTTTGTGGTTATTTTGTTTCTTTGTATGGGGATTCTTCTGTTGTTAGGGTTGGTTTTGATTGTTGGTGTGGTTTGTTGTTGTTGTTGTTTTGGATTGGTTGTTTATTTGCTTTAATGTAATAGGAGATATAATCCTAGTTCATTAGGATATACAGATAGGTGCTCCATGCCAGATTGCCCCTATCTAGCAAAAAAGATATTGATAGAAAGCTATTGTGTCCTGAGGCAGACCTTGCCAGTTTGTTTGAAACAGAACAGCTGTCTGGAAATGTTCAACTCATTGACATCTGAAGGGAGGAAAATTATGCTTTTTGCTTCAGCATATCAGATCCTTTGTATTTATTTCTCTTACTTTTTCTTGTTTATTCAGTATTTGTGTGGCTTTTTACTAATGATAGTTTTGAATCATGTTTTTCAGAAAAACGCCATTGTCTATACTGTAGTAATATCTTCTTATCCTTTACTTCTTTCTATGGGGGAAAAATTATCATATCACTGGTGTTTCAATGTATTAATCCACTAATATATCACCATGAATTGAAGGGTAGGTCAAATAATCATAAGAGCATAGAAACATATGCCAGAAAGATACCTAGTGTGTCCCAGGAAAATTTGTAAAGAACATACCAAGACACACAGTTTTGTGTTAGGAAAAAGCCTGAAGATAGATAAATAATTTAAGTGTCATAAATTGTGTGGGAACTTACCTCAGTAGTGTCCATTGTGACAATGTAACTTGCACAGATAAAATAATAAAAGTGTAGTTGGAGATGAGGTGGAGCTGAAATATCTGACTGTATTTAACTTCCTTTCATACTTGCTGTTAGTATTTCCTATTCCCTCTCATTTATTGCAGTAATGTTTTTAATAAGCAACATGCTGTTACTAGTACCTGCACCGTTTTGGTGGCAATTGCTGAAAGACTAGCATCATTTTATCCAACTTCATTTAAATGCAAAATGAAACAATGGCAGCTCCACAAATCTGATGATAAAATACTGTAAGAAAGCAGATTGGGTTGTAAGTGGATCATTGAAGGACTTAAATTTGCTAAACAATTTGCAGATGCTAGAAGCACAGGGGATTAAAATGAGAACAGCAAATTTAAGGCTAGCAAGTATGCACACTCTGGGCCAAGTTTGCAGAGGCCTCTACTTGGCATCTTACATGCTGTTTGGTTACTTCCACCCACAATTGACTTGTTGAAGCAAAATTGGAGCCACAAAAAACAAAATGTGAAGTCCTCCTACCATAATCTGCAGAGGCAAACAGTGCCTGTATGCATAAATCAGGTGTTTAACTATCTGCTGTAACTTGAATCTGCAAATGATTGAAGGCTTCCTTCTCCCTCCCATGTGATGGAAGTAATGCTTTTTGAATTTTTATTTTTTTTTTTTTTAATAAAGTAGGCAGCGCTGAAATAAAGGCACGTTGTCACCTTACAAAATAGCTAAATGTTGCTTCAGAACTTCAGCTCTGGAGTATTAAGCATGAATGCAGTCATAGCAAAAAAAAGCTTTTACCACTCACACCTGCACTTGGAAGTGCAATTCAAGTCCTTTTGCAGAACAGAAATCTGGAAACCAGCTACAGAACCCTGATTCCAAAAGTACTGTTGGGGTTCTAGAAACCACCAGTGGATATGTGTACAGCTGTAATGTTGAGCAGTGTAAGCTGTTTGAATTTCTATTAATTCATATTGTTAGGTACAGCAAGTTGAAGTCTTCTCAAAAATTGAGATATACTGTTCTTTTGAGCCAAGGGACAAAGTGCATTTATATTTGCAGTATCTTGAGACTGAAAATAAAACTGAATTACTAGTGTGAGAATTTCTGGCTGCAGATAAACTTGCTAAAGTGTTTTCATTTGTTCAGACATGTTTCTGGGGAGATCAGTGACAGCTGGAATACTCCAAAAGTGAGTAATTTATCTAAATATTAGTGACTGTTCAAAGATTGCAAATGATGGAAATGGAAAATTGGTGGATTTAGGATTCTTTTGTAAGTCCTTGATCCACATCATCTTTCCTTCCCCCCTTTCCAGTAAAACACAGTTCTGTCCCAAAAAAACAACACTTTCATTGCAACAGTAAGAAATGGTTTCCTACATTTATGATTGCACAATATATCAGCAGATGCTATAGAACAGGTCTGTTGCTGAGGCTTGTAGGACTCAGAGAAGCATATAGTAGTATAGTCAGATGATACCTGGAATAAATGCTGCAGCCTGTTTTAATATCTTCCAGACTCATTTGGTCAACACCATACATGCTCCAAAGGAAATTACAGAGTATAGACTTGTTCTTAATGACTTTGTACTTCATCTTAATAAGAACATTTAATTCATAGATGCTTTAACCCTTGTAGTACGAATTTCATTACAGGGAATATCTTGTGGGACCTCAATATTCAATAGGAGCAGAACAAATTACTAAGAGTCCAGTGCTGCATGCATGAGGTAGTAGTTGCCTGGCCTTGACCTTGTTAATGAAAGCAGGAAAGAGGGAGATCTCTTTGGCCAATCTAATTGCAATGAAGCATAAAGGGTGGATTCTGGATTGTAGGGAACAGACCTCAGTCACAGTTTTTGATTTACAGCATGATCAAGATGGTTTGTTCACATGAAATAATCAACTTTTTATATGGGTTAAAAGTATGAATGATTTAATCTCCTGAGGTACTCTCGAGCTTGGGTTCTAGTTAGTTCTGGGAAATTTAGGTGGTATTTTTTTAACTGGATTGAATATAGGTTGTCCATACTGGGAAGAGCTGCTTTGGAAAAGTTTATGTGCATATACTTAATGAAGGTCTACTAGCAAATCCATCATATCTCTGAGTGTAACATCCTACAGTGTTTTCCTGTTAAAAACATCAAATAGTATTTTCCAAAATTATAGAATATTCAGTTTGGAAGACTGCTTCAGTGGAGAAGTCCAAGTGTGTGCTATGTCATACCAAGTTTCCAGGTTTTTGTCCTATTTGGTTTAGTAAACCTCGGACAGTGGCTGAGAATCCTTTTCTGCTGACTTTCCTTAGCGTAAAAAAGACCTGAAGTCCTCATTTCAGCTTACACTCACTGCTTCTTGTCCTCACACCCTGCTCTGCTGTGAAGAGCCTGCCTCTCTGTTCTTGACAACCTTCTTGTACAATGAGAAACTGCAGTTAGCCCTTTCCTCCTGCCACTTCCTCAGTTGTTCCTTCTCCAGTCTGAAGTCCAGATCCCCGAGCCTGTCCTCACAGGGTAAATGTTCCAGTAGCCTGACAACAGGGGGTGGGCCTCCTGCTAGACTTGCTCCAATTTTTCAATGTCAGTCTGATATCAGGGAGTCCAAAACTTGAAAGTATAGGAGATGTGATCTCATCAATGCTGAGTGGAGGGTTTGTACCTGGGCAGTCTCTAGCCTGTACTCTTGTGTGGTGTTACTCCTACTTAGTGCAGAACTTTATACTTGTCCTTGATGAATGTCATGAGGTTCCTTTTGGCCCATTCCTCCTTCAGTCCATAAGGATGGCAGCCCTGCCCTCATGTGTGTTGATAGCTCTCTATAGTTTGGTGTGATCAGCAAACTTGCTGAGCATGCAATCTCGCACCTTCTCCAGATCATTAGTAAATATGTTACGTAGGAGAGATTCCACACTTGATTCCTCTGGTGCTTGTTACTCATCTGGGTAGAGCACAACCAAGTAATCACTACCCTTTGGGACCAATCATCCAATTTTTTTTTTGCCCATCTGTTTGCCCAGCCATCCAGACCTTGTTATACCAATTTGGTTGCAAAAATATTGAAGATAGAAAGGTCAAGGTTGCTGCATCAGTGAAGATGTCAGGTGGGTCAAACATGATTTCTTCTTGGTAAATCTTAGCTGATTGTTCCAAATCTCATTCTTATGTGTGCCCAGAAATGGGTTCCTAGATGGGACCCCCTTGAACTCTGAAACAGGAGTCATGTCTCAGATGGGAGAGGTTGCCTGAATAGAATTTTGATGGGCCCAGTTCAAGAAGTTTTTAGTTGCAGGAAAATTATTTTGCTGCAGTTTCTAATACCAAGGACTATGTTAAGATTTTCATATGCCTTGAGAGAGCTGAGAAGTCCATGTATTTTCCTGCTTCCCATAACTAATACAGATTAACAGCACAGTAGGACTGAGTACTGAACAAGCAAATGGTTTTGCCACAAAGCATCACTCCAGTACCAGACCCTAGGCTGATGGAATCATTCAACCAAGTGTCAATTAGAAGATGCTTTGTGCAATGCAAGAGACAATCTTTTGATGAACTTTCAAAACAACTGTTGAATTGCCTAGTGGTTTCCCTACAGCTGAGCAGGTATTTAATATCTAGCAGACATGTTTCTGCTGAAGTTCAGGAGGCATGAAGAATTTCCTCAGCCATCATTTGCTTTTGCTTAAAGTCAGTGCTTGGCTTTGTCGGCTTTATTCACCTCTTCTAAATCTAACCCCACTGCTTGCTTGCATGGAGACTGTTTTTCTGCAAAGGCATCCAGGCTCACTGCAACTTCTGCCAAGACCTCCCTCAGTGGTCTCCTATGGCTTTGTTCCAGCAGCACTAAGAAAGGGGTAGTATTCAGTCTCCTGTTGGTATCCTTGCATTTGAAATGCAGCACAAGGTCCTGGAAACAATAGATTTTGGCTGCTCAGAAGTTCCTTCCTCACAGCCCTTTTCCCAGTTGCCTGTGCATTAGCTGCATGCCATCATGACGGTGTCATCCCCATTCTGCTGTGGCACCTGGCAGCCTCTCAAGCCCTTAGGTCTCCGCACAAAGCTGAAGCCCCTGTAGCTCACAACAGCATTCCTGCCTCTTTTCATCTGTTCTGTCAATCTGGATTGAAGGCTGATGCCAGTTTACACCATAGTGCTCATGTGCCTGAAGTGGGACTTAGTATTTCCAGCAGAGATGAGTGATTTGCTTAATTTGACTCTCCTACAGGCCCTATAAAGTCTGTTGTTCTTTTAAAACATACAAGCAGGAGAAGGATTAATTTTTTTTTATGCTTTTGATTGCTGTTGGCTGGGTATATGCAGCTGCCTAGACACCACAGTTTTAACAATTTTGCTGTGGTTTATACAGATTGACGTATCCCTGCAAGGAATGTAAGCCACAGAAAGCTGAAGATGAAATCAAGGAGGTACTATTAAACTGGTAGCAGAGAACAACTTAGTTGCAGTTTAGGATAGAGTTTAATTTATTGAGGCCTCAGTTATGTTGTTCCTTTTTTTTTTAACCCCACAGCAGAAAAGAAGCCCTGTACATGCTGCAAATCCCTAAACCTAGCTCTTCCTTCCCCTAAACTTGCATCATAACTATGTATGCCTTCTAGCATAGAAAAAGTGGTACATTCCTGACGACTTACTCCATTTCTGCTTTTCTTCTAAGTTCTGTATTGAGTTTACTAATTTAAGTCTGTATTTAATTGGTTGAGAGAGTCAAGGTTTTTTTACTACAAGGGAAGATGTCTTCCCTCTGTTTAATTTATATAATTTATATTCCCATTCTAATATATTTAGTAAACTTTTATAAAAGCAAATTTCTGTCTTAACTTTTGCAAAGAGATGAGGGATAGTATAGATTAGAAAACTGTGGTTTTATATAGTCTGGGAATATAGAGACAGAGATCAAGATTTACCATAATGATAGTTTACAGTGTAAGACCACTCCAAACAGGAATGGCTCTCAGAATTTTTGTTTGTTTCCTTTCACTTGGAACGTTTTCTGTTTTCACTTTCAATACTGTTTTCCTATTACTTGATGCAGGAAAAAGCATTCATTTCACAGTGAAAAAAATTGACATTTTTTTCTGAAAATATTCAGCTATTGTGCTGACTTCTTCCTAAAGCTGGGCAAATGATTGGCTTTTATAGCAGTCTTCGCAAAGACACTCATTTCAAGTGAAGCACATCTCACCAAAGTACTTACACTGAAGCTTTTCCAGCAATTTTTTGTAAAACTGAGTTAGTATTGACATGCCAACAAACTGTGCCCTGAGCATGTCTCAGAACTGGGACCAGTGTCATTAGGGATGGAGGAAAAGCTTTTCAGTGTTTCTTTTTAGGATCTTAGCAACCTTGATTTTTTCCCATATGGGTCAGTCAGTTTCTGGAGGTGGATTAACAGTGTGCGGAGGAGAAAGAGCTTTGCAGAAAAATGCTTTAAGGCTTTAGTCTTTTACCAGTAACACTGGTTATTTCTTCCAACTGGATTCCCCCCCCCCACTTAGCAATGAAGTAACACTTAAAAGGTTAATAAAGTTTTGCAAATCATTACAGTGTGCGAGTGTCATACTGACTATTGTAATAAAGATGGGAAAAGGATTTTCTGGCTTTTTCTGAAGGACAGCAAAGAAGCTGAAGGGATGTCTTGGGCACTGGGACCAGCTGCTCTGCTCTGGGAGCAACTGCCTGATGCAATCCTTTTAATTAACTTGCTGAGCCCTTCTTAAAAGCATTTTGTCCTTGTTTCTGTGGGCGATCATTTCAAAGCTTCATTTCTCCAAGGAAACAGAATATTTTTTCATTCAAAGCCTGAAATTATTCTAGGGCAAAGCATCTATTTGTTCTTAAGCAACACTCTTTAGTTGAAACAGCCCTTACTGTTGTATCTTAATTATCAGACTGCTCCTAAATTATCTTCATCTACATTTATTTCTGGATAACAACTCTACCACTTACCTTTGATATTATTTTTTTCTTTTATTTTTTCCTTTAGTATAACTGAGCAACTTCTCACCAGATGTTTTATTCTTTCAAGATCTAGTTACACTTGACTTTTTGACAGTGCCTACCTTGTTCGTGTGCTATTTGACTGTGACCAGTGTGTCCTTTGTTTTCTTATTTCCTAACAGCACTCTCCTATTTTCCAAGCAGATGTCAAGGTGACATCTTTCAAGGAAGTTGGTGATCCCTTCTTACGGACTTCCTTCCTGCCAGGGCACTCCTCATATGGGATAACTTCCTGAATTCAAGCACTTCTGAAACTCAGCCAGCCCTTCTGCTCCATTAACTGTGTTTAAGTAGTTCTCTTACTGTGTCATTGTTTGTGCCTTTTCAGACTGAGAACTTCTCTTCCAGGTGGACTCACAACATGTCACTTTGCCTTGGGTGGCTGAAGTGTAGATGGAGTTGGCTCTAGTGTAGATGAATCATCACTTTCTCAAGGACCTACACTGTGAGAGAGCTTTGTGAGTAGTAGAGTTGTTATCCAGAAATAAATGTAGATGAAGATAATTTAGGAGCAGTCTGATAATTAAGATACAACAGTAAGGGCTGTTTCAACTAAAGAGTGTTGCTTAAGAACAAATAGATGCTTTGCCCTAGAATAATTTCAGGCTTTGAATGAAAAAATATTCTGTTTCCTTGGAGAAATGAAGCTTTGAAATGATCGCCCACAGAAACAAGGACAAAATGCTTTTAAGAAGGGCTCAGCAAGTTAATTAAAAGGATTCACTGGGATATTCAGCAGTGTCCTACCGTGGACTGGGCATCAGCTTCTAGTGCAGAGGGCCCTAAGTTGTCCAGTATTTCCAGAATAAGGGAACTGAATTATAGTCTTATTTACACCCACTACAGATGATAGTTTCTTCCAAGCTTGGCTTGAAATGGATGTTGACCAGCAGTATGGTTAGGCAGGCAGGTTGCTCAGATTAGCCCCTGGGTATTGTGTTGTTACTTGTCTCCCTTGAATCCATTTAGATTTGGATGCAGCCATCACTACACATGCATTACAGGCAGCACTGGTGGTTAGCACTTGAGCAGGGTTAGAGAAACAAAGGTCACATTGGGATTGGGGGGAGTACATTGTCACTCAGTGGTCTGACCACGCTCATGCTGGAAGAAACAATATTTCTATTTGAAATTTCATGTTTTGTTAGCTGTACCGGTAGCATCTCTTCCTGTCACCGTGCATCTTTGAAAAGAGTGCATTTGCATTTGCCACCTGTGTCAGCCACCTCTTGTAGGCCCTGTGCTCCATCTGCTTGCTCACCTGGGGGTCCTGTGGGTGCTTATGGGAGCTTGGTTATATCTTTGTTAAAGGGAGCCACAAAGTGGACCCAGCCTTCCCAGTGGGCTCTGACAAAAGCTAGGCAGGGGGCAACACTTGTGCCATCACTCCTGTGGCTCCTAAGGAATGATGTGTGGGCAACCAACTTTGCTACAATGGTGCATCTCTGACTGATATTAAACTGGTGGTGCATTGGGCTGACCAGGTTTCCTGACCATGTCCCTGGGGTAGGACCTTTTGTTTGCCCTTGATGGGATTTGCTTTGCCCCATTTCCCCCAGCCCCACCCGCACCCCCCAACCTGTCAAGAACTTTTTGCATATCAGTCTTACTCTCTGCATGTTGAACACTTCACCCTGCCCAGGTAGTGTCCTGGCCTTAGACACTACTGAAAGAGACTTACTGAAAGATAAACTCACTCCTGTTATCCAGATCCTTAGTGAAGATGTTAAACAGTAGTGATCTTAGTATTGACCCTTGAGAGTTTTAGTCTTAAATTATTTAGCTGGTTTAAGATAAGAAATGTCAGTAGAGGTGATGCATAAGATTAATATGACTTGAACAATTAAATCAACTGCATGATGCCATCAGTCAGAGACAACTGGTTGCCAAAATATTATCACATTTTTAGTGATACTGAAGCAGTAAGTGTTTATAAGGAGTGAACAAAAGATACTTTTGCCTGTGCAAGGCTTAGAGGAATCACTGAAATGTGGCAGGTGCTGGTTTGTATTTGCTGTTCCATAAACTGTGACCTTCCTTACTAGGAAGGCATGCAAGTGGATAGGATGCCATATGCTTTAAGTTGTTCTTTACTGCCTTCTGGGGAAATGAAGAAAACTGTTCATCCCCACCCTGCCCAGTCATTTTTCCTTCTCTTGGAAAGCATATAGTCCTTTAAGATATTAGGCAAGAACTTGTTGCCTAAGATACCAGGCTGAATCATTCAATTGCTTAGAGTGTTGAAATGGCACTGTTCTTCACACACACACAATCAAAGAAAATAATTGCAGGCTTTAAAAGTGCAATTGTTTTAAGCAAGTAAGCTACTTTTGTTCTCTGTAAATTTCCCTAATGGAAAATCCCTCCGCCCATTGCCATGAATTATTTATATGAGCTTCAAGCTTGATATTTCGCTTTGGATGCAAATGGAGCTGCAACCTGTTCAATAGAAATGCTGTTGGTTAAGCCCTATCCAACCTCAGAGCCCATTTGACCTACAGGAACAATCCCTCCTGTAAAAATCCTAGTGAAATCTACACAATTTTGTTGAGTTTTAAGGTAAACTAGATTATCCGTGGCTTATCTAAGGCTGTGGTGTGTTGTCCCCAGGTGATATGCTTTGTTTTCCTTTTGTAAAGGAAATTAGTATTTGATGCCACCAAACAACTCCATGCTGAGTAAATTATGTAGCATCACCAGCATCAGGAGCCCAGGATAGACTAACTGCCCATTCTTGTGGGCAAATTTTGCCACCAATGAGGATAATGTATATGAAACTCAGAGCTAATTTTTAAGTGAGTAATTCTCCTTGGCCTGCTTATGTGCAGATGTTTTTGTTTTGTTCTTTATTCTCCCTGCTGTGGTGAACAAATACTAATTTGTCTTTTTTAGCTTAACAGAAGACTGGGAGAAGGGTATGGGGTGCTTAGACTGTCATAGGCTGACCAGAAAAGAAGGAATCAAAAGGGCTGTAATGCAAGAAAATAATGAACAGCAAAGAAATTGATAGAAATCCTGCAGATGTAGGCATGAAATAATGGATTTTTTTTTTAATTACTTATCAATGCCTTGGATTTTTAACATTCTACTCTGGAGACTTTCAAAATGTTAAAGCCAATTCCTATATGGTTTTGGAGAACAAAGATTTCTTTTATCCAGAGGGAAATACTGAATACTGAGCAGAACTGTGGGTAGATTTTTCTGGCATATATTAAGGCTTGTTCAGATGTGTGGTAGATGGATAACTATATCTCAGTGGAGATATGCCTGCACTTGTACTGATGGAAGCAGTTCTGTGGAAGGTGCTCTCAGTTTGGTTTAATATGTCCACAGTATTTCTAGGCCGTTTAAACCTACGGGAAAATTGCAGTCAGATTTAATTTTTTTTGAATACCTCCTTAACCACAATGTCTTGTGATTAAAAAAGCTTGCTTAGAAGTTTATATGGTCGATTAATTACATGAGTTGGTATAGGAGATATGCAGTGGTGCATACCTGGAATGAGATTTGAGTTGACAATACAAGATATTCTGTTCTCTTCACATGCATTGCCTCAGAATAGCTGCAGCTTACTAGAAAGCCTGGATTCTCCTGATTTATTTTTTTTTTTTGTCAAGCTAGATTAAGACACTGAATGATAATTCTGTAGGAGTGGGAATGCATGCAGTATGTCAGGGGTGCATTTTAGAAACACATACTACGCAGCATGCCCAGTACTCTTCAGTTCTGTTGTATAAGTAATAAATCTCAGTGCACGAGTGTTGTAAGCAAATGACTTCGAGACTCAGCAAGGCATAGGTGGTCAAACTTCATAGCAGTTTAAAAGCAGCCCCTGTGCTTTGGTAGAACTGGTGAATCAAGCAACCTTCAATAAACGGTAAAGTTCAGTGTTTAAAATTTGCATGTGTTCATTTAATTTCTCTGTTAATGTATTTATTAAATATTTGCTAAAAAAATCTCATTTACCTGTTGCAAGATACTTAAGAATATTGAACATGGTCTTAAACAATAGACCAGAATTAATGACTTGTCTGGGAAGATCATGAGGATGCACTGAGTAGTCTCAAATCCTACTCCAGAGCTAGCATTGTCCAAAAAGCTGCCTAGTTTTGGCTTGATGAGCATTTACCTGGACAAACAGAAAGTTTTCTGTTACTTGTTTCCCATTCATTTTTTTTTCCTAAGGAAGTAGGCAGATATGCAGAAATGTCATGAGAAAATGTAAAGTACATAACTCCAAATCATGTAAGCAGGAAAACAGGGTCAGTTTGTATGTAACTGTATCTCCTTCAAAATGTTGGAACTGAAACTGTCCTGCTTTGCATAGTGTTTCAGGCAGGTAAGCAGAAGATGAGCATGGAGAGAATGAGGTGTTACAAGAGATGCACTGATGTTGAAAATAATGATTCTGCAATTTCTTCTCCTTTGTTCCAGTGTGCTACTGAGTAATACGTGACATTAATTTATTGTGTAGGTAATTTTCTTCTGTCTCATTTTTGAAATCAGTGTAGCAAAACATGCACCAAAGGTATTTCTGCTTTCTGTCTAGGGTTGAGATGGAAAATGGCAATGACATACTGCAGCTGTCCAGCATGGAGGCAGCAAAAATTACATCCTGTTGTATGTAAATGAGACTAGGGCAATATGGGAACTACTTCCTCCATTGAAAATAGCTAATATTTTCTGGAATATGCATTCAAACATTCATTTTTGTAGACAGTGAACCTAGTTGACTTCGTAGTAAATCAGTAGCCTACTACTCATGTTGTATCTAGGTATGACTTTGGCCCACTACCTGAGTGGAAGTTCTGGAACACTTCAATTTATGTGTGTCATGAGTGCTGTGAGCTCCTATTGTTTCTCTCATATTTGTGAAACTGCACAAAGCTTCATGAAATTATGTTGCCCTGCTCAGAAGCAAGCTCGCATCACAGGCTGTTAAAAGTAATTTCAGATCAGGAATCAGTCTATATCAATCTCATCTTTGGCAAGTAACATGGAAATGGATAACTTTTAGTTCTGTTGAAATTCCAGGTGGTTTTCCTCATGTTAATGAGAACCAGAAAATTTTTCCTTGATACACCCTTTCTTTTTTTGCTACTGATTTTCCTGAGGATGGAGGGACTATATTCTCAGACTTAAAGGAAAGAATACAATGATTTTAAAAATCAGTGGTTAAGGGTCTTATTTGGGGTTTTGCTTTCAGCTTTTTTCTTATCTACCAAATAGGTTGTGGTATGGACACAAGAACTGCAGATAGTAAGAACTGGAGTTCTCGTGCATTGGGGAAATTAGGACAAGTGATCAGGAAACTGATGAAAAGAAAGGCTCTGTGTAGCACTGTCATGAAATCGTCTGGTCACACGTAATGTATTTAGTTGGGGAAAAAAAGAAGCCTTTCCTAGTTTTGAAAGTTCTCTCTGTCTTGAAATTCGGTGAATCCTTGTCTTAACATGAGAGGTGAGCATGCAGGCCTCTGTAAATGCTCATTTAAATTATTTTTGTTCCCCAAACCACTCTCTACATTTCTTCATCAAAAAGTCATATAAATAAGCCTCTCCCAAATCAAGAGTGGCTGAAGGGCTGTGAACAGATTACACTGTTCTTATGAATACCTTTGTTTATGCACGTGTATGTGCTCTAAAAGGAGGTTAAAATTTTTTTGTTGTTGTTGTTCTCTCTGCTCCTAAGGCAACACAAAAAAAAACCCCAAAACTGAAGTGAAGGATTTGTTCTGAACTTAATATAAGCATTTGCTTACATACCTTTGTATGTGGATTTTCTGCTAGCTGGATGCATCTAGAGGATACATCTTGCTGCAACCAGGGCAAATGTTATGGTATTCTGCACCTCAGGCAGACAGGGATAAATATCACTTCAGGGAGACAAACTGGTGTTCATCTAAGTAGGGGGTTCACAGAAAAGCTACCAAATACCTCTGTTGCTGTATTTCTGAATGTAGTAGAGAAACTTTGTGGGAGAGGGAGAAGGTATCACTAGTTAGAGTTTAGAGGGAAACTAGTCTGGGCAGAATGTAATTATGGGGTGACTTATCGACTCTGATCATGTGTCAGATTTCACTGTTCTCAAGGGAATTATTTGGTGAAGGTGGAGTAACATGGGGGTGAAGAATAAGCTCCTGATGCCAAGGCAACAGTTGGCAACTGACCACCTTATATAATGTTTTATTTCCTTTATGACCAATTGTTGTCTGCCCTGATCACTGTTTGTGCTTTCAGGGCCTGGTAACAGTGAGATCAGATTAGGTTAACTACTATATTGTTTAAAAAACAGTAGATTGTTAAGTACAGCAGTCTTCAGTGTAGCTTTCTAACAAGATTTTCAACCAAAAACCAACCTGAAATGTGGTCTTGAATAAAAATACTTCATTTCACTCCTCATACAATAGCATAAAACTATCAGTGGATTTCAGATTTATTCTTCAAGGTTAAAAATCTCTGTTTAGTCCTAAGCACCACTTGTTAATGTCAAGGATTTAATAAATTCTAATTTTACTTTGTGGATTCCTGAAAACAAATATGTTCCTTTTTAGGAAGGTACCATAAACTATGAACTTGCATGGAATACAAGTGTAATTCTTGATTAACCCTCCCAAAGTATATTGACAAATTCTGCTGTTACTCCAGTTCAGTTACAGGGTTCTGTTGCCGCATCATAGCTGGGAGCAGAACAGGAGTAGCAGAAGCTGCTGGTGATTCCCTGGATTTCCAGCAGCACTTCTGGAAAAGTTAGTCAACAATCCTGAAGGGAGATGTTAATAAACAGACTCGTGTATAAATGGTAACTGCATTTTACAGTTTGGGAGAAATTTTTACCAAGTGTTAGTGTCTTCAGTATCACTAAAAACAAAGAATGTTGGAAGACTCATTTGAAAAGTAAACAAATCAAAGCCTTTACCAATTTCTGTGACCAGGACTTGAAAACACTAAAGACCTGTTGATAGAGGCCGAATGTTGTGTTATGACTCCAATCTTGCAGTAAGCTCGTGTTGGCAAAGCTGAGTCCTCCTATCCCTCACCCTAAAAAATGCAGCAAAATGGACTTCTAGAATAAAGAAGCACTAAGTCCTCTTCCCTTCTCCCCCCTCCATTGTCCTTTTATGCTTCTGAACTGATTCTTTCCTCATGTGGTCCTTCTTCCTGCTATTGGTGTTGTGGTAAGGGAATTTGTAATTTAGTTAAATCTTGAATGCACTTTCTTTTTAAGATGAGGCTGATGAGGCATTTCTTCACTAGGAGGCAGTGCCTTTTAATTGATTCACAGTAGACTCAGGATCTGAAGTCATGAAAATTCTATTGCTGATTCCCCACCTCATGGTGGACTAAAGTGATGGGCTTTGTGATCAGACCTAATGACATGATATTGCTTGGATGTAGGGCTTTTTGTAATTTTTACTTAATTTTTTTTTCCCATTATCAGTGACTGGACATAGCCAAAGTAAGTCTAAATTCTGTGAACTCCTCACCTCTGTGGTGAGGTTTTCTTAGCCAGGTGGTTTCCTTGAGAAGCTGTGAGAAATTTCCCCCATGTCTGACAGATCCAATGCCAGCCAGCTCCAAGATTCACCTGCAGCTGGCCAAGCCCAAGCCCTTTAGTGATGGTAGCAGCTCTGGGAAAATGTGTTTCAGAAGGGGAAAAAGTTTCTGCACAACAGCAACCAGGAGAACGGAGTGAGCAGAAACAGCTCTGCAGACACCACAAGCAGTAAAAGAAGGGGGAAAGGCACTCCAAAAATCTGTGGAGGATGTTTCCCATGGAAGGGGCCCCACACTGGAACAGAGGAGGAATGTGAAGAGTCAGAGGAGGAAGCAGGGGCAGAGATAATGCGTGATGAAATGACTAAACCCCCCCATTTCCTATCTCCCTGCCCATGAAGGGTAGGAAGTAGTAAAATCAGAAGTGAAGTTGAGCCTTGGAAAAAGGGAAACATGGGGAGAAGGTGTTATTAAAGATTTGGGTTTATTTCTCATTATCCTACTTTGATTTGATTGATTGTAAGTAAGCTAATTTTTCCAAGTTGAGTCTGTATTGCCTGTGACAATAGTTGGTGAGTGATCTCTCCCTCTCTCAACCCATGAGCCTTTCATTGTATTCTCTCTCCCCTGCCCAGCTGAGGAGGTGAGTGATAGAGTGGCTTTGGTGGGCCTCTGGTGTACAGCCCACTGCAGTCCTTAACATATTGGACAGTGCCAGGTCTTGTCCCTGCAAGACCCAGGCATTATGTGAGGCTCATCTGCCCTATCTTGTACTCTCTTGGTGGGTATCAACACCTTGTGTTTTCTTGGAGTGGTGCTGCAGCTTCTCAGTGGTCATCACTAGAGCATACACAGCCACTTCTGATTGGAGACTGAATTTAGTAAGTTTTCCTGGCAATTTGCACACCCCACCGAAGTATATAAAACAAATACCAGTCAAAGAGCTAATCTATGCAACATTATTAAGAAATTATGTATAGTCTAGGTGCACTGTCACCTTCTGCTCCTCCACTTTGAATGCTGTACTATATCAGGAGAGCTCCATTCTGAAATTATGCTAAATGCACTGGCTGTCAAAGTAAATGGTTGCAGATAATGAAGTTGCAAGAGAATTTTATCTTGTATTGTAGAGAAATATGGTTGGACAGAGGCTATATCAGGCCACTGGCACAGGTACTTGAGGCAGGGAGAGATTTTATTTGAAAAACAGCACAATGCTTGCTGTTTCAGTCAAAAGTCATCCCTGCAGAGTCCCGGCTGGTTATGTGGTAATTTGGCAGCATCAGTGTGGTCCTGGTTTGCCTTGTGCTGTTAAACTATTTAAAGGCTGTACAGTTTCTCATTTTTGGTAAGAACTTTCCCCATTGTATTAGTATTCTTCATCCTTTTTGTTTTCTTGTGCTGCTCCTCTTGTTTTTGTAGATTTTTAATGGAGAGGTGCTGTGTCTTCTAGTCTGTTTCCATAGAAACACCCAATTAGGAGAGTAATTTGAAGATACTGAGACACAGCTGCCAAAACAACTAAAGGGAGAGAGGAGGGGAGAGGGGAAAGGGGAAGATTTGGGCTGGCAGAATGCAAACATTGCCTGTCTTCTGCCAGCTATTTCGCAGCACTGGTCTGTAAACTCATATCTGACTGTACATCTTGCGCCCATTTGGTTTAAGCTACATCTGTAAGGAATTTTAAAACTATAATTGAGTCTGGTGCTCAGCATATGTGATATAAGTGCTTGGAATGTGAAATTTTTTTTGTTGTTGCATTACTTCTTTCGTATGTTTTTTATCAGGCAGTGGCCACGACATTGAGACCAAAAGGGGAGGGAGAGGAATTAACACATCTCTGTCTTGCCAATGTCTCATGTAAACACACATGTCGAAAAGACATTTTTCTGTCCTTCTCTTGACACAGAACAGGGCAACCCAGGTATCTGTGTTTCAATAGTTCTCAAACAATTTATAAAAGAAAAAAACTCCAGATGTCTTCTCCTGAGTTAGTTTTCTGGTAGTCGAGTGATTAGCTGATTGGGCTGTCTTTTTTTGATCCAGTGGAGGCAGTGAGGAATTGGTTCCTACTAGAACAGGACAAAAGAAAGCAAAACTAGTGAAGCAAAAATTGAGTTTTACATGTGTGTTTTTCCATAGGTGCAAAATCTGTTTGCATACATAAAAACATACCCATACCCCAAGAATCATCTCTGTATTTAAAGGGATAACTTTGCTAGTGCCTTTCACGTAGGAAAGAGGATGAAAATTTGAATCTATCATATGATGTTAGGCTCTGCTTATAGGCATAGAAATCCGTGCTGTGATGAGAGCAAACACAACTTTAATTTCTCTTTTGTCAACAACAACAACAAAACCCAAACCAAAACAAACAAACAAAAATAATCCAACCAACCAAACAAAAAAAACCCCAACACACCAAACCTACTAAACAAACAAAAAATCTCCCTGCAAAAAAAGTAACCCAAACAGGCAAAAAGCCCACACATAAAGCCCACCCTCAAGACCCCAGTTTTAGCAAAGATGCTTTGGCACAGGAGCATGTTAAAAATCTGGTGTTCTTTAGAGAAGGCAGTTGCAGAAGTCAGCCAATGTTCATGGTTGATTCCTAGTCAGACCTTCATCAGGATAACCAGGAGAGACACTCCAAGCCTCTTGGCTGGCAGATTTGCAGCCTCCCCTGGAAGGCAACAGTGGCTTCAGATTTATGTGCATTTTCACTGCTTCTGCTGCCCCTTGTGTAGCTTAAGGATTGCATCTGTGCTGTCCTTCTTTTCCCTTCTGTGACTTTGTCCTGTGTTTGTGTCCTTGCAGCAAAGTGGGCACTACATTTTCTAAGACCATCACCTTCCCATGGCATTGTGAGGAATGCTTTTGGGAACCTACCCTTGCATGCCTTCTTAGACATGTAACCGCTTGTTGTGCCGCACTGTCAAACTGCAGTGTTAATGAATATTTTAGATCTGAATGATATGTCATAATTGATAAAGTTGCAGTATTTTGGGCCTCCAGGAAATGCTGTGTGGGCTACTGAAACTTTCCAACAACTTTCATTATGAAAAGTAAAGGCAATATAGTTTAACATTTGAAATTCAATGAACTGAAATGGAAATCTTATAGGAATCTCCTCTGACAATCTTTTGCCAACCAGGTACACATTACATTTAACCTCAAGGGAATCAAGGGTGCTCTATGAGCTTATGCAATGTCGTATTGCAAGAAAGCAAATACTTCATGTTGCTGTTTGAAGATTAAAATGGAAAACAATCATTCAGTCTGAGTAACAGGTGGTTTTTGATTAAATTGTTGCTGCTTTTTTGCTGTAGAAAAGATGGGAGATCAGTCTTTTTCTGTTCAGGTTGTCATGCATGTTTTCTACAGAACAGAGTTTCTCAACATCTTCATGAAATGAACAGTCTTAAACAAAAAAGCAAATAACCACCCATAAGAAACAAAGACATTCTTCCTCCAAAATATGATAAAACCCACTTATTCAAAAACATCTGCAAGAAATATGGAATGAACTGACATACTTAAAATCTTCTCTTAAAGGAGACTGACAGTATCATGTTTAACACCACATGTTTATATAATGTGGATATATATGCATATAGGACCTTATTAGCCAATAACTCAGATTAATACTGTGCTCTTGAGCAAAGTGTTGATTGGTGTGTGTAGTTAATTAGATGTAAGCATCTAATGGACCCCCGTCGGCAGTTGATTCCTATTAAATGGTTATCGCTGTTACAGAAACATGTTGATGCAGTTTTCTTTCAATACTAGGTCTGGAATAATGTATTAAAACTGTATTTGTTAAGTAAATTTCAGGTCTATAATGCTAAATGCTATCTGTTTGGAGAGAAGTGGATGGTATTAAGTTTTAGTTGTTTCTAAAAATAACTATAGTGAATGCCACTGGTGTGTTTTGGCAAATGGTCATGGTTTTCCGAATACATCCAAGTCTAGACTGGATATGGAGAATCTGAAGTGCTACCAGCTTGAGCAAGTAACGTCATCTTTCACAAAGATTCTTTTTAATATCTCTCCCTACATTTAGTATGGACAGTCAGTGTAGCTTGGCATTAGGAAAGCTTTTTAAAGGAATTACCTTGTAATACATAGCTTCTTTGTGGTGCTCTTTAAATGCTTCTAAGTTTACAAGAAAAATACAGTTTCCCGTCTCGATTCTGCACCTGCAGCAAAGCAGGAACTCTGAAACAGTTTCTTCTAGTTCAAGGCAATGTAGCAAAAATATGTCTTCCACAGGAACAACCAACTAAATAACAAAAAAGGACAAAGTACTTGTTATGACCAAACATTACCATAAATGCTGCTGTTTTGCTTGTGTGATGTATCTTCATACTAATTTTTCTGCTTGTCAATCTTTTAAGTCGTTGCATATGTGTGACTTAAGCCATATCATGTGAGCTGTCTGCTTCCTGCTTCTTCCTTTTTATCAGCAAGGGTTGTGCCAGTGCCAGTCTTCCGAGTTTGCTTTCTTCCTTCCTGGTATTCTGGTTAACTACAGCGCTCCTAGTTTTTTGGGGGAGGGATTTTTTTTACACTGTTTATTAGTGATGTTTTCATAATGGGAAGTTTATGGTCTAAAATTAATTGGTAGCTGATTTTATTTGGTAGCAGTGATTTTCTGCAAATTCACACACAATTTTGGGAGACCCCCAAAAAGACTTCATTGTACTGTATTCATTAACTCTTTCGCTACTCTTATGGCTGCAGCATTCTTTCATGGTTTTTTAAGGAATACTAAAGTGTTCTTTGTAATGACAATTGGTTGGAGTTAGTTTCTGGGTTTGGATTGATTTCTTTTGTCATAGCATTCTATTTAAACAAAAAGATTGCTTTATGTAATACCCTGAGGTTTTTTTAGTTCTCACTTCTAAGAACAAGTGAGGAAACTAGCAGGAGCAAGACTCTTGAGTTTTAACTTTGAACTCATTTTCAGCATCTGGTTTTGGGATTTGATCCCAGTGAAATTTCATGATGTCCTGCTTCCAAGGCTGCCTTTCAAATATACCTTGTGCTGGTTTTCCTCTCTTCCTATGGACATGACTGAGAATACCCTTGAGTCTTCTCCAATTCCTGATTGGTATAAGGAAATAAATTATGCATGAGACCTGTAGCACAGGAGTCTTAAGGTTGTTGCAGCCATTTTTATACCATGTACGCACCTCGTTTCTCTACAACGATCTTACCAAGCACACACACACTGTTTCTTAATTTTGAAAAAGGAAGAATGAGCAAAATATGTTGTAAGTAATTGGCATATACAGTCCTGCACATCAACAATAGGCCAGAATTATAACACTGAAAAGCATTAAATTTAAAATAGCCTAGAATGGCTTTTTGAAGGGCAGTTTATAGATTGTCAGTTCTTGAAATCTATTCTTTGTCCTCAAAGCATTTTTGCAGGTGCTGGAAAAGACATTGAGTTTATCCGATGAGTGACGGTTGTTATTTAAAAAAGTCATGTGTTAGAAAAGCAGGCGCCACTAAACAAGAAGATTTGACGGTTCCATCTGTAATGTTTTTGCTGGCAAAGTAAATCAGATACTGTTCCAAACTCTGTACAAAGCATGCTGCAAACCTCTAACACTGGAAAGAACTTGAGAGTTTAATGTGTTCTGGCTTCATGTTACATAAACAGGAGTCCCTATGGTCCTATATTGATTGGGCTTGTGTTCCACCACTGTTTTTGTGGGTATATGCTAGCCCATAAAATCACATTTTTGTTTTTGCCTGCCAACTCTCTTCTATTGCTTTGTCTATTGGGCTGCAGTAGTAAGTGCTACAGCTGGTGTGCTTAGCAATCCAATGCAGAACAGTTAAACCACTAAATTTTAGGCAGATGAACCTGAGAGAAACCCTTGTAGTTTGATAGTACAGTTAAAAGAATGAATGTAATTATGCTGCTTTGAGGACTGTGTATTCCCTGGTATCAGCACAGGCTGACATCACTAGCACCAGAAATACTTTGCAACCATAGCCTAATAAAATCACTACTGTTTATAACCCAGGGCTAGTCAGATGGGAAGAATACCCTGACGTGAAGGATCATGTTGAGTATACTCCAGTTTTTTAATCTTTTCCTCCTCTGAGCCTACAACTTGTGTTTATTAGTAAACCCTTCTGTCATCCTTACATACGAGTGTGGAATATGAAGTTTTGGTGAAACTGAGAAGCCTTTCTAGCTTTTTTTTTTTTGACAAGTTGACATTTGACTACACCAGAGGATGTAGGAACTTTTAGGAATAAAATTTTTTTCTTTAGCAGGCAGCAGTTAAACTGACTTAATAGTCCCTGTACAAAGGAGACTGCAGCTTCCATTCTCAACTTACACAGTTATGTGGTGTGTTTAGGCTTCATTCAAATACTAACATAGAAGTGTCTGGTACCTGTGTGGTGAAGGACTCGGGATTCAGTTTACATGACCTTCTGCTACTTTGTGTCACATACATCACTACATCTGCTTCTACGTGCTGCTTCTCTCTGATAGGGACAGACTTTTTCAAAGGGTCTATTGTGTTAGGATAAGGGATAATGGTTTTAATAAAGGAGAGTAGATTTAGAGTGGATAGAAGGGAGAAGTTCTTCACAGTGAGGGTAATGAAGCACTGTTGCCCAGAAAGGTGGTGGATGCCCCATCCCTCAAAATACTCAAGGTCAGGTTGACCAGGGCTCTGAGCAACCTGATTTAATTGAAGATGTCCCTGCTTATTGCAGGGGAATTGGGCTGGGTGGTCTTTGGAGGCCACTTCCAACTCAAACTGCTCTGATATCATCTCTAGAAAAGCAGTGTAATACCTTTGCTTAGTTTTGCCCTGGCTTGCAATACCTCTGATGCACTTCTTTGTTGTACTTGCTTCTCGGTTTTCCTTTTGAACTCTTCAGCTGCAGATCTTTCTGTGCTATGTCATGGCCTTGCTGTGTCTGCAACAGATTCTCCTTGCTTGTGCCCACCTGCATAGGTAGTTTGGTGGCGAGTTTTACTGTCAAGGAGTGAATGACAATGAGCTTGTTCTGCCAAGGTAATGGATTCATCCTGTCACTTTCAGCTGTTATTTATACATGAATTGCTGTGGTTAGTATGCTAATTTCTCTGCAGATTTCCCTGTGCCAGTCTCACTAGGACTTTGCCCCAAAATAGTGCATTCTCTGGCTTCTCTTTGTAAATGGGAAAAATGCAATGGTCAGCAACTTCTGTCTTTATAATCACTTTCCTTTTGTCTGTTTTCACAGTGCTCCCATGTGCTGTGCTATGTGGTGGTAATGATTACTTGACAGAAGTCATCATGCTCTTCTGCCACAAGTTAAGCAAAGATTCACCAGGATGGTTTGTGTAGGTTACAAACAGCCCCTCTTAACACTGTGTAGTGTACCAGTCCATGAGACCATATCTTTCTTAAGAATCTACTGCTTTTTAAAAAAAAAGGGATTTTATTGACTTTGTGGTGGAGTTAGAGCAACCATCCTCGAGTAAGAAGATAGCCATGCACAAATGAACCAAGAAAATGTTATTTGAGTGCAAGAGGCATCTGCTGAGTCTTGGGGCCTATCGGCAAAAGTTGGTTATGTGAATTATAGAAACATGCATATTTGAATAATTAAAAAATTAGACTATTGTGGAGTGCTTCCAGCACATTTGTACACTCTGAACTTCTAGTAGGATCATCCTGCAATAAAAAGCCATTCATTCAGTGACTGTCATGAGTTTTATGAACACAAATAATTGAGAGGCCAAGGGGCAGCATGCATTTAATGAAAAGTTCTTTGAATTTGTGACAATTACTTCTAGTTTGTGTATAGCTTTCACGTGTACTTATTTATAACCAAACATCATAAAAGTAAAGTCTGTGTGAATTTGCATTGCAATATTAATTTACTCAGAGTGGGCTGACAGAGCTATGTAGACATTTCCTAGATCATTTATTGCATCTCGTATTTCTAAAGATGTTGTTTGCTCTATGGTTATGTTTTGAGCCAATGATTGCATTATAAACTCATAACTCCAAAGAAGAGGGCACTTAAATAGTATTTAAAATAAGGAACTCAAAACACTGTAACATCATTTTCTGGTGACATAAATGAGATCCCTGTAACAATTGCTGTAGTTAATAAATGTCCTGTGACACTGGAGAGCATGCACTGTGTGTGGAAAAACTAGCCATTGCCAGGTTAGCTTTCAGTTGTCTGAGGCAGTGCTTTCACTCACACATTTCTTACTGTGGCACTTGCTGTCATGGGATCCGAAGGTGGGAAATGGGTTGGGGTCCCTATTGTAGTAAAGGCTGTGTCATGCAAGTAAGTGTGTTCCTCCAAATAGTTTTTAATTCTTATGTGGAAAGTGAAGCTGAGTTAGGGAAGCTAAACTATCCACAGTTAATCCTCCATTGCGTATGGTTTTCTTAGTGGTTAGCACAGCTTCTGTAAAGATCCTGCCTTCAGTTGCATTGCCTTGTAGCAACTGCCAGTGCTTCCCAGATCGTGAGATTTTGCATGAGGTAGCATGGGGATGCTGAACAGGGCAGGCCTCCCTGTGACAATGACCAGTCTCAAAATCTGGAATGTGTTCAGTCCTGGGGGATGTTAAGTGTCTTATTTCTGCTTTAAGCTTCCTTAACTTTGGCATATCAAGGCTTTCTGTAATCTCTGTCAAAATACTGTAAAATAGTTTTTCATGCATAATTTTATTTTAATATAAATTTATACTGTTTTTAAAGAGGTATCATTTTTGGACACTTCATTCCTGTGAAGTTCTCTCTGGACTGATCATTTTTCATGTAGTCCTAATATGCTTTCTTTTGTTTTTCACGTGCATACTGTATATGATATCTAAGGAGTGATAACTAATGTCTTCCATAGTACTGTCAGTGGTGCTGTATGTTACCTAGAAAATAACCAGATGTTAAATTTTATAACCAAAGTATTTTACAATTTCCTTAGTTATCATCCTGATATATCATTAATGTCATAATATCTATTATTCAAACACATTAAAAGATATTGTTATGTAATTGAAATACATTATTGTATAAAATATTTTTCTTTAACAATATTTGCATGGGGTTTTTTGCTACTGTTTGTTAGTTTTGCTGTGTGGTTCAAGTCTATTTTCTGTTGAGTAAATGCGTGATAGGACTCCTATCATTTTATCATGATCTGAAACAAATCAAGATGCTCCTTCTGAATATAGACTGTTTATTTTCACCTCTGTGCTTGGAGATTTTTTATTGTAAGAACAGAGGTGTGTTAAGCCTGCTTTCAATGTGCTTCTCGTATGTGATGCATTGTATTGTGTACTGGGTCAGCAGTATATTTTATATGAGCTATAACTCAATAGCTGAACATCAGCAATGCAAGAGGTAAAAATTTCGCCCGTGTCTTGCAGGGCAGGAGTACTGCAATGGAAAGAAGTGAGATGTGAAGAAAATACAAAAATACTAGGTGGTTCCTCTTTTTCTTTTTTTTTGCTTTTGTTTCCTAAGAATGTGAGACAAGACACACCACCCTCAGTCCCCCAAATACAATGAATACAGTGTGGAGTTCAAAGGACTGTGAGGCTGAGGTTGCATGACATTTGTCTTAGAACTGCACTCAATTTAGGATGAATCTTCTCTTCCCAGCATGTCAGTGTCAGTCAGACTGCTTTGGGTCGCAAGGACTTGAGCTGCCAAGTTCACACTGTTAGAGCAGTGTGAGTTGAAACGATCCACTTCTTTTCATAGTATATTTGGTGTTCTCAATGGCCACTTAATCTGTATGGCCTTGCTGAACAAAATATACAATGCTTAGCATGATTGGTCACCATGTGCAAAACAGACCATGACTAAAACTATCACAAAATTATCTAGAAGTCACAGATGCACTTTTTGGCAAAGGCCTGTAATTGCGGTCAAGAGTTTCACCACTAAGCTTGGTGCGTAGTTTACTTAAGCAAAGTGAAGGAGTAGGGCTTCTAGGAGCACTTTGCAGTCCGGTTGCTACATTTGATCAATTAGTTGCAGAATTGCAAACATCATAAGAAGTTCTCTAAGGGTGGGTATCACCTACTTCTCTCTTTATTTTTTTTCCAAGTGGCAAAATTTGGTGTTATGAATGAACATCACAAAAATGTCAATCTCTGACCCACTGAAAACATGAAACACAAGTGCAGTTTATTACTGTTCTATCTGCTAGCGTGGTGGGGTGTGGCAGCAAACTGAAATCCTTTGATGCTGCTGAGAAGAGGCACAGCTGTAAACCAGCTGAAATTCTTCATGGCTGCTACTGCTGTGCACCCAGCAGGCTCTAGCTGTATTGTAACCAGGCTAAAATATTTGCAGAAAAGTCTCTCCATTTCTGGAATGATGTTTCTGCCCTGGCTTTTAGAGTAGTTTTTGTTATGCAGATGTCCTCCATGGGGACTACATGATCTGGAGCTAGGCCCTTGTAGGTTGAAGATACCTCAGAGATGCCAAGCAGGGCAGCATCTGGGTTTTGGAGCTCAGAGAGTCAACTGTTCACTGTCTCAGACTCTCCTTCATGTTCAGGGGCATAAAATTATGATTATTACGGCAAATAAATGTTCCAGGTCTAGGTCACTGGTCTCATTTCTCTTAAGAGTATTTATGGCCAGAATAATTAATCATTTAAGCAGTCAAAACTGACAGCACTTATTTGATGGAGGAAATCACACAAGGAAAGAAAAATTGGCAAGAGATTGTGGGAATACTGAAATGGCCTTCTGCATTGTTGGAAGTGACAATTTTGTTCATTGTTTCCCTTGGACAGTCCTTTATCTTCTCATTAGTCAGCTGGATAGCTTTGTGCCTGCCATGTTTCAGAAAGGTTGGGACACAGGGCTGTGCGATGATCACACAATTGTGCACGGAGCTTCGGCTCCTGTATTCTTGCTGTAGAACAAAAAGGCTATTGTTTCCAGCATAATAATAAAGCAGGAAAAAAATCACAAAGGTCTTTCCTCTGGTTAGAAGGCTGACTTAGCAAGAGGCGGGAGAGAGCTAGCAAGGAGTTTATCTGCTGGAAATGGCTTCTACAGTTTGCATTTTTGTTTCATTTTGTTTTACTGATGGCTGGAGAAGATACTTAATAAGACAACTGCAAAATCAGGTAGGGTAGATTTCTGAATGGAAGGTGGTGATATCTAGCACTGGAAACTGATGATTTTTTTCAGGTTGTGTTACAGTTCAGTTTTTAGAATCATTAATCCTAGTGGAGGAGCAACCATGCCTTTGTGTATGTGCATTCCCCTGCCAGACTTAGAGGACTTTAGATACTAGTTGGGAAGAGCATACATGAGTAAGAAAATACTTAATGACTTGCCAGAGAAATCTGGCACACATTAGACCTTTCTGGTAGCAGGTTCTGCTTAAGTAAATTAGGTTATGAAACCTTTTCTTGGAAAATCCACTCCAAGGTATTGATGGAACAAAATATGTAAAATCTAATTTTTATGGATCATCACAACTCAGAAAAAATGACTGGCCTCCATTCCCCCCCCCATTTAATGTAAGATTTGGCATAGTCCCCCTTACCCTCATCTCTTTCCAAAGGCTATGTAGCAGACTTGAGTAGTGCTCCCCATGGAGAGATGTACTTTGTGGTGTACTGACTTCTAGGGTCAACTCAAGCAGTGGGCTTGCATCTTCACTATTGATCCACATGTTGGAGGAAGAAGATAAAGAAAATTCCTGCATCTGGCCTCCTGTCATTGCTAGTTTGGACTCCTACTCTGTCTTCTTCTACTGTCAGTGGCCCTGTTTGGTGTTGACCCAGAGCTTGTATCAGCAAAATGTAAATCAAAGTTAATGTCAATATGCATATTGACAGATAGATGAATACATGCATATGAAATAATTATAATTTCTTGTGCAAATACTTGTATTGTTTTTATGTAGACACTTTCCTTTCTAGATGGGATCTCTTGTGGCTTTAATCAACTGCCCAACAGGTTATACAATCTTCAACAGAGTCTGTATTTAACAGCTGTGTACATCCTTCTGGCACAAATTCTATTGAATGGTTTGTACTAACTTGGTAAAAGTTGTCTTGTTCCTAAAGATGTAGTATATTGAAAGCATAAGAAAAATACTATTTCGTCAGGATTAATAACAGCTTTATGGGGAGTCTGCAGTCTTCAGTTATTTCTTAGTGAAACTGGATATGTTACCATATATAAACTGGACTTTACTACTTCTAGGGTGAGAAAAATTAGCAATATTTAATTACCAGTTATAAAATACTGCTTTAATGGGTTTAGGAAATAAGGGTGACTTTCATTTTCTTTTAAATGCTATCAAACATACTGAATATTGCAAATAATCTTGCATTTTCAAGTGAACTAGAAACATATTAATTGTTTTTCCTTGTTGGTTTCTCTAACAGAAAAACAGAAAATGTTCATTTTGATGCTAGGTAAATGAGCATTTTATCCACAAGGCTCAGAAGTGTTTCGTAATAGAATCAATATTTATAATGAAATAATAATGGAGAAATTTGAAGTTGTAGAAGAAAACTTGGAAGAGGGATATGCTTTTTTATACATAATGATAGCGATAATACTTCATTAGAAGCACTTTATTAAGACCATCAATAACTTGTTGTATATAACAAGGTTTTACCAATGCAGTTTGTTCAAGTATCACAAACAGTTCTGCCACTGCAAAGGAAGAAAGTTTTTGACTATTGAAACAGTACCTACAGTGTACCTTTTGGCAGTGTTGTGTTTTATAGGAGCTACAGCTGATCAGTGCTATGCTTTGAAATAGAGTTAGATTGTTTGAAATACCTGCTGCACTAAAAATTTGTAGCTTTTTAAAATGTGAAATATTTCAGAACAATTTTTCCAGTGTTCAAATCCCTCCAATTTCAACTTTTCCCCTTTTCCCCCCATATCAGCTTAGATAAGCTCTTCTTCCTAGGTTTTGGAGGAGTGGGCTTGGACTCCCTAATCCCTACAAGGCTGCCTTACCTGAATATTCCTACCAAATACAATAAAACTTGGAGGGTTTTAGGTAATTGGTAGCATGCTCCAGAAGAAGTAAATAAACTAGGCAAGACAGGGATAAAATTTATACTGAAATTTACATTCAAGCACTGTAAACTTGTAAGCAGAAAAGTTGGATCCATTCTAGGAAGTAGTCTGAAAACACAAAAGGAAATCCCTCCCCCCTCCAAAGGAATTTGAGGTAGAGATTCACTTGGGATAGCGAAGTGAGAAAAGGAAAGGTCTTCTGAAATAGCAAGTGTATCAAAAAGAAGACTAGTGTTTTTCTTCTGGAAGGAGCTGTGAGTCAAATAGAGGGTGCTGTGGCTGCTTCCTGCAACAAGCTGCCTGAGCTGCCAGAGAGTCCTAGTCTGTCCCTCTTGGGCTATGATATGCCAAGTGATGATGGATACTTGTTGGTGCTGTTTTCTGGAAAGAGAAGTCATGAGGTATTGATTAACTTGCCTTCATAAGTAGGAGGCCAAGGTGTCTGATATCTTGGAGAGGTTTATGCAGATGAGTACTAAGTTCTGGTGCCACTTCCATTCTTAGCTTTAGAGTCACTGCTCCACACCATTGGCCCTTCTGACTGTTCAAGGGAGGCAGTTAGTTTATGGATTGAATTCCTGGCAGTTTCTCTATGGATTTAGTGAGACAACAGAATATCCTTCCCTTTGCCAGCTCTGTTACTGTCAGAGGAGACTGAGCAAACTTTCAGCAGTGCTGAATTCCTCTTTGAAACAGGAGTGTCGGTTTAAGTGATGCATTTAATTTGTCCTATTTTCAGCTGGTATAGAGTTCATTTTTTCCAAGTAGCTGGTACAGTGCTGTGTTTTGGACTTAGGATGAGAATAGTGAAGATTGCACACAGATGTTTTAGTTCTCTCTGAGCAGTGCTTACCTGCAGTCAATGACTTTTCATTTTTCTGTGCTCTGCCAGTGAGAAGGTACACAAGAAAGCACAGGAGGAAGCATGGCCAGGACAGCTGACCTAAACCTACCAAAGGGATATTCCATAGAATATGGTTATGCTAAGTATATAAACTGGGGGATTGGCCAGGAAGGGTCAATCACTGCTCGGGGAATGGCTGGGCACTGGTCAGTGGTGCATGAGCAGTGGTTTCGTGCATCACTTGTCTTTCTTGGGTTTTATTTTTCTCTCTGTGTCTTTCATTTTCATTCTATTTATTTCTATTAGTATACTATTATATTTTATTTCAGCTGTTAAACTGTTCATATTTCAACACATGTGGCTTACCTTTTCTTTCCAACCAACGGGATGTGGGAGATAAGAAAGTGTTTGCCTGGTACTTACTTGCCAGCTGGGGTCAAACCAGAAGAAGACATAGCATGCAACTCCCACTGGTATGATGTTTAGAAGCAAGTGCTTTTGACTTAGCATTGGAGTTGTGTCATCACAGCAAGCACTGCATTAACATTGCCTCTTGGGTTTGGAAAACAACTGTGATGGGTTTGCATAAATATTTTTTTCATGAAGTAAAATATAAATAGGTTGGGCCTTGTCTCACTTCTTAAGCAGGTTTTCTATTTGTTTCTTTGAGCGTGCAGATTATTAACATTGCTAGGAGATTGAGCCAGTTATTCTAATTTAGTGAACATAATTTGTTTGGTTGGTTTTGTTTGTTTTCTGGTAGTCTTTGAACATTTTCAAATGTGAGTTTTTAATCTGCTCTTCAGATATCTTTGGCATGGGCTGGACTATGCAGTGGGAAAATGAGGCTGGTCATGCAGCATGTATATGTCCTCCTGAGGTGGACAGGAAAGGAATGTGCATACAGTAGGTCCCTCAGCAGTGGTACAGAAGTGACTGCTGTTTTGGCAAAAGCATTGGGAAGTGACAGTGAGACTTGGCAGGGCAGTCATAGGCACACGTGAATAGAACTCCAGCGCAGACAACCATTGTCATTGCAGTGAGATATCCGGATGTCTGGGAGAGATACACAGAGAGAGGAGAATGGCCCACAGCACACAGTCCAAAAAACCCTGCCTAGTCAGTTTAAGAGCACTGAAGCAACTGTCAGGTATCAGTCATTTCCTGTCCGGCTATTTGTTTTCAAGTTCTCTCATTTTTTTTTCTTTTAACTTTGAGGTTTTGATCCTTTACTTCTCCAGCCAAGGTTAAGTTTCATTTCAAGGACAGCAAAGTTTGGTGTATCGTCAGAGGTTGTCTCACCTGCTGAAACACAGATGTGACAGGCAGTTGCAGTCTCATTTGAGGAAAATAAAAAGGTGGTTGTAACACAAGCAAAAACACTTTCTACAATTTCTAGTACCTCTGAAGAAATATCTCGTACAGCTGAGTTTCATGGGAAGAGCTTTGGTTTTGATTTTACTTGATTTGGTTTTGTGGCTTTTGACAACTGCCTAGTCTGTGTAGTGTAGTTGGAAAGAATAGTTACTTGGATCATTTTACACTGCTTTACAGCAAAGATCTTATTTCCAACTGTCTTAGAAATGACAAAAGCAAGATGCTAATATTTTGTCCTGCCAAGTTCTTTTAGTTTGGATATGGACTACTGAACCTTGTCTGTAGGCTGAACTGACCTTGAGTTTCCTTTGTTACTGGTTTTCAGGAGAGCATTTATGTTTTCTGATTGAACAGACTCCGCATTGATGCTGGTCTTCTTTTCTGCCCCAAAAGAAAGTTTGACCATATTGTGCCCTTAAATCAGTTGGCATTTAAAAAGTTATGTAGCATAGTGTATCTGACTAAAGAAGGCATCCTTTTTTTTTTCTCTGCTTTTCTTTTTTCTTTGCTTTATTTTAATGAAAAAGTTCATCTGCTTTCACTTGAACTTCAATATAATCATGGGCAGGTAAGGGATGGTATTTTGTTCTCCTTAAGCTAACAGTAGCCTCAGCCATTTTTACTTTTCTTTGCCCTGGAGTATTTATTTTTAACTGATCCTTTACTACTTGACCACATGGAAACAAAAAGACCGTAAGACAATCTTCGAGTTCATGGCTTGTAAAATGATAACCAGAGCAAGCCAGTGAAATTGAAGAGCTGCTAGATTTGAAACTTCCTTTTTAACATGCTTTGAATATTACTGTGGAACTCTTTACTCTAATTTTGGATTGGTTAGTATTACATTGCAAGAAATCGTAGCATTTTCTTTCTACTTTTCACGCACTAATTGTTCTGACAGATGATTGTGTGATTAAAGGCCCTGGAGTGGCATACTAATGACTGAAACCTTGGGGGTTTTCTGTATGCATATAATAAACATATTTATCTGATTAATTTTCAATAGCTAGGCAGGCAGTTTTTCCTGCAATGCCAAAGGGAAGCAAACAGTTGAACAAAAACCCTGCTGTCATTTGGCAGTGGTATTGTGAGCAAAACCTGTAGTTATGTTAGAGACCACTAATGTTTGGTATGTTGTTGGCACACTGCTCATTTTATTTGTGATGGCAGGTCCCCAAGTGTCTGTACGCTGCAGCACATGGCTGTAGGTGTAGCCAGAATTCACGTGCACACACTTCTGCCTTAATGCACTTTCTCTCTTTTCTGAGGATAGGAGTTCCTTGGTTTCATGCTTCTTTTCGTTTTGTTGTAATCCCTTCCAAGCTGTGTTTATAATTCCCTATTCTTTTTTGTGCAGATAACAAACATTGAAAAAGTACTGTTGTTTTTATTGTAGGGCCAGTTTTGTTATTTTTTTCATGTTTTCTCAGCATCTCTGCTTTCTTTAAAAGTTTTAAGAGCCTTTAGTGACCTGTGATAGCAGTGGTTCTGTAAAACACTGACCACAATTCTATATTCTTTTTTTTAATTTCATCATCTGTTGTAATTTTGAAGGTCATCAATAACACTGGAAGTTTACAAGTGTTAAAATTGAAATCCTGTAATTATCTTTGTCCCAAGTCTCTTCCAACTCAGAATGCTCTGTGAAACCAGAAATAGTTCTGTGAAATAATAAAATCTGGTGGGGAAAAAAATAAAAATAAGAAATCTTTTTCAATTTGTAGCTATATTTCATAAGCCACGAACACCAAACATCCAAATTCTGCTAAGGTTAGTTAAATGTGGTAGTACTAGGTGTTTTTTTTCACTTCTTGTGCTTGAATGGAGCTGCAGTGGGGAATGAATGCAAACATCAGTCTGGTATCCAAACCTAACCTAAAACTTTACCTAGGAATAGAAAATCCCTGCCTCTCCAATATGATTTTATGGGATCTGGATCTCAGCCTGGCCTGTGAAATAAGGTGACTGGTTCGATTTCCACCTTAAGTTTACAAACTTGTGCATTTTCACAGCTTTGTGACCCTTAAGTCAAAACTAGACATTTCTGGCAGCTTCTTTTTTGTTAGAATGCAGGTCGGAAAGCAACAAATTCTGGGAATAACGAGCCTGTGAAGATAAGTTCTGCCAAGTTCCTCATAGGCTTGATTCAAGCTGCATGTGTACACTGGTCATCAAAATAAATACAAGCTGTCCTGGGATGCTTGCAGGAGAAGGGAGAGTTGCTGCTTTAGCATGGAACACTCTAATTTCAAGATTCTTTTTTCATGACTTTTTGCATTAACAGTTCTGCACTAGAAGAGAAAGGAAAAAAAATGTAATCAGAAATCTGTGTTATAAGAAGGGAACAAAACAATGTGATTTTCAATAACCATATGTTGAAGATCATGAAAAGCAATTGCATGTAAAAACCCTTCATTAGGCACTACTTTGAAGTGGTATTTAATCCGTTTTCTTGACAGTTCCTGGAAACTTAGAGCGCATCTTTGGATGGCACTGATTTGACTGCATAGCTTCACTCCAGCTAGGATTTTCTCTTTGTTTTGATCCAAAAAGTCAAGTAATCATAATCCAACTAAGTAATGTAAATTGGCCATTTCTCATCTGTGGCATCCCCAAATTGTGTCTGTCTTTTCAATCTAGAGCATCACAATACATATATATGTTGTGTAAAGCAGCATTCTCCTACAAATTCTTTGCCGGTCTTCTTCCATTCATGACTTTACTCCTTTCTGTAACTATATAGCTTCATTGTCATATTCCCAGTTATTCTTCCCCATCTCACTTCACTCTGTCTTGGCTACAACAAGAGGATAAATTCTGGGGGCAAGAGTCTATGTTTGTTTACTACATTGGGGTGCCATAAAATAACATAAATACTGAATCGGGAGGGTAGGTATGGATGGCTGGCTTATAGGACAAAGGAGACTTTCAATAAAGGAATGTTTTCAAATGCTTGATTGATTTTAATGGGATCAGAACAAGTTGAAAGCTCTTCCGAAAGAAGTATATGATCTTAATAAGGTATATCTTGATTTCTGTAGTTAGGAGTTTTATTTTTTTAATTTTTTATTTGTTTATTTGAAGTTTTTTTTATTTGTTTGTTTGTTTAGGGAGCTGAAGCTGCTGTAGATAATTTTTTTGTGACTTTTTCTAAAGTTGGTCCTCTGAAAAAATTTGAAAATTCCTTGGCTAAACTTAGAGCACATCAAGAACTACTGCTGGCTCACTGGTACTAGAGAGGGAGACCCTGACTTAATAAGCAGGCTTCCAACAGTTAAGATATATAGCTTTAACTTGAGTAGGAGAATCTGGTGCTCAAATGAATTAACAGCGCTTTACATAGCCTTATCTTTTATCAGTCCAGGAGAGTCTTGTTGCCATATTAACAAATTCTTTTAGGACACTCTTTTGTTATTTAACACAAGCTTGGCAGAGCATCAGACAAAACAGTTCTTCTGTTCTCCCTGAGCTATTGTTCTTTCCCTCTAATCTTCCCTAAAGTCTGTTATAGGATCCTGCTTCTCTTCTGCAACTTCTGTCAATCATTTCTAAGAAAAATCCCCAATAGCCCAAACCAAAATAAAACCAAACCACCCTGACCCCTAGCCTGCCACATCTCCTATTTGTGCGGGCATGGTGCTCTGTTGCTGTACTGCATTCCCTGAGATGGAGTCACCTCCGAATATGCCTGTGATGTAGTCATCTACTTTACTGGATGACTATTTGGTCTTAGACAGCAAATACGGAGCTTGTATTTTATGTGGCTATAATTTGCACTGGTGTGTAGACTTATGTAGAAAAGCTGTGTGTAGTTTGTCATTTTAATGTCTTTCTGACAGTGGTGCTGATGTGCCCTTTCCATTCCTAAACCTTTACAGAGTCTTTTGCCCATCTCTCAGTTCTAGAGACCACATCTTGTGTTCCTTGGCATTCAGAATTGCTGCAGCTGCTTCTCTTATGTGAATGAATAGAAATTAATGTAAGATGACCCTTAGAGGCAAGAAAACATTAACAGCAGTAAGCTGTTATCAGATGTGGAATAACTTTGCTCCATGGAAAGAGCATTCTTCACTGACCTCATTATATATGCAAACTTATTAAGCTCTTTAAAAGGTTCGAACCTGTGAGATACCTGATGCTGTGCATTGCTGTGGAAGTCATGGAGAGTCACAGCAGGTGCTGCTTGCTTGCAGGAGACATTAAGAGTCCTGGTAGATGAGAGGAGGAAACCCTGGTGTATTTATTAAACTAGTTAATACTACTCATGTGACTATTGCCTGTTAAATGCATATTTTAAGCAAAGCAGGAAATGGAATTATCTCTCTTTAACTAGAAATCTGGTACGCGAGGGAGGAAGGAGTCCTCTGTTGAGTAGCAGGTATGCTATTAACACAACTTATTCTAGAAGTCTGGGTGTTAAATCTCCCAGATAATAAAAGGGACAATTGAGACCACAGGAGCAGTTGGAGACTTACTACAGATCCTGTATTTTCCTGTGAGTAAAGAAATATGATCATATCTCCTTCTGAGTTGTACAAAGAGCTTGCAAACTTCTGTTACCCAAGCTTACGGTAAATGGGTTTATCAACTTAGTGTATTTTAACTGTCACCTGCCAGCCTGTAAGATGGAAATAAATGAAGAAATGAAAAGTGTTTGCAGTGAAGGATATGAACGTACTGTAGTGTTAAGTGAGTGTGGGAATGTTTACCTTTAAGATAGGCAACAGTGAGAAGAGAACGTTGGACTACATCTAAAACTGATCCTTCATGCTTACCTTCTTTCCCAGGATTTTGGGCTCTTCTGGTGAGGTGTGCATGTTCTCTCACGCTTCACAAAGCATGTTGTGCATCTACTCCAAAATCTGAAGGTCTCCAGTTTGCTTGAATTCTCTGGGAAGTTTGGGCTGGTATTTATGCTTGGCCCAGGTCTTCTTACAGTGCTGCAAAGGTGTGGGGCTTTTTTATTTTTAATATTTTTTCTCCTAAGTTCTGAACAGGAGTATTTCTCTGTCAATCACTATTTCATGGAAGTCAGGTGGTTGCCACAGTTCATCTGTTTATAGGATGCAGTGAGCTTAAGCTGCTTGCAAATAGCTTTCCTCTTGCCCTCTCCAAATCTGCCATGAGAGAGATTGATAGAGGTAAGGAATTCAAAGGCTTCTGTATAATCCAGTGTCACACTGCTTGAGTGTACATGCCATTTAAAAACATTGTGTGTTCTATTTTCCCTTCTTCCTGTTTCTCCAATGATTTTTTTAAATGGTGTGCATACCTGTATATATATTTACAATAAATAATATGTGCCCACACACTGAATATGTTAATTGCCTATACTGTGAAAATTCATCAGTAAGACTTGTCAGTAATATACTGTGTAACTGGAGATGAGGCAGAGCAGATGGTTCAGACTGAACTGCCACTTGTCTTCTGGATGGGCTTAACATTACAAGATTTGGATGCGAAGTTACGGCACTTGATCCTAGGACTTAACTCA
The DNA here is from genome assembly GCA_013399695.1 of Formicarius rufipectus. Classification (NCBI taxonomy): domain Eukaryota; kingdom Metazoa; phylum Chordata; class Aves; order Passeriformes; family Formicariidae; genus Formicarius; species Formicarius rufipectus. The sequence continues at coordinate 273,356 of VXAU01003167.1, forward strand.
AAGGTGTGGATGCAGGTACAGATGAGCATCTCGATTCGGAGAGTGTATCTGAAGAGACATGTCAAGAGAACTGGACCTGACTCTAATTTTTCTATTTCTTTTAATAATGTGAAATCTCCAAGCAGCTCTCGGTTTAAATAATTCCCTGAGCTGTGGCATCATGGAGAGTATGTGGTGCTTCCTGGTTAACTTACAGCAATGCGAATTCCTGAACTTGTGCCACATGGACTTGCAGCTCAAGGAAACAAGCCTCTGTTAGGATAGATGCTGGGAGGTGTTTTCATAAAGAAGGTTTTTAATTAACTCATTTTTTAAATTATTATTATTTTTTCACACTATAAAATGCACTTCAGAAATGAGATTATTGGTTATAGTATGAGTCAGCAGGTGAACAGCTGCACAAATTTCAACTATCAGCCAATTACCAGTGGTATCCTTTGGGCACTGATACTGGGGCCAGCACTGTTTAAAATCCAGATTAATAACATAGATGGATGGTATAGTGTGTTCTCAGTAAGTTTATGGATAATACCAAAGTGTGTGGAGTGACTGATCTACTTGAGGGCAGGCAGAATATCAAGTGGCTGTAAAAAGTGGCCTGAGGTTGGGATGTGTGGTCAACTTTTGCTAATAGTAGCTCTTTCTCCTCATTTGGCACCTGCTGTACTGTGTTTGCTTTGAGCTCCTAAGTCCAGAAAGACATTGACCTGATGAAGTCAGTCAAATGAAGCACTATCAGAGACAGTCAGGGGCTCAAGCACTTACCCGTAGACAGAGGCTGAGGGAACAGGGCTTGTTTAGCTTGCAGAGCAGTCTTAGGAAAATTCTATTGCTGCCTACAGCTACTTCAATGAAAGAGTAAAGACAAGATGAAGCTAAACTCTTCTGGCCATACTAGGTAAGTGGGTTAATCTCCATTTGTGCTGTCCAACATGCTGTCTGATGAGCATGCTGGGGTCTACTGCTGTTTCCTCAGTAGCTGAAGTTAAATCCTACTGCCCAACTTTCCATCACTATTTCAAATATTTGCATAGTACTGACTACCTCAGAAGTATTTTGAGCTGTACCAAGAGACATATTCAGTGACATAGTCATAAAGGTAGCTGCTTTATAGTATCCTCTGATATTTTCACATTATTCAAATGGGATTTTACAGATTCAGTTTATGGTCTTGGTAATTCCTTTTAAACTTTTCAAAGTTGAGTGAAAAAGTATTTTACACATGTATTTGTGGTATGAAGGGATAGCTCTAATATAATGTCTTGTTTAGAAACAGAAGTCCTCTGAAAACACTGAAGTAAGTTGTAATTGATCAGTCCTTATTCAGGTTAAGTTAGATTTAATGGATAGGGGGAAATAATTGGGCTGTTTGCATAGAGCTTGCATTTTTGTAGGTAACCTTGCTGAAGCCAGCAGTGGAAGGTCTTACCCAGCAATACACCGAATATACAGTGACTGTTCTGGAAAAATCTGATAGCCTTCATTGCTTCCCAGAAGGCATTTGGCAGCTCATCTCTGGTGCTGTTTAGTGAGCTTAGCAGCCATGAAATTTGCAGAATTTGAATCTCTGATAGCATTAGTATGACCCAAGTACTTGTACATCAGGTTGCACAAAATTAGAAGATTCAGTGAGAAAGTTTCTGACTAGAATTTAAACCAAAAAATAGCTTGTCTCTGCTGTCATTCAGATCAATACATTTCCTTTTGTATTTCCTGAGTGAAATTTTTATCATAATTATTGGGGTTTTTTTTCCCCCTAATCTAGATTCCTTTCAAAGTTTTGGCAGAGTTTCTGTCACCAAGGGTTTATATGCTTTAATTCTCATTCAGTGTTTATTGCTGTACCTGTCTGGGTAGGTTGTGGGGAAGAGGGACAGGTTTGTAAAGTTTTTGGTTTGTGTGTGTTTATCTGTTTTGGTGGGGGCTGGGGTGAGAGTTTCCTAGATTTTATTCCGAGAACTTTCCAGCTCCTGTTCTAACACCGTGCTACTGTTGTATAGTTATGCAAAAAAATAGAAAAGAGAACAAGGAAGACGGGAGTGAGGGGGGTAGAAACAACATCTAAACATAAATATTTGGAGGACCTTCAAGTAAAACAGCTCTTAACCCAGCCCTTGGTAAAACTGCAGAAACTTGCAGAGAAGAATCAAATGCTAAAGGAGCAGCAGGAGTAGGGCTGGAAACAGTGTTAATAGGAGACTGATCATTTAGTTCCCAAGAGAGAGATACTAGCTGCCTAAGGCTCTCCAAACAACACACAGCTATAAACTTCTATTTCAGTCACAGTGATACCACTGACTGTTATTAAATATTTAAGTAAATTAATTGCACATACTCAGTTAAACAGGGATTGCTTTGGGTATGCAGGGCAGAAAAACTTGGAGGCAGGTCTGGGCTTCCTCTCCCAGATGAGAAAGATGAATGTGAACAGTCATGTGGATAGGGTCATTTCTGATGTATTGGAAGTGGTTTAATTTTAAACCTGTTTACATTTGACCTATTAGGTTGAAGACATTCTTTTTTCATTAGTCTTGCCTTGAAAAGATAAGCTTCTCTGTTTAGAGATTAAATGAGCTGGAACAAATGAGATCAAATTGCATTTTCCAAATGTTTATAGACTTCAATAGCACATGCTGTCATCTAGAGAACATCACCTCCATGTTTCTTTAGTTGGAGTTTGCTTTCTCTTAAGAGTTTGCTAGTATCTTGAAAGTGATGGTTTTGTTCTTGTTTTGAATGTTTCATTTTATGTGCCTGAAGTATGAGCAATGTGTTTCACAGTATTTTGCTTCCAATAGTCCTTAAGACCCCTCCTAATTTTAATATTTTTTATTCCAATCTTTGAAATGCATGTGAAAATTCTGATGATCGATTCTTCTGTCTTAAGGCTTTGCCCCTTTCATGTCTGTTCTGATATACATCCACTTCATAGCATATCTGTTGCTTCCCAACTGGAAGGCCTCTTTTATTGGCAGACCTCCCAAAGGCTCTGGAGTTCCCACCATGCTAGTTCTGGGGGAAATAGGAAAGGATAATTTTCTGGTTTATGTTATGCTCACATTTTTCTTTTAGCTGGGAGAGGGAAGCATCATTTTGAAGCATGTGTGTGTGATTGAAATTTTGTGATCAACTCTGCCTGTGGAAGGTATTTCCCAGATTGCTGTTGTTTCTTTTTAAAGCTAATCAGTCAGGCAGGAAGCAGGTGCTCTAGGAGTGTTGTGGACCCTTTTGCCTTTTAGGGTGACAGTGACAACTTTTGTTACAACCAGAAGGTGATGATTAGTGTCACATGTATTGCCTACCATATTAGTTGCCTGTGTTCTCTCCTATCTGATTTCTGGTGGAAAGATGGCCAGAGTGTGGCAGAAGATTGAAAAGTATTTTGCTTGCTTTGAAAGTGGGCATGAAAACTATGGGAAAAGAGTCCTAATATTTGTTGGATGACTCAACAATGAATTTATGGCACAAATACCAGTGAGGAATTTCAAGTTAAACTGTTGTAAGCTACCCTCTGATTCATTACTAAGTCAAAGTACCTGAGATCATGGTTACTTTATAGAGGCTTCTTGACTGATTTGCTCTTAAAAGTTCTTAAATAATTGGTAATATACTGTCCTGGTTCTCCCAGTACCCTGAGATTATTCTCTACCATCTGACACCATATGAAGGGGTCAGAGCAGGGATGGTTCGCCTCCTACCAGACTGGTGGCAGAGTATGTGGTCAGGGTGGTGCCAGATTCCACATGGTAAGCACTGTGTGTTAGTTGTTCACCTCTCTTGTACACTCTTATTAATATTCTTGCTGTTTCAGTTCCTTTCTGACTTCATTGCTGTCTCCAGTAAACTGTTCTTATCACAACCTGTGATCTTTACCTTTTGTGCCTCCAATTCTCCTCTCCATTCCACCACAGAGGGAGGAGGAAGGAGCAAGCGTTTCCGTTGGAACACTAAACTGGGGAACACAATTCCTAGACCACTACATACACACAGTACAAAAAACTGAGTCAGGAAAGCTCTCATATTTTCCACCTCTGTAAGAAATCGTGTCACTCCCTCTGATAATTGGAAACCTAAGTACCCTTTCATGCACCTTATTCCTTAGCATCTTCCACTGGGTAGGGTGAAACTGGAGTGATCATGCAACTATAGCAGGTAACAAAGAATTGACTGAAGCATGTAATTAACTGCTTCATGTAATGCTGTTTCTTTCTAAGGTGCTTTTTTGAAGTGCTGAACATCACCCTTAAATGACTGGACACCTTGAATCCTTATGTAGGGACTAACATGTGCAAGGCTAATGCCTCTGCTTGTGTGAATGTTTTCTAGGTAACTTCCAAACCCTCACAGATGTGTTATATTGCGATGCACCAGTCACATATTGACTGGGGGTTGTTTTTATCCAAAATACCTACAATTGGCATGTTTTGCTGCATTTAAGTATTTTCTCTTGCTGATTGTCATTAAGGTTGTATATGTTGGTTGCCTGCAGTGGGCCATAACACAAGTTAATAGGAAATGGCTCAGCTGCCAAACTGCACAAGCAGCATGAGGAATAGAAAGAGCTTTTAGCTGAGTAACACCTACTGACTTGGGGAAAAAAAACTTGCTTCTGACTGTGTCTTTGACTTTCAGAGTGTTGCAAAAGCTTTCCCAAGGTTGTTTTGCTTGTTCTGTTCCAGACCAACACTGTGTGACTGGAGTTGTCTCACCACTCTTACCCAAGTTCAGTTGTCATGGTGGAAAGACATTAGCCATAGAATTGTAAAGTCAGTTGCTTATTCCTGAATGTTCAGGTTTCTGAACTGGGCTTTAGGTTCTCATCTTGCTAATTTGTTAAGGTCTACTTTTGTTCCAGGAAAAAGATTCCCAGAATATGTGAAAACACATTATGCAGAAATAAGACTTTTCCACTAGCAAATAAGCATTTTGGCTGCTCTTGTCATGCACATGGGTTTAAATACAAACCAGTTTTAAGTTGCACTAATTCTCTATATATGAACTATAATGAAACTTAAGTGAAAACAAAACCCTGCTGCTGTTTGTTTTGTTTGGATATTGGCAAAGCTTGAGGCATGCTTTTTCTTCCTCCTTTCATAACTATTTCAATAAAGTATAGACAAAATTAACGAAGAATTACTCTGCCCCTATTTGTAAGTGAAAACAGGAATCTCTGAACGGTCTATTGTTAAGGTATGCACAATATTTACATAGCAGAGAGTATTTTATTCCTGCTGTAGAACTACTTTTTGCAACCTCATTTTTGGGGTGTTTAACATGGAAAAGTGGATTTAGGTTTTTCTTTACGAGAAAAAATATTACTTTAAAAAGAACATTTAAAGTAAATGCGAAAAGGCTTTGAAGGTAACACATGCATGGTGTGATGTCTGAAGAACTCCAAAGTAAGTGTGTTTTATCAGCATCTTTCATTCTTTCCCCCCCGCCCCACCCCCACTCCCTCTGTCCTATGGCATCCTTATCTGAAGTTCACTGTTCTGACTGACTGAAGGATGAAAATCAGTCTATGCTGCATGATGGCAGAACCTGAGAGCCTATCAAGGAAAGTACCAAAAAACTTCAGGTGTTGAAAATACTTGTTTTGTTACTGTGCCTGTGGCACAGTGTCCTCATGGTACTTTTTTGCCTTCACACTCACCATGTCAGATTGCTCTGAGCTCTCTGAGAAAGGCCTGTACTGCTTTAACAGCATGTTCGAAGTGCTGCTTTTCATTGTCTGTACCTCAGATAAGTTTGTTTCAGCTTCTTCCAGAGCTGTATGCTGTTGCTTACACTTTTTGAGGATGAAGCTCTGAGTTAAATGAGACGCCATTACCTTGAGATTTACGATAATGGGGTGTCTTCATACGTGTCTCAAGACAGTGGATCATCTCACAAGCTCAAAGATGATGTCTTTTAAACTGTAGCCTCCTGTTTCACTGCTTTTGATACTTTACTACTCTCTTTCGTGTCTGTCACCTTGTATTTTTGACTCTTTTGAAGTTGCAAGTGAATGTTTCCACAAAGATTTTATTTTCATTATTGTAGTAAGAAGATACAGGGTACATCCACTGCAAGTTCAGGAGCCTGGTCTTGAATCACATGCTGTGCTAGAATGGTGAAGTGGAGAATCAGGACCAAAATAATGATTAATTTTATTTTATTGTAAACATGGGATTTTTTTCCAAGAAGCAATTTTTTTTGGATGAAAAGTGCCCAGAATATCTGAATTGACTCTCACATTACAGCCATCCAAAACATTCATAATAAAATCCAAACCAGCTCAAATGTACTCAGTTTTTAGTGTTTCATTTTAAACCCTTAGCTCCAGCCAAGGTTAGCAACCATCTGAAAACCTGGCCAGGACTGTGAGGGAATCTAAGAATGACAGAATCTAGGTCAGGGCTTTTAGGGGTTTTTTTATGTGGACGGAAACATGCAAAACTTGATGGTTTTACATGGTTTCAGCTTTTTAGCTGTATGAAAATACAAAGTTGCATTAAGCTCCAAGTGAGCAGGACAGCTAAAGTGAGTGGCCTGCTTCCTGTGTTGTGCCTACACGGTCCTACCTCCTTACCTGAGCTGATTTAGATTCCAGTGCCTTGCACTGGGTCCATGAAGAAGAGGACAGTGCTCATCACTAATCTACATGGCACAAAAGCCATATGTGCAATTGTAGTCTTTATTTGGCCTTTCAGGGTATTATTTCAGAGCACAGGTTCAAGAGGAGAGAAAACTCAGGGCAGATTTTCTGGGAGAGGACAAGGGGTTGACTGGCAGTGCTGTCTGTTTCAGTATCCTCCAGCATCACAGGGCATAGGAATGGAGTCTTCTTGGAGCTGTAGCTATGACTGTATAACCAGAGCACACTATCCAGGCACATGAGTAAAAGGATTTTCTGTCCCGAGCACATAGTGCTTGTTTATCCCCAGCTTTGGCATGTTGTGGAGGATCTGAGGCAGAATGTGCCCTATATGTATGCTTAGCTGTGATCAGGGGAAAAAGCTGTTCCTGTCTGAGGTAGTGGAACATTTGATGTCATGAAGCATATGATTTAATAGTATTTCTTGTAGTCTTCATCTTTAAGTGTTAGGAATGCATTAATGGGTAGGTAAGTTCATTCCCAGAAGGCCTAAACTGTGGTGATAGAGAACCCCTTTCATGCTGGCAGCATATTGCTAGTTAGAATGCTAATCAAAGCTGAAACAAACCTAATGTGTAGGTGGAAGGGTGCTGCTAACATCTTACTTCATACCTATTTGGTTCTCTCCTGTGTGAAGAGGTTGTCATGGAATTTCTAAATGCAGTGGATATTTGGATGTGCACACCCAGCTATTCATTTCTCTCCACTGGCCTCCTAAGACTTCTTGTGGACCATGTCGTGTGGCCTTCTGTGAAGTGAAAAGATCTTTTTTGGCAACTTCTTAACAACGACTGATAAATCTTTACTTTTTAAAGTCTTCTGTTGTAGCTGCACTGTAGCTGGGAGAACTTAGGAAGTTTCAAAACAAAAATCCTGATTATGAAAGCAGTCTTCCAGTGGGATCTGTACTTAAAACCATTCTGTATCATAAATCACCAGGCTAGTTGACAATTCAAAGTACCAGTTATGTCCAGAATTATTTTGGGTACTCTGACATTATTAGTGCTAAAATTCCTCTATTGCCTTAGCCAGCAGAAACTCTCAATGGGGTGTTATTGTTTTGTGTGTGTGTGCGATTGTTTGGTTTCTTTGTTTAGAGGGTTTTGGTACCTTTAAATCAAACTCATCTTCAGTGCTTGTGTCAGTACTAGTCATTTCCATACTCAGGGGATGAAATTAACATCTGGGTAGAAACGCAGAACATAAAAGTGAAGTGTGATTGCAAGACAGTTTGTTTTATCAGAGGAATAGAAATACACTTCATAATAAGAATGGTGGTTTTACCCTTCTCACATATGAAGTGAGGGAGAGGGAGTATGAGAAAAGCAAAGTGTAAGAAATGAAGAGTCACTGAAACTGAGGTTGGTATTTCTGATTTGGTTCTCTGTTTTAAGAGCTCCTGAGTAACTAGGAATGGACTGAACAAAATGTGTTTCTGTAGGCAAATTAAGAAGAGAAGAATATACTAATCTAAATCATCTTTGCTTAAGTACTGTTTCAAACTTAAAGCAGCTATCCACAGAATTCAATTCTTTTTAGTAAGGATTGGAGTTGTTTTAAAAAGGCCAATTATATCTCATTAGGATTGATGTGTAATACAAGAAAAAGAGGTGGTAAAGACACTAAGTAGCCGAGTACTTCTGTCATGACCTTACCTTCAGAGAAAGGAAAGATCTGATTTTCATTCAGACTCTTCAGTTAATTTTATTTTAATTTCTTCCAACATACTGCTATTTCATAGAGGTGGATGCTGGATCTACAGCTTGCTGCCAGCCTCTGGATTGCTCAGGCTGTGGAGGTGTGGACAGAGACTGTACTGTAAAGTTTTTAGAGGTGTCCCAGCCTGCCTCTTAGAGAGGCCCCTGGTTCTTTGTGCAACTCAAAAAGCAGAATTTCTTCTTGTGCCAGTGAAGCCTGGTAAGTGTCCCTGCTGCTCCTCTGCTTGCCTGATCATGCCCGGACAAGCAGGCACAGCTTTTGCACCTCAGGGGGCTGAGCAAAGGCGCATTACTCTGTGCCAGATACTCAGCGTTGGGCAGGGCAGGGATGGCTTTTGTGTGCACAAGTCTTGAGAGTCAGTGGGAGAAGGATGCACGGTCCGAAAGTTCACACAGGTGGTGCCACTGCTGAAGGCTGTGAGTGGGGGGATGGTGCTGTGAAGTGACTGAAACTTTGCAGCAAGGTCTTTCTGTGCTGTCTGGGTCAGTGTTGTGCACTGTGAACATGCTTTTCACCTTCAGAGTCACGTATGAAAGAGCGAATATGAAATCACATACGAAGAAACTGAAGCTTTCCATTTGCACTTTAGCTAGTGCTCCTAATTTTCCTGAAATGCATATAAAACATCTCACTGAGATCTTTAGAATATGTTTTATTTAAACTGCTGGTTTTCACTCCATCTCTTGGTTTTGTTGGTGGGGAGGGAGTGATGCTGACATTCAAGTACTATTGACTCCCTCTTGTGGCTAACTTAAAAAAAAAACCCAAACAAAAAACTCATCAGTCTTAATTCCAGTATTGTGGTAGTCTTTCTGTGCATGTTTTAATGCCTATTAAAGACTGATTTTTCTGTGTCTGAAACCTTTATAAATGCTTTCCTTAGATGTCCTTTTAAATGCTTAACTTAGAGAGGGGAGTAGGATATCATAAAAGGCTGCAATTAAATGGAAACAGTTTGTTTCAGGTACTGGTGGTCATTTGTGCTTATGTAGGTTTCTGTGCAGGGGAATACTGTCTTTAGCAAATAGCCCTTACCCCTGCTCCATCATCTGAATATTTCTGCATTTCAGTGTTTCCACATTTACCAAACACAAATGTGTATGTGTGTGTATGTGTACATGCAGAGTTATATAAGGTTGCTGCTTACATTTCTCATCATGTCTTTAGTACATCACCAAAATTATCAATTCCACAATCTCTCAACTGATGAAGCTGCAGCTGCAATAGAAAGTATAGCTGTGTGGTCTGTGATTAGAAGATCTCCTTCAGATATTTCTGATGAAATAGAATCTCCACCTGTGGTTCAGTGGTCAATATATACTTTCCTTGTTTTCTTGCTCACTTTTTTTACTATCCAAATACTAGCATTTGAAGTGTTACATAATACAGTACCATTCTGTGTACTATGCTAGCAATAACTTATTTTCAATTACTTCAGTTAACACTAAATTGGAGGGAAAGGTTTCTAAGATGATGGGTATTTATGGTGTCTCTTGGCCTTGCTTGGTTGGTTTTTTCCTCTTTAACAACTTATCTGAAATATTTTTATTACTAATGTAGATTTTGTAATTTAGTATATTTTGCCATCTGATCTCTTGCTAAAGGCTTCATTTTTGCAAGTGTCTCTTAGTGGACTGGCATGGCTTTTCTTCCATGACAACAACAAGGCAATCTGTGCTCTTGCTAGCATATGTTACGCAGACTGTTCTAAGGCACTGTTTCACATGTCATTAAGCTACATCGTCAGATATTTAATGACTAGATTACACTGCCTTTGTTCTTAAAATAAAGGATTAAACCCCTTTTGTTCCTCTGGTTTTAGAAACAGTTGTCTCTACCACTAAAGAAAGTTGTTAAATGAAAAATTGCATTGGTTGTTGCAAGGCTTTTTACTTGTTTTCTGAATGCCAGTTCAGATGTATGAAAAGATTATTTTTTTTTTCTGTTGCCTTCAGGACTTGTTTGGAATATAGTAAATACAAAATATTTAGTAGAACTCTTAACTGGAGTCACTCCATTTAGCATAGTTTAACTCTAGGCTTGATCATGGAAGTATTGAATTGAAAACGCAGAGGTCTTGGTCCTCATTCATCAGAGATCTTGCAATCAGCCGAAGTGGAGGTCTTTCTTAGGGCCATCCATTATTTTAGTTTTAGTCTGGAGCCTGCCTGCTGAAATTCCCTTGGTTTGTTCCATCAGGGCATCCTTTCTCTGTCACACTGCCCACATGCAGGTTCATGGTTACATTTGATCCAGCTGGTGAGTGCTACTCATCAGGCTGGTACTGAACTTGGTTTGGAGCACCTGGTCTCCTGAAACACATCCAAAGCTGGTGGGAGCTACAGAGGAGAGGGAAGCTAGGAGTCTGCATTTACTCCCCTCACATCTGTATCAAATGCACCACACCACTCCATGGCTTGGACAGCCCCTGGGTCATGTCTGTAGATACCAACATCAAAAAGTGTATATGTAGGCCTCAGGGCACAAAAATAAAGTAAAAGCTTTTACTCAGCTTTTACTTTGATTTCTTTTGCAACTCAGTAGTAGCACCAAGAAAAGACTTATCACCTCAGTTGCTCTAACACTTTGGGTTATTCCTCCCTGTGAGCTGAGTTAGGAAGATGAAAATCTTCAATCTGGTCCCAACTGGCCAAAGCCCGGACCAGAACCAGAGCTCTGTCACTTAGCTGACCTCAGAAACTTGCTGATTGTCCAAGGGCTGTGGGTGACAACTGCTTAATGATTTTAAAGGATTTTGGATGTGGATTTATGCACAAAAGGCCCAGTTGTTTAACTTCTGGAACCCTTAGTCAGGCGTATTTCAGCTGCTGATAATGCATACATACATACAATGTAAGTGTGAGCAAGCGCACTGAGATGAGTTAGCAGTGCTGCTGCTGCGAAATGAGCCGTGAGGACTCCTTATCCTGACCTGTTCCTCCAAAGTGCTGCTCCTACTGACAGACCCTTTCTCCATCAGAGAATGCTGCTCCCTTTACATTAAGGTTCAGCACAAAGTGCTGACCCTCCCCTGCATCTCATTTTGATTTGGGAAGCAAATGTAAATAAGTTTCTAGTGACACTGAAAAATGTATTTTTTTTAACAATATTTGCCACACACAAAATTGGTTATGTTTTGAAAAATCTTTCTGGCTTTTACTGTTCTATGTTCTTAGACATTATCAAAATCAGAATTAAGCCTGTAAGAAAATCCTCTTCGGGCCACTTTGTTTAGAGAATATTTTTGCATTTTGTTAAAATACGAAACAAAGATGAAGTTTAAACTCCTAAAAACTTGTCTTTGTTTTACCACGTATTTTTCAGAGACTTTGAGTTTCTGTATATTGCAGTATTTTAAAAGTCCAGGGATAAAAAGTTGAGCACCATTATATATTCAAAGGCTAGGTGTTTATACCTGACTTCTAAGGCAAATCTAGAAATACATATATACGAGGTAAATTCTGAGTCATCATCTGTTCTTTAGCTAGTGTAATGCTAGACAGGCCACGTAAATGCCAAACCAAGTTACAAAGTGGGCTTTGTCAGATCTGGTATTAGAATAAATGTTTCTGGCTTGTTGCTGGTTATACCATCAAAGTAAATTCTGAAACATCCATTGTGCTTTCCATAATTTTGGTTTTGATGGCACAATGCTGCATCTCACATGGCTCAACAGCATCATATACTGTCTCACACTTTGGCATGTGTAAGTGCTGTGGTACAGGAGCAGTCTAGATTTTAACAGCATGTGCATTTTTATATTATGAGCTGCAATGCATATGTCTTAATTTCATTAATTGGGCTGTGTTATTTTTTCTGTGTTCTTACTCTTTTGTAAAACTCTTACATGCTTTTGAAAGTGGTCAGTTAAAGACCTGCCCTCGCTTTTGCAAACAGGCTTGTGCTTTACAGATTTTTTTTGATACAAAACATATCTTTTGTAGTTATTAGTCACATGATCAACAGGGATGTATTTCCCCCAGCTCTGTCGTGAGCAGAAAGTTGCTAGATTATTCCCTAGTCGTCTTTTTTTTTTTTTTTTTTTTTTTAATTCTTCAAAGTGTCTCCTGGATTTTGAATAGGTGAAGTAATTTCCACATGCAAATGGTTCACGCCTTCATACATGAGCCTGCTTTTCTCTTCTGGATTCCTACAAATAAATTAACAAGTGAAGCTCTAAGCCAGTGACTAGCCAGTAGCATGCTCAGCCTCTCTGGTCTCTTCCAAACTCTTGCCTGGCTCTATTGGTGGTGTTGCATTGTGCTGGCAGGGAGTTGGCTTCCCATGGCTCGCTCTGGCTTTGCATGACACTAGTGGAATCTTCTTTTAATTTTTATAACTATGCATGTCTTCAAAGGCAGCAGACCCTTGCCGAGTGATACTATCCTTTCCTCTACTTGAACCAAGAAACTGCCCTGATTGAAAAGGGGTGCCGAGCTGGGTGCTTTCTCCAGGTGTTGGGAAGAATGCACGTAGCAGTTGCAGCCTGTCTGAGAATGTGCATGCTGCAAAGCAAATCCTTCATCATCCAAACTTTTCTTTCTTGTGCTCCTTTTCGTCATAAACGGATTTCAGCATTTTTGTTGGGTTAGTTTGATGTCTTGGGTACTGTTACTAAGAAATTTCTTGCTTTGAAGGAAGTCCACTGGCTATTTTTACATTTTAGAAGGGACATATTTAATTGTATAATATAAATTTACTACTTAATGTGTTTATTATCTATAATTTTACAATGTATGATTTCATATATTATAAGTGTAATCTATGTTTAAGCTTCACTTGTAATTAAAACCCAAGGAAAACCTGCAATCTAGATGTAAACATCTACTAGTTCAAGCACTAGGAGGTACTTAAATATTTTTATATTTCATTTTATTTCAGGAACTTTCGTGATACGAATTAATGGAAAATGTGCAATATATAGCAATATATTTATATAATATTTTTATATATATATATATTTATATATTTAGTAATTTAACAATATGAATATAGATATATAAATATAATACAAATCAGTTCTTCGGCCTGTAGATGACCCCTCTGGTTTTGACAGTGTATTTTGTTAAGATCTGACACGAGACTGATGAGGTACCATATGACAACAGCTTCCTTTCAGTGACTGCTAGCCATGGGGACTGGAGTTTCTTCATTTGCCCAGAGACTTATTTTCCCCTTGAGCTGGAAACAGGTTTCAGCTGTTGACAGTTCATGCCTCTGAGCCATGTGTTATACCTGTGAGTAAAATGCTCAGCAATTTCTCCTTCAGTAGGGAAATGTCGGAAGCAGGGACCCCTTTTGGGGCGCCAAGGGGCTGTCCCACAGTACCCAGAAACCTTTTATTTTTCTTAGCAGCAGCATGATTCCCTTCCCTGGCAGAGGCTGTGGTAAGGTGTCTCATTTGCTGCACACACGTTGTGGCATCTCAGGCCATGGAAGAGGGAGATCATTGGCAGGCTGTGGTGTGGTAGAAGGAAAACAATCTAGAGTAGCAGACATCTTTTCTGTGTAAGTCTCCAGATGGTGGTGGTACAAGGCATGGGGTAATTACAGCGTATGTGAGCAGCCACAACTCTTCAGATAATCCAGAGCAGCAACTTTGCACTTGCAGAAGGGGAAGGCAGTGCTCTACAAGATGAGATGAAAGGATGCATTACTGACAGCAGAGCTTCTGATGTATTCTTGGCTGGGTAAACACTGACTAGTTGGCTGAGCACAGAATGCTGGGGTCAATGGAGTTAAATCCAGTTGGCAGCTTGTCACAAGCGCTGATCCCCAGGGCTGTTTTGGAGCCAGTCCTGTTTAACTCCTCTGTCAGGGATCTGGATGAGAGGATTGAGCTGCACCCTCGATAAGTTTACAGACAACACCCAGTTGGGTGGGAGTGTTGATCTGCTAGAGGACAGGAGTGCCCTGCAGAGAGACCTCAGAGGTCTGGATCAATGAACTGAGGCCAATTGTATGAGGTTCAACAAGGCCTCGTGCTGCGTTCTGTCACAACAACCCCGTGCAGCACTACAGGCTTGGGGAAGAGTAGCTGGAAAGTGGACCAGCAGATGAGGACCTGGGGATGCACTGACAGCCATCTGAATATGTGTGCCCAGGGGGCTACAAAGGCCAATGACATCAGCAAAAGTGTGGCCAGCAGGACCAAGACAGTGGTCATCCCTCTGCATTTGGCACTGGTGAGGCCTCACCTCAAATCCTGTGTCCAGAGCCCCTCACTGCAGAAAAGACACTGAGGTGCTGAAGTATGTCCAGAGAAGGGTAACAGAGCTGGTGAAGGATAGGGAGCATAAGTCCTACACACATCTGAGGGTAGTAGCATTGGCTAGCCTGGAGAAGAGAAGCTTGGGGAGGCCTTATTGCCCCCTACAACACCCTGGAAGGAGGTTGTGATGAGGTGGGGTTTGGTCTCTCCAAGCAGCTAAGTGATAGGACATGGGGAAATGGCCTCAAGCCGTGCCAAGGGAGGTTTAGGTTGGATATTATGAAATTTCTTCACTGAAAGTGTGGTTAAGCATTGGAACAGGCTGCACAGGGATATGGTGAAGTCATCATCTCTGGAAGCATTCAAAAGACAAGTAGATGTGGCACTTCATGATATGGTTTAGTGACTATGGTGGTGTTAAGTCAGAGGCCGAAATTTTTATGATTGTGAAGGTCTTTTCCAACCTAAATGATTCTGCGGTTCTGTACTCTGCATTGGACATGGTTTGGTTCCTGCAACCTAAGGCTTCGGATACTACTGAACTATAATGAAAAATAAATGGTACTCATTCCTTTTTATGAAAAGTTAGCAAATTAAATGATTTAATGACATGGGAGCTGCCCTCCTTGTGTACTAGATCTTGCATTAGGCTGTCAAATAATAAAGTAATATATTGCCTTTTTTTCCCCTCTCCATCATTCTTTTTTCATTCTTTGTAGTTACTAAGGAATATTGCTTAAGTGGTTACAAAGATGGTGGCAGAATAATTTTTCTTAAAAAGTTGAAACCAAATTTCAGCATAATGGTAATTATTTCCAGACCTAACTGGTGGCGATTCTAAAAGAAGAATAAACTCTTTGAAGATGTTGCAAAATATCTTTCAAGTTTCTATGAATTTAGTAATTTCTCACTGCAGAAGGGACTGTCCTGAGTGCATATTAAGTCCTTCATGGACAGGAGACACAGACCTTTCCTTCTTTATGTAACGACATATTGTTTTTAGAACTCTAAAAATAAGCTAAAAGAAATAGGTAGAGAGAATCCATCTCATAAGTTGCTCCAGAGCTTCATTGGACTTGATGTTTATTAAAAAAATAAAAATAAAATCATATTTCCAGTAAGAACGTCTGCTGCAATTTCCAAATGTTATACATAATTGCTTGTTTTATATGCAAAGTTGAGTGGTCCTCTATCAAATACATCTTTTTCTATTGGTACTTATTATTGGTACTTAAATAAGCCATACCTGGACCTTCTCTGTAACATAAATATCCTCAGCTGCTTGAGTTTCCTAGTCTACAGTATGTTTTAGTCATTCTTACTGATCTCTCTCCAATTTTTCCATACTCTGTGTTGTGGACAGCTGAACAGAGTGGTATGCTAGCAGATGTTACATTAATGCCAGTAAAGACAGTGTTATCTTTCTGCTTGGTATTTCCTTATGTGCATACCATATGTCCATTACTCATGGAAGATGATAATATTGGATTATATACTTCCCCACCACACACACCAAAAAACAGAGAGATAAAATTCTAGTACCTTTGCAATTGCTTCCGGTTAAACAGCAGATCCCCTGAATTGGAGTATGTAAAAGATGTCTGTTTTGTATATATCATGCAGTCATTATTTGTAGGGTGTCCTTACTGGTTTATGCTCCATGGACATTGTAAAGTCCTGATAAATATGAAAAATGCTTCAAAAGATGCTCCATCACTGTTCATCATTCTCTTTGGACACGTGAAGTCTATGTGCAAAACGAACTGTAGCAAAAAAGTCTTAAACCCCCTACATAAAATGAAGCAAAACCAGGAGAGGAGGGGAAGAGGAGCACCTGCTCTGTACATCTCTCTGCCCAGAGAGAAAGGAGCTCATCACCCTTCCCCCTGGATCAGTGGCAGCACCTCAGCTGCACCTCACTTGCATCCAGAAGGACCGGAAGCACCTGAGAAATGGGTTATATTAACTCTGTCAGGTGGGAGCTGCCATTCATAATGTCACAGTACAATTCACTCTCTCCTGGGGTATGTGGTTACTACCCCAGTGCACAGGCATCTTAAAGCATAGAAATTCTGATCTTAATTGCTAACAAGCAAAGCAGGCACTTGGAGCACAACAGAGCAAGGAAATAGGTGAATTAGGAATAGAGGGTTGGCATATGTCAATTTTTCTTTCCTTAAATCGGCAAATTGGGGTTTTTTTAAGGTTAAGTAAAACCAAGCAACCACATAATACATTTTTTTTAAAAAATAAACTACTATATTTATTGCATTTTTTTTTTTAATAAGCCATATGTCCTAAAGGGATTTAAAATCTCTTTTACCACAGACTGATTTGACAGTTCGGTCACAGTTTGGCCATAGTCTGATCAATATGGTTAGCCAAGAGCAGCACTAGCCTGGAGGAATATTATTGATATTTCATGCCTTAATAAACAGTCTGGAGTCTGTGAAAGGAAATACAAGCAATAGAGAATTTTTTAGTGTCAATACAAGCATGGAAAATAAAGCAGATTCCTTAAAGACCATGTACAGGATGAATCATAACATTGGTTAAGTAAATCACAGGGAGCTGAGGAGGGCCTGCCTGGCAGCGTTAAGTAGTCAGGGATGGAAAACAATTAGAAGGGACTGTTCACAGAGGGAGGTAAGGCTGCTACTGGCTTGGAGGGCAACACTGAGCACTGTTCCTGATGCAGCTTTGCAACATCCCACCTCTTCGTGGGCTGTGTGCTTCAAGGCTCAGGCAGGATTTGTGAGCAGAGGTAGTTTATTTTTTGGAGAAAATAATATAATATTAATGGGTGGGAGGAATACACGTTTTTGGAAGCAAAAGCTGTTCTGTTGATCAAAAATACCTGCAGCAGTCTTCACAGCTCCTTAACAGTTTAACAACTGCTTGGAGTGGAGATAGTGTTGGTCCAGCCACCTATACAGGAGCGATGGGTGACTGTAAAGCAGGAGGAAAGGTGGACAAATGTTGAGCTCTTATGGAAAACTGCATGACCTCAAACATTTACTGACTCTGGATTGTGAAGAAGCTGTCTGGGAGGAGGGAGGAGAGTTGGAAATACCTTAAGACAAGTTTTCCTGTTGAGTCTTGTAATTTATTTTTACTTTTTGTTGTGGTGTCCAGTGGAATCTATATGAACTTCTATTTCCAACTTCTCTTCTGAAGGGATCTTATACTGTATTTCCTTAAAGTATCCAGACTGAGCAGTCACTGGGTTGTTTGGGAGTTTAGCCTCTGGTAACTGGGTATTTCTAGTCTTTATCAACTGTGAGTTTATTCTGGGCATCTACTGGCAGTGGTTTCCTACCCACACTTTCCCTGAGGGCATTTTGCCCACCAGATGACATGTATTGCTTATTGGAAGGTTCAAACCTCTGCTCCTGTCATATTTCTGATCATGTTATGAGTGGGATTTATCACCATGGTTGTGAAAGTGTGTAGGAAAAACGTGTTAGCCCAAGCACTGTATAGCTCCTTTTGACACACAGAGTTTAAAAGCATTAATACATTTCTGATATTGTATGAATGTAGCAAACCAAAGTCTTGTTTAAAAGTGTAATTAGAGATGGAGAAATGTTTATAGAGAAACCTTTCTTTGAGGCCTGTATGGTTTGTGGTTGCAGTGAACTTAGCTGAAGTGAACTGGTGGTACATCACCTCTTTGCCAGTCAGGGCTGAAATGTTCCATCTGCCTTTGCTTGGTCACCATCTCCCTTGGGTTATGCGGAGGACTGTGCAGGGATAGTGTCAGTACTGTGGTGAGCAAACTAGGTCATTTCTTAGCAATGCAGTGCTACATAGTCACTTTTCATTCTTCTTTTGTGGAACAGCCAGGTAAAATATCACTACTTGTGATAAATGCGGTGGGTGTTGGCCGAGTGGCGTAGGCCCCCGCCTGTGGAGCCGGCTCCTCCTCTGAGGACGCCAGTTCAAATCCCGAGGAACTCGCTGTCGCCGTCCGAGCTGCTCGGCCGTGGCAAGATGAGCCTCAGGAGTAAAGGGGATGGGGCCAGTTCCGCGCACACTGTGCCTCACCTAAAAAATCCATTGTGCAGGCTTATCCCAAGATCTTCATTTGCGAAGTCTAGCCAACAACAACAACTTGTGATAAATAGGCAAGTTAGGACCTTTGGTTTTTGAAATACCATTTGAGATACCCCTTAATGGTGGTCAAGCATGTGACTTACGTCTTATAAAGAACAGGAACTAGTATGGCCCAGGTAGGTTGTGCCTTGAACTACACTCTAGGCAGAAGACTGATCGAGCACGCATGTGACAGAGTTGTAGACCCCATTTCTGCATGAGTAGTTCACTTGTTTGATGGACTCAAGGGTTTCACATCCATTTTTTACTACCTTCTTTTTGACCTGATAATGCTTTACATCAAATCAATGGGTTCTATTGACCAAGAGAAATTTTGGAAGGAGAATGGATGCAACAGATCCTTCTTCACGGTATCAAACACGCATAACTGTTTGGAACTGGTGTTTATTTATTCTACAACATCTTTAAGAAAGACTGTTGAGATGCCCTTGTCAATAGCAGGACAAAATGTCATTTGATGTCTTAAAGCCCCCCTCAGAGTTGGAAGACTTGGTGATAACATGTAGTTTAGTGCTTCCTGTGCCTTGTGGGATGGGAGTCTTTGGGTCTGGTTTCCCAAGACTACCAAAGTTTTGCCCCAGTTTCTCACTGCATTGCCCTAGGCACTTGGTGATCCTTGATCCTTGGGGTAGGTTTTGTACTGAATGTATGCCTGGTTTCAGTTACAGCATTAAATGAATGTGTCTGTGTTACTGCTTATGTGTCCAATCCAGAAAGTTCAGACAATAGACCTATTTATCAGGCAGTAAAGATTATTTGGAAATAATGTGAAGCTTCATTCTGGAACTCATTCAACAGTGTAGAACATGTGCTTGCTAAATAACACGGGATTTAAGCACTTTGTGCTAAGATTTTTATGCACATTTTCTCTTTTAATTCTCGGAAGCAATTTGGATTTTATATACCATGTTTCAAGAAACAGAATTTAAAAATTATGACTTGAATACTGTTGTAAACCATGTAATTTTCTTTGTGGTCACATTCAACATGGGAGCATATTTTATATTAAAATGAGCAGGCGACATGAGGAGAAAATACTTTATTAAGATTACGAAAAAGTTAGCAGAAGTGATTGCTTCTTACAGTCATCTAAACTGACTAAATAATTGAATTTGTCTGTGAGTAGCAAGGATAGTGTCTGGAGTATTTATATGGCAACAGAATGAGTACTTAGGTATTTCTCCCAGTGGATAGTTTGCAGTGGTTCTACAGTATTCATTTAAAAGACATTTACTTAAGAGCAAAAATACATTATTTCATATATCTAACAAGCCTGCAGAGGCTGAAAGTGGTTCAAAACCTATACCTTGATCTCTTTCCCAGTGTCTGGACATTCTGTTTTTGAAAGCAAAGGTTGGACATTGGAAGTCCTTTGCCAGATGTCTCCAAGTACCTTCATGTTACAGTTATATTGTCATAACTTAGGTTTCCATAAGTCTCTTCAGGTACTTGATTTGTGGGTCTGGTCTTGTATCCTTTTTCATTCTTGTTGCATGTATCTCAGCTGCAACATGCCTCACTAGTAATGAAGGCACAGTGGCTCTCACAGCTTGCTTGAGCTCATGACAGCAGAGTTACAGATCACATCTCTCTGCAGCAAATCTTGGGTTTCATTGTGACCCCTGGCAGAAAACTCCCCAGTATGTGAGATGATGCAGAGCATTACATCTATTGTCACTTCAAAGGGCTGCTTTTGGCCTCTTAAAACTGGCCTCACTTTGGCTGCAGCACAGCACATCCCACCTGGGGTTCACTGATCCGTTT
This sequence comes from Formicarius rufipectus, assembly GCA_013399695.1. NCBI lineage: Eukaryota > Metazoa > Chordata > Aves > Passeriformes > Formicariidae > Formicarius > Formicarius rufipectus. The sequence continues at coordinate 293,803 of VXAU01003167.1, forward strand.
CTTCTGGTGTGCAAGAGAAGAGACTGCAGTGCTGCCTTCCCCAAACAGGAGCTAGAGCCAAACTTCGGAGAGGCTGGGCTCAGCTGTGCGAGTCATGCAGTGCTGTGACACAATAGGATGCTCTTACAACTAGAGCATTTTGGCAATCCAGCGAATGATGTGGCTCCATGTGGAGTCGAATCAACCCAACTGACAGGGTGGATCCTCCTGCATCTGGCTTGGCACTGAAGGAAATACATCTTGTAAATCTGCCCTGTGGCGTGACAGGTTTGTGGTATCCAGAAGAGGAGAAACAAGCTATCCTTGAAGTAATTAAGTGCTCTACAAATAGCCAAGAAATCCCCTGGAACCTTTCACCTTGTCTGTCCCTAGGAACTCGCCTTAAATCCTACAGAATCTCTTTACTTGAAGAGTAATTTCTTTCTGTTCCTTAATGCTCCTTGTTTTGGGGAGTGTTTCTGTCCCCATGTGTGCCACAGTAATGCTGTTGTAATTCCTTCATCTTGCCATATAGTTTTTCTAGTCTGAGTAATCTTAAGAGAATGCAGAAACCTGTAAGCCTGTCAAAGTATTGGGAGCACTGGAAACATGTCTGAGTCATCCAGAATCTCAGTTAATGGAGTTGGAGGAGTTTCTCAAGAGCTGGTCATGTTTTTGTTTCCTGAGAATGTGAAAAGAGTTGGTTTTTTCCTGTGGATGACGTAGTAGACTTGAAAGATAAGCCCATGAATGCATTTCTTTGTGCACAAGTTTTGTCTGCTTTTAAAACTGTTCAGTTTTTAGAGAAGGAGGATGCAGTTGCTTTGCATTTTCCCCCTTAATAGATACATAATTCATTATAGAAATTAAAGTTTTTCACTAGCTGTTGTGGCTAGGTAAAATGTACACAAAAGGATAATTTCATGACATTACAAAAATGTCAAAAATTATTTTATAGCCATGAGACATCTTTGCAAATAAATTAGGTTTCCCATAAGATGGGAAGTGAATTTAGGGCAGGCTCTTGGGTGCAGCTACACCAATGTCAGTCTGTAAGACTCTTCCAACACCGGTAGAATTTCTTACCCATCTTTATTTAATGCCAGCGCATAGGACTGCAAAGATTAACCTTGTATATGAGTGACAGCTTTTACTTCCCTGCCAATACTTCATGTATTTTGGCAAATTCTTTATCATGAAGAACTGAAGCACCTCTTCTCTTGTACTGTATACGTGATCAACTTGGACCCTACAGGGGCAGGGGTGTTCTTTTTACTTTTACAGTGAAGTTCACTTCAAACTGCACTTGTGGACCATAAATTGCTATTTTTCATGACACTCTTCAGCCACCCGAAGTTGCAGCTGAAACNGAAATGTTACAATGTTAGAGCAAGTGTTGCTTGCATTTTCCTTCTCTTTCCTATGTCCCATTGCAGAAGCAGAAACAACTGTTTATGGCAAGTCTGTGTGTAGTCACTCAAACTGAGCATGCACAACTGGAGGCTCTCAGAAACTGAAGTTATTGTACTAAGTATGGAAAGCTTGGCTCCACAGAGAATTTCCAAATGGGCAAAAGCTCTTCCATGTGTTCTTGGGAAAGAGATGTAAATAGCATCCCTGAAAAAGTTAATGATGCACTAGCTTAGCATATGAAGTTTACGGAGTTGCCCTTAAATATGCTAAAGACATTATGGCTTGAGAAAGAAATTAGTGCCTGGCAAATTATATGTTTGCATGTAAAGAACAATGGTGTCTTAAAACAGAAAGTATACTTTTGGGACAGTCCAGGCTGTGCATATTTGTGTGCTGCAAGTGTTGTGATGAGGGCAGAGCAAAAATGCGTTAGAGCATTTCTGGAAATTTCAAGTAGAAATACTAGGAATAAGCATTGATAGTGCATAGGAAAACAGTGTAGAGCATTATGGAGACAAACCAACCAAAGAAATAAAAAGACCTATGATCAGCTTATATCACAATTATTTTCTTGGTGTCATTGGATGTAAGTTGGGCCAAATTGTCATATGAGAGTAGTGTGACTCTGAAATTGCCACTAACCCAAGTTTCAGAACAGCTTTTCAGATAAATTTCAGTATTTCATCTCTTACATGAATATATCTGCTTCTCAGATATGGAATCTTGCAGTAAACAAAGAGGAATGCTTTCCTAGGTCAAGAAGAATTTTCCTGGAACTGAGGAAAGTGAAGGCACCCATCCAGTTTCCAGCAGAATCTGACATTTTCATTGGCATTTTTTGTCTTATTTAGAGCATGAAATATTCCAAGAAGCAATTGGACAAACATTAAAAATTGAAAATGAAACACCTGATTTTGGTGCTAGGATCTGATTAAGTTATTTGCCTTATAATAAAGTTTACTGTTGGAGAGATGCTATTAAAAGTAAAATTGAATTTTCACTGTAAAGTTTATATGATCATGTTTATTAATGCTGCTTTCCCTAGGGTCACTTTTATTTTGTTGAAGTAAAATACATAAAAAGTTAAACACCCGTCTGGCTGGTTTAAGGTGGTTATGTGTTAGAGTCCTTTCCTTTCTTCATTGCATTTTATGGAGATCAAAAATTTCTGTACTGGAGTAAAGGCCTACAGTCAACTAAACTTTGTAGTCACATCAAATTAAAGTGGAAATGGAATAGTTTTGCCACTCTTTAATTCAGGCAATGCTTTCAGAATGCCCTGCAGTATAAATGTAAATTTCAGAAATTGAAGTTGCAATTGTAAATATTGAGATCCAGATTAAAACACGTTTTACATTGTCATTGAGTGGGTCTTGTGCAAATATTTAAAATTTTTTTAAAAACCAAATATTGCTATGTAATTTTAGCTTATCATATGAAGGTTAAGTCTTAATCATTTGAAAATAAATCGCATAAAGCAGAACAATAACATCTAAATTTTGAGCTGTTGATACATTTGCAAGCTTCTCCTTCTAAGTCCCTGACCTTTGTACTTAAAAAAATATAGGAACAAATTAAATTTCAAATTCTTAGCTCTTCTCAGCCTTGAACTCTTTATTTTGTATTTTCAGTCTTTAATATAATATGACTTAAAAAATCTGTTGATGCTGACAATTAAACTCTCAGCATGTCTCTTTAGATATGTATTTTAATAACAACAGTGTGTCAGCATCTCTTACTGCTGAGGTACACAGAAGAGTCAAACTCCAGGAGCTTGAATGGCATTGTGTGGAGTGTTTTGGGTAAATACAGCTTTTGATTATGAATCCAGGACTTCAGACCACAGCCTTTTTTTGTCTTTTTTGTGTCTGACAAGGAAAATGTTTTCCAGAATAAGAGTGTTTAGAGATGGTTTTCCACCCCTTTTTAATTTTTTTCCTCTTTTTAATTTTTTTTCTCCCTTCATCTAACACTGGTTCAAAATTTGACTCAAGCCATACCTGGGTTTGTAGAGCTGTTAAAAAATGTTTACTACATAAGTTGGGATAGTGTCTGCTTCTTTTCTTTTGTAATTTTGTTTCTCCAATCAGGTATGTACTAGTTTCTTCCTGAATGTGCAAAGGTTATGCAGGCTATAAAAAGCCAATTAGAGGGTAAAGAACGGGCAATATAAAACAGCAGTACAGATCTCCTTTGGTACTTTGTTACCTGAAGGGTTTCTTAGGATTGAGGGTAACCAGTTTCCCTTAAACTGTGAATTAATTAGTCTCCGTGAATTAGACCTGGGTTCAGAGAATAATTAAAATCATAAATGCTAAAAAGAGGACAGGAATTTGCATTAGGTAGAAGAAATTACTTGGGAGAGTGCACAAGAGAAACTTGACGACCTGCCTGCTGCACAAGCAAGAGGACAGAGTCCCTGGGTGAGATGGGGTTGCTTTTTCATAGAAGGCCAGCTGGGGGGTAGAGCAACTGCTTAAGGGCTGTGGGCGCTAGGAAACAGCAGTAGGTAACACAGGGCTTTTTATCTGGTGTTCTGGGTGGCTTAAACTATTTGAAGACATGAATTCATGATGGGGGTTTTTTTTGAGGTCACTGCCTTCTGACTATACTCTGAGGTCTTTTGGATCCAGTGAGGTTTGTGGAGGCTGTTCTGTCACATATAAACTAAAATCTCAGGCTATAAAGTCAAATGGCAGGATCCTGTCCCAGGAAAAGGCACATTCCCAGAATAATTTAGATTGGAAAAGACCTCTAAGATCTTCAGATCTGACCATTAACCCAGCACTGCAATTTCACCACTAAAGCATGTCCCTGGTTCCTGATGGAAGAATTTTACTTGGGAAAGAATCAGAGGTGCCTCAGTGGTAAGACTACTGTAGTAGCAATGGTGTTCAGTATCTGTAACCCTTGAAAGAGATTGGACAGTGCTATGCATTATTCCATAATCCATTAGCAGTAGGAAACTAAAGGTGTGATAAGCATATCACATACATATTCTGGTCTTAGGTGGTGCTGTGAAAAATGAGGAATGTTGTGGAAAAAGAGAAGATGAAGACAATACGCAGGAGTCGCTTGATGTGAGATCTTTCAACAGGTGTCCTGGTCATGGAGAAGAAGGGATGGAAATCAAACAGCGATATTGAGCAGAATTCTATTAGTAAACATACCATTAAGGTCGTCTCTTGCACAGTCATTTAAGCTGGATGGTCAAGTCGTCACTGAATGGTGAAACAACAGTCTTTCAGAAAGAAGAGCCAGAAGAAGTAGCATGAAGCTCAAAAGATGAAGCTAGTCAAATGAAGCAAGCCAAGATAGAAAGACTGAATAGAAAACTATTTTTAAATAGCCATGCAGAATAAAGGTGACCATTGCCTTAAACAGAAAGGATGAGGCTGAAGGCACAAAGTGACTCAGAGGTGAGAGGGAATTTATCAGTGTTTACTCTTTTTTTTGCAGTAATTAAGTCATGTCATTGAAGTTCTTCTTTGATGTATACTATATGCCTTTTTGCTCATACTTCTGGTGTGTCCTCGGCTATCCCATGTAGGACTGCATGGGTTGTAACTACCCTTGCAAATGAGCGGGGTTAACCTACAGGATGGAGCCAGCCAGGTTCTGCCTGCTCTACTAGGCAGCTGAATACCTGTTCCTGTTCAAGTAACCTAAAGGGAACCTGGCTATTGGTTTATTTATTTATATGGCTCCTCATTGTTCCTGAAGTACAACAGACCATTTCAGAAACAGCAGTAGTGTTGAAAATAAATTTAATACGTGAAAACTGATCTCCAGTGACCTCTGTGCATTATGTATTTTGTTTTGCTGCTTTTTCATTGAGTTACTTTCTTACTTTCTTCCTCTAACCAAACTCTTTAAAAACACCTTGGTGGAGTTTCCTGGTTTTATCAATTACAAACCCACTGTGTTCTCAACACTACTGTTAAAATAATGTTTTTGATAGAGTTGCACATTATTGCAAAAGTGACCTTTTTGCACTGGCAAAATTAGGGCAATCTCGAAGGTCAGCATGAGCAATTCACTGAAGCTTCACTTGAAGCTTACTCCTCCCTTCCTGGGATTCAAGCAGCTGTACAGGTGTGCACTTCACTGGCTCTCAGCACACCCTCGGCTACTTGTGCTGCTTTATCAGCAATCCATATCTGCTCCAAAGCAGTACTCCCAGCGCTGAAGCTGCTTGCTGCTGCACTTGGGCACTGCTTAGGGCTCTTTGATGTTGTGACTACTTTTGTCTGAAAGGACAGTGTAACATAAGTACACTCCAGGAAGATTAATCACACTTTGGCTAGGCAGTGTTTGGTGTGTGCAGTACAGATAACTACAAGACATGGAACTGTTCCGACTTTGGTATCCTGTTCACTTTCCCACGGGTGAAAGCAGCAGCTTTTGCTGCTTCATGCACTGGAAATGAATCGCTTTATCCACATCGGTCATTCAGGTTGGGATATCCGTACATGAACTGCTTGTGAGAGCCTGTTCCTCAGCTTCTGTTGCCTCCCCAAAGAGGGGAGCTGTGTCTTTTGTATTACTTTACTTTTTCTCTGACAGTAACAAGCAATAACTTTTAGATTCTGATAGTATTAAATCTTGTCTTTCCTTGCCATATGCTATTACAGATCTATTTGCTCATCTTGACATTTAGATAGCTGGGAAAGTATTCTCCTTTCTTCCTTGACTAGATTTTTATAATAAAAGTATTGTGAAATGCCAACAATTTTCTGGATATATTTGTCCTGCAGGACCTTCTGAGGAAATGAAATTTTACTTGTTATCACCAGACATCCATGTATGACACTGCTGGTGGTCAGACATTCATCATAGTTCTCCTACATGATTTTTTACTGATGGTTTTTGACTGAAATTTAAAAAAAAAAAAAAAAAAAAAAAAAAAAAAAAAAAAAAAAAAAAAAAAACAAGAAACAAAAAAAAAAAAAAAAAAAAAAAAAAAAAAAAAAAAAAAAAAAAAAAAAAAAAAAAAAAAAAAAACAAAAAAAAAAAACAAAACAAAACAAAAAAAAAAAAAAAACAAACAAAAAAAAACCTGTCAGCTTTGCAAAACTCAAAGTTTACTTGGAGTAATGCTAGCATGAGCCATTTACTAGTGTATAGGAACTGGGATAGTTGTTTCCAAAAATCAGTCTGAGAATTATTATCATGGCTCTCTGAGCTTCAGGAAGGCAGTTATCTCAGAATCATTTAGGTTGGAAAAGACCGCAGATCATCAAGTCTGACCTCTCACTGGACACTGTCATGTCAACTAGACCGTGGCACTGAGTGCCACATCCAGTCCTTCTTTAGACACCTCCAGGGACTGTGACTCCATCACCTCTCTGGGCAGCCCGTTCCAATGTCCAGTCATACCTTCTGTGAAGAAATTCCTCCTGACGTCCAACCTAAATCTCCCCTGACCTAGCTTGCTACTGGTTCTTCTCACCCTGTCACTGGTTGTCTGGGAGAAGAGGCCAACCTGGCTACAACCTCCTGTCAGGCAGTTGTAGAGAGATTGGAGAGAGTTATGCTACTGACAAGCTCAGGAGCTTGCTTTTGCACTACACCCACCAGTCTTCTGACTAAAATTGATAGTTTCCATGTGTATTAATGATGTCCACCTCACCTTTGTAAGGCTGTTGACAGAAAATGCCCATCTCCTGCTATGTTTATTCTTTCCCTTATGTTCAGACGTCTATTAGGAAGCGTAATATTTACCCACTTCAGCAATTGACTGCACATTAATTTTTTTTAGTCCGATATGCCAGATTGCCTGTTTACAACTTAACCTTTTCTTGACCCAGTTCACAGCTTACTTTCTTGACTTATGGCCCTCACCAGTTTTTCACCACCATTTGGCTCCAGCTGTTCATATAAAAAGAGGTATTTAATTGCACCTTCCAGTCAGCCTTAGGGCTTGAGAACACTCATCAGTTTTAATTTGCAATACCCTATATAGAAGAGACAGCAGCTCCTAACACTTTTCAGCATAGTGTGTTTTCAGACCTGTATTTATTGGAAATGCTTATATGGCATTCTTACAGGATTTAAAAAAAACACTTGGGAGAGGAAGGAGTGAGATTTAAAACTGTGACAGAGCTGAGCAAGAAGTATAAGCAGTAGTAATATGATGGGAGAAGAGGTGATTTCTGGAAACACTGCAGTCATCCAGCTACAGATTGTTACCCCTCTCATGGCTGTCTGTTCTGAGCCTAACAATGGTTAGATTTCTCCCTTCTGTTCTTTAGTAAAAGAAAATAAGTGAGGTATAGCTCTTTAGTGCCACTTGTGACTGTACAGATCTTCATCATGTTCTTTTTCAATTGTCTCTTCTTCTGACAAAAGAATATTTAGTTCTTTTTCATGCAAAAGCTGTTGCTTAGTTTTCCTTGTCCTCCACATACTCCTCTGAACTGCTTCTGCTAATACCAAAGTGTTTTGAGAGGAAAGGACCAGGATGGCATGCAGTACTTGGCACGGTATTTTTCCTCTGTGATGATGATTGCTCTTTTCTGTTCATTATTTATTTGTGAGAGTTTTGATTTTGCCCTTTTTTGTTTGTTTGAGGCTATATTTATTTGGAACTATAACTGTCTATTTCAATCCCAAGATTTTACTTGTCAATAATGTCTGTTCAATCTCCTTTTCTGTGTGTGGAAAATTACATATTTATGCATGCATGCCTGCAAAATTATCCAAATGAGTTTCTCTCGTGTCTGCATTAAATTATTTGACAATGTAATATCTGGTAACAGAGTGTGATTAAGACTTTTCTGCATTCTTCAGAGCAAGCCCTCACCTTCACTTTCTTGAAAAGTTCACTCTATCAACAGTGATATTTACTGTTTTCCTACTAAACACATTGTTTTAATCTGTGATTACATACGAGCATATCAACCCTTCCTTTAATGCGAAGAAGCAACTGATAACTCTTACTTTGTTTCCTGTTCTCATAAATAAGTAAGGAGTTTATCTTTGATATCGTCCCACTTGTTTTGGCTCTGCAGTTTCTTTCAAGACCTTCAAGGTAAACTTTAATTGAGCATTTTCTGGAAACGTGAGTGGACTATGGCCACCATATCTTATATCATATATATCTTATATCTGTCCTTTGGTACTTTTTTTTTTTTTTCTGAGATTGCTGCTTGCAGTGGTTTTGTTTCCCAGCTTACAGGTAACCTTAAATTTTCCATATTTTGGCCCTCTGTTCAGAGCTGTCTAAGTGCTCAATGCTGAGAGATCAGGGTTTTTCTGACTGAAAGGCCAGTATGAGTGGTTTCTCTGTATCTGGAAGAACTTGGGTAAATTCCCCTCTCCAGCTGGATAGCTTAAAACCTGCAGAAGGAGGTGCTGGTATCCATACTCTGCAGTCCAGCAGGATTGTTTAAAGCAGTATCAGTGGGAACAGTTCCAGGTTAGTCTCTGCAGCACAAAAGACCTACTGTGAGCCAGATCTGCGTCCAAGATGTATTCACATTATGCAAGTATTTCCTGTTTGAGAAGACTATTAATCAAACCAGACAACTCTTTTACAGGAAAATTTTTCTATAAAATTCATATTTAGGACATTGCGTAAAGTTACTCCATAAGAAAAGCTGTTGATGGTTTAAAACAAAACAATTTTTAAAAAGTGAATCGGAGAGAAAAAAGACTGCTTTTGGAAAGTAGAATTGCATTTAGCTCTTCCATGAGCTCATCTTTATGCTTTTCATGACTAATTAAGAGAACAAGTCTTAGGAGGAGTGGCTGAAGGTTGTTTAGTTGGAGAAAAGAAGTCTCAAGGGGACCTTATCACTCTCTGCAACTATCTAAAAGGAGGTTGTAGCCAGGTAGGGGTCAGTCTCTTCTCCCAAGTAACAAGCAATAGGAAATGGCCTCAGTTTGTACCAGGGGAGGTTTAGATTGGGTATTAGGAAAAATTTCTTCATGAAAAGGGTTACCAAGCATTGGAAAAGGCTGCCCAGGGAAGTGATGGAGTCACTGTCTCTGGAGGTATTTAAAAGATGTGTAGCGGTGGACTTGGCAGTGTTAGGTTTGTGGTTGAGTTTGATGACCTTAGAGGTCTTCTCCAGTCTAAATGGTTCTGTGATTCTGTAGCACTTCGTATTTCTACCTGAAGAAAATTGTGTTTATTTAACCTTGAAAGCAGGTTGTACAAGAGGGGGAACTTGTGATTTCATTTCAGAGGTGTGTTGTTGATAGTGCGTCATTCAAGATAACCTCCTTTATTATAACTTGACAAGTGTCATGAAGTCCCAGCACAAGAACCCTTGTAATCATATTTAGACATGGAAACTGTATTAGGGAGTGTTTATGATTTTGGCTTACAAGGAGCAAAATGTACTTTCAGCCTGCAAGTGACTGGTGCTTCTGCTTTCTACACTGAAACCTTGAATATCAGTGCATAAAAGTCACCTAGGGGAAGGGTGCCTGGTACACAGAGAGCAAAGCAGCCACTGAATTTTTCTCAAAGCCATGAGTTTTCCCTTTAAGAGAATTAGGAATCCCTTATTTAGAAAATACATTTCACTTCTGAAGTATCTTCTCATCAGGATTTGTTGAGTAGTCACTTTCCTTGAAGGCCTTCCCCGTGCTGCATTTCTGTTCTTCAGTGGCTGTTGGCTGTGCAATGACTCTGCCCACCAAGCCTACCTTGCACCCACCAGTCCTCTGTTCCTTTCTGTTGACAGTTCTGCAGCACTTGGTTTTTTTTAACTTTTTTTAAAAATTATTTTCCAAGATCAAGCTCAGCTACTCTAGATCTGTTCCATTGTCATCTCTCAGAAGGAGAGACATACTCTCAAGCGTAGTTTCACCCTTGAGCACGACCAGGAGGATTTCCCCTACCCAGGGCATCTGGAAAAGAATAGTTTGACTTGTTACTGATGGTGAAGAGGAAAGATTACTGAGGAAAGGAGGAGCTACATCGTGTGTCTGTTTCCTTTTCCTACTGCTGCTGTGGCTTTCTAAGCACCTAAGCTTTCTTTTTCATTAAGTGGATGATTTCAGTGCTCTGTCTGGGTGTTGCCTTGTGTAGCAGAGGGCACATGTTGCGCATTCTGGAGAGGAAGGAAGAACAGGTCCTCAGGGTAACAGCCATTTGGCTGCAGGCCACAGGACTGTTCAGGTCTTAAATTCTTGTTGGAGTTACAGCAATGACAGAGCTGATATGTAGGATCGTTTTTCTGAAACTGTTAAAGGAAATCCATCTATGCTTGGTACTTGACAACTCGCTGGGAAATACTGTCAGACAGCCAAGTGTGCTCACTTACAGGGCTCAAATGTGTGTTATGTTGGCAGTAATAATTCTGAATACAGCATGCTACAAAGACATATGTTATTCTTTTGGAAGTTATAGTTTGATCCATTCACCATGGTCTTCTTAAACCCTCAGTAGTGAGTTTTTGCTTTCCATCTTATCAGAACAGACTACAGAAGGAGCAGTCCAATGTTCAAACCCTACCCTGCTCAAGTGCACAGTGACAGAGAGGTAGTTATTATGTGTACTAGACTTTTAAAATTAGTTTTCAAGCCAGATCACCCCAACTTTATAATTAATTTTATAGAGGTATGAAAGCAAAATCTTTATTCCTCCAAACAATTCTTCTGCCTAGCTCTCATTTGAACTGAAGCAAGGCTTTGTCTCTTCCTCCTGCTCCTCCCCCTAGCCAATGGTTATAGCAGCGATTTCCTCTCATTAAGTGAACTTCAGATGGAGCCCACCCTCAAATAAAAGTCCAAACATTTTGCTTTGTTTTGGGTAAAGGAGGCAGAGAGTCATGTAAAAGACAGGAGAAAGACAAATAGCCTTTCTAAACAAACAAAGGATAATTGCTCTCATAAATGTGGGTCCTCATAATTTAAGAGCAATAGTTTATATACTTGGTAAGCCTTATAAACAGAGAAGGGAGACAAGGGCCAGAGTTGTGTTCAATAAAAGGTCCAACTCAACAAGGCCCTTGATTGTTAAGTTGTGTATTTTGTGAGCCTCCGCCAAGTTTCCTTGTGAGCAGGGCTGTGCTGTGTGCTGATGGCTGCTGAGGAGCAAGCTCTGGGAGTTCCTCTATAGAGCCTCCTAGGAGTGGGAGGCTGCTGTGGCTGAGAGAAGTTAGAGGCAAAACTGAACTGTGCTGTGCATGGCAAATCTCTCGTGTGCGTAACATGGCATTTTGGGGTTTGCAGGTGTACAGCTTATATAAAAAGTTTGAATTTAGTATATGTTTTTAGGACAGTATGTAGAAAACTAAAATGTGTCCTGTTATGTGCCACATGGTAGAAACCAGTGATAAAGGCTTTAACCTCACCACAGGCCTCTAAAGTAGGTAATTACATGTTTTGAGGAAGGCTGGTTAATTTACCTGGTTTGATTTATTCTTTTTTTGTTTATCTGTTTGTTTGTTTGACTTTTTTTCCTTAAGATTTCAAAACAGTTAATGGGTAAATGTGAACCAGTATTCCTCTTGAAGTGACTTTTGTTGTGACTTACTAGCAGAATCCTTATAGCATTTCTCAGCTTGGATATATTCTGTCATACAGGTAAATAAAACTTGAACTGAAAGCTGAAACTATTTCAAATAATGAACCTTTGGGTTGCCAGATTTTTTCAGAGTTGCTTGCAAGAGTCTGATCATTCTACACTGTTTACAGTGGTGTGTCCAGAGGATTGTATTTCAAGTCTGCTACCATCTCTAACTGGAGGTATTAATGAAGTTTTTGTTGTATTATGCATTAGCTTCTTTCTTGAGCCTCTGCAATCTGCTTGCTTTTAGGTTTTTTTTCCTAGTTTAAAACTAGAACACTTTGTGTATTCAGATCTGGTCTGCTGCAAGTTATCTGGTCGGTAAGTTACACTTGACTCTGGCTACATGATTTTTACTACTAATACTGGGAAACAAGCAATAGATTCCATTTCAACAACTCTCTGAATGTTCAGAGTATTAGAGGGACCTCAGGTCAGAGAAAGGTGCGTGGCAGGGTGGCACAAGTGTTAAATGTGTTGTACCATGTAATATTCTCCATGATCTCCATGAACCAACCTAACACAGGTTGGTTCGTGCCAACGTATAATATTCCTGTGAAGAAATAAATCTTTTTAGGTCTCTGTAACCTTCACTTAACTTTAATGCTCTGGTACCAGAATGTGCAACTGCAAGGAAACAGACCTCTTCTGTGACCCAGCTGGGCTCACTGTCTGAGTGCCACCTCTCAGGCCACTAAATGGCTCCTGGTGCCCAATTAGGTGTGATATAAATAATCTGCCAACGCTTTGGTGGCAGAGAGCAGTTAATACTGTGGCATGCTCACAGATGATTGATGTAATTTATGTGCCTGTCAGCTGCTTTGAGAGCGTGTGGGTGTCTCAAACTGCCCCAAAGCTTCTTTGGTGGTCCATCCGTGTCAGCAGGAACACCTAAGTGTTCTGCCAGCTGCAGAGGAGGATGCTCAGCCATGCTGCATGCCCTGGCTGGCTGTGTGCTGAAGCTGGAGAGCTTGGAGGGTATTGATGGGGGAGCATGAAACCAAGGCTGAGTTGTGCTATTCAGCTATCAAAAGAAGGGAGGCAACTTACTTTCTCCTAGTGGTGAATCTGTCAGATGCAGCAGCATCAGGTCTGTTGCTTAAGCTTCTTAACCACCCTGACTCATAAAATTTGCCTAGATGTCAAAACATGTACTGAGGAAAGTCTTAACAATGCATTTGATGCAGTGTTTCTTTTGGATACAGTCTTTTAAAAGAAGCAGAACATGAATTTACATCTAGGTTGCCAAGACATCCAACAGCTTCTGAATTCCTTGTAGGTTAGTGCAATAGTTATAATGGCTTATTTTAAAATATATAATTAAATATAAACTGAATTTCCTAATCCAGTTTATATTGGTTAAAACATAATAACAAACATCTGGCTTCATCCTCTGGCTCCACTCATCATTATCTGTATGACATTTTTGACATCATATTGTGCAGTGGAGATAGGGGGTTTAACAGAGGGCACAAAAGAGGGAAAACAGTAAAATGGTAGCACTTCTTACACTATCATAGTGAAGCCAGCTCAGTGCACATGGTATCCTCTGTGCTTCCCAGAATTTAGGTACATGTCCCATTTCTGCAGTATGTCTCCCACAGCAGTAACTTCCCCCAGCTCTGGGTCATGCTCCTCATTTTCCACACCTGGGAGTTCTGGTCCTGCATTTGTGCATCATGGGCTGCACTGGAGCTCCCAGAGGACCTGATACGACTCAAAATCACTGTCATGGTTTATGGTATCTGTGCTGGTGCCACTCTGCTGAAAGTGGAAACATGTTTAATAGGGGACAGTTTGGTTAAAACATGGGTAGGAGCCTGAAAAAGACCATAGTATAGTTGTGCCTGTCATGGGTTACTACAGCTCCAAGTAGCATTACTCCCAGGAAAGTGAGAAGGGCTGTGGCCTGGCTGAGTTACAAGGATGCACAGAACACACACTAAAAGTTGTTTTTCTTGCAGTATAAGCTCTTATCCCTGTATTTTCTAAGCAGTGTTCCATTTTAAACAAAGCAGATGAAAACTCTCAGTGCCTCTTTTTGTATAGGTATATCAAATATTTGTCAGAAAAATATTAATGTGGCTTGCTTCATTAATTTTAGCGTAGTAAGCTAAATTTAACTTGGCTTAAAAAATAGTCATTACTAGTGTATCTTTGAGTGTTTGGTGTTCTTTTCATACTCATTTATTTTAGCACATCAATTCCTGATATTACATATTTTAAGAGGAAAAAAAAAAAGGAGAGAGAAAGTTAATTTGGTAAAATCATTCCAGTTTAATTGTGGGATTAGAGTATCCTCATAAGGAATTTGACATCTTTCCCTAGAAAAATGTTTCAAATTATTTAATTGTCTTTAATTTGGTTTCCTAATTATTGGGTGTATATCATTAAGTTTTCCCTGGCTCACACTTTTATAAATGAAAGGTAAGCTTTTTATTCAGTCACGGCACTTCTGTGGTTTGCAGTACTTTGCATACTTCTCAAGAAAATTCAGAGCCACTATTTCATTTCTGACCATCTGTAATTATAGTAAACTGCCTATAGCTATAGCCAAATTTAGCCATATATGGAAATAATGCACATACAAGTATGGAGAGATAATTAGATTATACCAAGGTTGTGATTCCCTGCAGGAGAAACCAGAGTCTGAATCAGCTGCAATCCTTGCCAAGCCAGAACATGATCCCTCGGTGCAGGTGTTCAGCATATCCCTGCTGCTCCACTCTGCAGCGCTACCAGTGCTCCACAAATCCACAGTGACATCTAGGTTGCTTTTGGAGTTTGTCCACACCTTTTCTAAGCAATCGTTTGTTGCAGCTGGTTAAACAACACGCTAATCCCTAGCTTTATTTTGAAATTCTTGTCAACACCTGATATAAATCACTTTTCTCATCCTTAAGAATATAACAGAAACAAACAGCAGCTAGTGTTGAATCACAGCCATGCACTGCAGTAGAGTACTGTTCAATTCACGTAACTTAAACTAAAATAAAGGTCAAAGCATTTTAATGACATGAAATGAATCAGTAGTTGATGAACTGCTCATTTGGGTTCAGTACCAGTAATGCCACAGATAAATCACAACACTGAACACTGAATTGACGTTAATAAGCACTTACAGAAAACAGCTTTAACTGATCCCCTAAAGTTCTGGTCCCTTTCAAAAGTACGTAGACATACTGTACCAGAATGTGTAGATTACAATCCTACTCTGCCCTATCTGAAGTGCACCCCTATCCTGCAGGAGAAGTGGGTGCTCTCACCTCATGGGACCCAGTGCTGTTCCCTGCAGCTGGGGAGGCTGCACCCATCAGCTCAGGTGCAGCCTTTGAGGTGTGGGTCTCTGCCTGCAGCAGCCTGCCTGAAGGCAGACAGCTCATGGCCTTTGAGAGGGGGGCTGCGCTGTCTGCATGATGACTTTCTTCTTTGCTAAGGTGAGTGGTTAAAGGATGACAATTTTCTTTTTTAACATGATTGGTTTTGGAAAGCGCACGCTGGTTTTGTGAGTTTTTTATGCATGTACACCACAAATGATTCACTCACATTCCTGTCTTCAAAGGCAGTGTTACCCAGACCATTTACCAAGGTTGGGCCATGCCATCATCCTCTCTTCCTAGATCTCAGTTTGTTATCATCAGTAATATTCTACCTTGGCAGAGTGTAGAAGCATACCCTCCACCCACACCTTTGTGTACAGCGGGGCTGCTAAATGCAGCTCAAGTGTGATGAGATTGCTCTGCTCTTGACCGTTTGGGGTTTTCTGTAAACAAAAATCCAAATTCCCTTCAAGGAGCAAATACCTGTTCACAGAAAGGCTGATGAGCTTGCTGCAATGCACTGCAGGCAGATGAGGCTTTGTTGTGTTACAAGGCAATTTGCCTAAGGAGCAGACTCTGCCAGCTGTAGTCTCAGCTAAAATAACATATTCTGTCTGAATTGTTCCCCAGACATGGCTACACTTGCATGAAACTCGTTATACTCAGTAAAGAAGACTCAGTAGCATCACTGGTGAGGTGAGTGCCACAGATATAGAAAGCAATGAAGAGAAGTGGCTGATGGACTGGGCTGTGCAGGAACCATGACTCAGTTCCAAGGCAGGCATCCCACCTGTGTTTTGGAGCAAGGAAGAGCTGATGTCCGTGTTTAGTGCTTCATCCTTGTGGGTGGAAGCATTGCATGCCCCTCTGAAGCCTTTTCTTATTGTGTGGTGTTCAGATGGCTTCTGGCTCTTTCATAACATAGCAGATGACTTGGGAGTGTGTTCTCACTTTCCAGGGTTTACAGAGTAGACTTTTCTGAATCAACAGAGGCCATTCAGTATAGAAGCCTTGTGAGTCAAATATCACTTCAGCAGTGTATGTGTTTGTTACATCATTTCAGTAAACTCAAAGCTTTTTAAGGTTTTTCCTTAAATAACTATGAGGGTCAAAACCAGGGTTTGTTCAATAAGAAGTGATGCTCCATGTGAACTGCACCATCTGATCTTGCACTTTGCTAATGCAGAACCCTGAACAGACACCTTTCTGTAAGGTATGAGCTACTTTTTTGCTAGGATTTTATGCAGTTAAATCACAGCCTGATGCTATAGTGGCAGAATTCAAATACTGCAAAAGTCACGTGAAAAGAAGCTCGATGGAGAGACAGGTCATTGATAGCTTGTTTTCCATCTCCAGAGTGAGGTACAGACATTCCATTTCAGCAGGTAGTATACAAAAGTCCCATTTGATGTGGTAGGGAGATGCTTCTTGGCAGGCCAATAGCTCTTGAGATTCAAATGGAAGGACTTCAGTGCTCTGGTTAGTACTAGAGGCACCTCTGTAAGACATAAGCTGACACAGATGCTCCTGTCAGTGAAAATGCCCTGCATCACTGCTTTTGTCACCTCTGTTTCCTTCCATGTCTCATATCAAAACAGTCAGTTCAAACCAAAGGAGAAGGATGTCTTTTGATAGACCCTATTCCCATAAACTAGAGGGTGATTAGGAATTGACAGCAGATTTTGCTGGGTAAAAACTAAATAGGGTTTACAAACTGGGTAAGATACTAAATAGTGGAAGTTTCAACATTTTGTACTAGTTTTTGAATCCCCCTCAGGGCTAGAAAAGTATTTTCCTGAATCATGTGTAATACCAATATTATCACTGCTTTGCACACTGCTCACCTGTTCTGTAAATGGAATTAAAGTTACAGAGTAAGTAAATGTATAACTGGATTACAGCAGATTAGTGCCCAATGTTTGCAATCATATCTCACTTCTTACTTTAGCATTTCTCATAGTGGCACTTTTGCAGTGTCATGTTCCTATGTGTGGTTCATGCTATAAATAGTAGTGAATACAGCACGAGTGGAGTGTAGCTCAGTATAACAAAATGAAGGCAATACTTTCCAGGCAATTACTGATGTTATAGAAGTCTCTTTGCCACAAGTAGAACAGAGAGAGTGAACTAACCTGGCAGTGTTTCAGATTCAATGTGTAGTGAGAGGAGTTGTGATCTTGTGAGATGCTGGCTACTCTGAACTGTCAGTGGACTCTGGTACTCTGCACATCCCAGAAAGTATTCAGCATTCAGGTACTGCAGCGTCAGCTTCTGTGCTTGTAAATCCAATGAGCTGGAAAATGTGAAGTCACTTTATGTTTCTAAAATATTTCCTAGTAAAAAGTCTTTTTACCGTTTCATTAGAAGTTTTTTAATGTGATTTTGTGATCTCTCTTTTGGCTGTCTTCCATGTTTCCAAATTATACTGAGGAATGCTAGAAATACATTTTTATAAATTTCTTCTTTGGATTAGTCTTCTGCTTGAAGTGATGTGCAATTAGGAAGGAGACGATGAAGTCATTACTATAATTTCTCCACCTGAAAGCACCTAGTGGAACTGCATTAAATGTCTTTTCTAGAACCTTAGCCTCATTATACATGTACCTTAATTCACATCACATATCCTGTAAACACAACCTTGTCATCACTTCACTGCTTAAGTATACTAGTAGTACAGTAGTATGACACTGCTTTGCTCTCTCTGCAGTTTACAGAGCATAACCTTCCCCTGTGCCATGTGTCCATCAGCCTCATTTCTAAAGCTGGTTTTACAAGTGTCAATTCAACTGAAGGTAGTCTGAGTGTGCATTCACTAGGACTCAGTACTAGTTTAGTAGTTCAGGTAGTCCTTGTCTACAAGCTTAACACAGTGTGTCCCACCAAGATGTCTGTAGCCTCAACTCTGCCAAAAAGCAGAGCACATGTTAATATTTCTGTGCCAAGGAAGGAGACTGGCAATGGAGACTGCTTAGGAGTCTCAGAACTGATGCCAGTGATTGCTGTGTCTCAAAATCAAGATTTAAATCACAAGGATCTTTGGTATATTCATTGTATTGTAACAAAAAGAGAGAGCATCTTGAGAAATTTTCACTGGAGCTTAGCAGTCTTAGCAGAGGCCGCATATGAGGAGAGTTTTATATGCTCCTGTGGAGCCATGTGCATTGCAGTAAATTTCATCCTCTTTTCTCCCAAAATGGAGAATGGTCTGCGTGGTTTGAACCAGGAGTACAAAATCTGTGAAAGTGCGTACTGAAACAACCTTGAAAAAGTTGTAGCAAGAGCATTGCTTCTCAGCCCAAAATGTGTACTTTTGCCAACCTGATGGAAACGAGTGGCACACCTTGCTGGTGAAAATAAGCATCAGTTACTCAGTGCTGTTCTGTCCTTCATTTTCATGCCCCGTGACAATTTCTTACAGTAAGGGTTTTAGTTCTCTGTTTTAGATAAACAAGGATGGCTGACAAATCAGTGCTGGCTGGTGATTAAGGGTGGGAAAGTTCTTGGGTCATCCTGTCTAAACAACAGCTAAAAGCAGAGTTTTCTTCATAGATTAATTCCTCTATTGTTGTGTTTAGATATGTTGGGTTTTTTATTAGTGTTGCTTCTTCCTAGAAAGCTCTAGATGTCAACCCCAACTAACTCAGCCTGTGCCTTGACCTACTTGTGTACTGTCTGGTAATTTCTAGCCCTCAACTACAATGTTTTCTCCAAGTCAAACTTAGCTACTGCTCCTCCTTACAGAGGTTTTCAAGTGCAGTAGCCTTTCCATCCCCTCTGTCTTCTGTCTATATGCATTGGAGGTAATGGTGCGTATTAGCATATCCTTTTAGATCTTCAGCTGCACAGGTCAAAATTACTTAACCTTTCCTCTCAGAGTTTCTGAAATAGTGCATTTGTTATGTCATTTTCACAAGGGTTTGATTTGCATTAATTGGGCATACTTTGTTCTTCTACGCAAGGCCTCAAAGAGAAGAGTCTTATTAAATTCCATTGAATTAATTATAGAATAATCAAATTTAGAAAGGATGTTTGGAGTTTTTCCAACCTTTCTCTCAAAGGAGGACCAAATACAGCATGTTGCCCAGGTGTCTCTGCTTGATCCCATGCTTGACCACTCTCACCATTAAAATTTTGTACACTTACCTCTTCTGTACTTCACCAGCTTGATCACAAGGAAGGTATGGGAGACAATGTCTTATCTAATAGCTTCAGAAAATTGTTCTCTACTGCTAGATGACTACTTTCATGTGCAGGTAAACTTGATACTGTCTGTCATATGTGATGAAGGTACCACTGAAAGTCTTGAGATACACTAGTTTTTCAGTGACTTCTGGCAAAAGGTGCTCGTCCTTTGTAGAGTTCAAGAGGTGTTTCTACAGGTGCCATGAGCCAGTGCTGAGCCTCGGAATTATCTGAACTGGGGGCAAAGAACAAATATCCCTTAAGCCAGTTCTCATTAATGGCTATGTTACCAGGTGCCAATAATTGCCTGCTTGAGTTTCAATATTTAATGATGAGGGTGATCATCTATCATCTCAGTCACAATTGAAATGGAACTTGAGTTGGTTTACTGAAAAAAAAACAAGCTATACAAAACCCCCATGATGGGAGAACAGATTTGAAGATACCTGGAACCATAGTGTAAAGTTCATTCAGAAGATGCCTGTTTGAAAGTGGAACTTAAACTTCATGTGCTCTTTGTCGGAAGTGTGTTAGAGTTATTTCATGGAATGACAGAATGGTTGAGGTAGGAAGGGATTATCTGGTCCAAACCTCCTGCTCAAGTTGGTCCACCTAGAGCTGGTTGACTGGGACCGTGTCCAGATGGCTTTCATATATCCCCAAGGATGGAGACTCGACAGCTTCTCTGTAACACTTGTGCCAGTGCCACTTCTCACAGTGAGAAGTGTTTCCTGATGGTGTTCAAATGAAAACTCAGGTGTTTCAGTTTGTGCCTATTGCCTCTGGTCCTGTTGGCCACCACTGAAAAGAGCCTGGCTTCTCCTGTACACCCTCCCATCAGGTGTATATGTATGTGTTCATGAGACCACCCTGACAAGTTCCCTTTGTTCTTGGGCTTAGTGAAGAAAAGGGCCTTTCTCCTGATCTTCCTCTTTCTTTGTAATGATGCCAAATATATTTTGATTCCAAATGCTGCTTCTGATGCTTTCCTGTCTTCAAGTCTACTCCCTAAGATATTGCCATAAACTGATGATACTAAATCTGAGGATAAATATAAAATTCTGTATAGAGATAGTGATGGCGTTTTATGTAATTAGCTTGTGTTAACATGAAAAATAAGAGTCTGAAAGATTTAAATGATGCCATTGTTCTTTCAATAATAACTCAGTGATTGTGTAGACATAAGTATCATATTTCCTTTTTTTTTTTTGCATAATGATTTTGAGTTAATGAAGTCAAAATGACATTAAAACAGTCAGTGAATAATTTTGTTTATCTGACTTCTGTAAATTGAAATCACAATGGATTGGAAAGGAATAATTACAGTCAGTTATTATTTTATGTGCAATAAGGCAATTATTTATTGTGGCATTCAGTAGACTGGGAAGTTATTGAAGTTGCCATAAATACAGAGTGCCGAATTCTTGACTTACTTGCACATATGTACATCTGATACTCCTCAAATGTCAGAGTACCAGATGCTGTTGCATATAAATAGCAATCTGCGATATATACATCACAAGTCACAGACACAGCAAGTGGGACCTCAGACGGCAGGGCTGGGTTTCAGAGGGTGGCTAATGTGCTGCCTTTGCAGTTTTAAGGACCATCTGTTTTGACACTGCTTCACACTGGTGGTCAGGAATCCATATAACTTAGTGCACTTGGGCCTGAGCCAGTGACATTTTTCTACTAGGAAAAAGCTGCCAGTGGCCATGTCTCTTTCCTAGCTTAACTCCCAAATTTCCCATAAACAAAATTTTAATCCTTGTGGTTCTGAATAAGCACTATGTGCTTGCTCAGTGTGTTGTTATGTGTATATTGTGTGTGTGTGTAACAAGAGGGGACTGCTGACTGTCACTCTAGGGCTCTCATAACGTGAAGTGTTTATTATGAAAAACCCTTGGTTTATGTATCTTTGTTGGAGACATGTTGGATAAGTGAGGTTGCACTGGTGTCCTGGGTTTCTGCTTTGGAGGCCTGGGTTTCTTTTCTTTCATCCCCTCCAGAGTGTTCCTATCACCCAGGTCCCAAAGGTGATTCGCTGGGGAATTGGCTTTGGCTGGCTCTTTGCTGAATGCATTCTTTGTCTGTCTGCATAGTGGTAACATTGTGGGCTTGTAAAAAATGTAAAACTGTGGATTAAGTGAAGTTTTCTACTATTCCTTAGAAAAACTCTGGAGACCAGGTTTGCTTTTCTCAGTTTGGCCATGTATCAGAAGGGAGGAGGGATGCAAGCCTAGAAATTTGCTCTCAAAACATCAGAATGCTTGCCAGGATGCTAGCAGGCGCTTTTGAAGCGATCTTATTCTTGGAAAGGAAAATAAACTTTGGAAACTGAAGTGTAAATGGATCTGAACTGATAGGGAGCAGGTGTTGCAGATTGGCCTTCAGTTGTGCTTTGCACAGTTCTACTGAATTTTTGTAATCCATACCCATCCTACGGATGCAGGCAGGGCTCTTGATGGAGTCCGTCCTAGTCTGCAAAAGCATTAGTCTGTGAGTAAACATTTCTCCTTTGTAAAGTCAGGAAAACTGTAACTGTCTCAGTGTAAATCTCCTCCAGGATGGAAGAGAGCTCACTGGATTCACCCTGGAGTGAGCAATGACATGGTAATTTATTAAGCAGTTTTTAGAAGAAGGTTATATTCACTTGTCTATTGGCAACATTGTTTTATTGTTTCATTATCATTCCCTTGCTGATAACTTGGCTGGTAGAGGGATGTGTCTTCTCCCTTAATACATGATTCATCAGCTGGGACACCAGGTGGGCACTTGCAGATATCTCACAGGGCAATCCAGAAGGATCTGGGCAGAACCAAGCTGAGCTGGGATTTGCTTTACCTTTTCATTTGGTTTTCTGTTGGGTTTTGATTTTGTTCTGTTTTTTTTTAATCTAGAGGCCTCTTCTTGTGCTGTGTACAACTCCATCTCATAATTTGGAGGTATGTCTCTTCCCAGATTATCAGCAATGTTTTCAAAACCTGCAATCATTTTAGGAAGGGTATTTGGACTATTCTAAACTATAATGATTTAATGAATCATTAGCATATGGAGAGATACTATTTACAAGAGCATGTAGTGACGGGACAAGGGGGAATGGCTCCAGACTGAAAGACAGTAGATTTAGATTAGATATACGGAAGAAATTCTTCCTTGTGAGGGTGGTGAGGCACTGGAACAGGCTGCCCAGAGAAGCTGGAAGTGTTCAAGGTCAAGTTGGATGGGGCTCTGAGCAACCTGGTGTGTTGGAAGGTGTCTCTTCCCACAGCAGAGGCATTGGAACTAGATGATCTTTAAGAACCCTTCCAACCCGGGCCATTCTATGATTCTTTGACCTAAACTTGAGTGTTAAGATACAAGCGTAACTTTATGGCTTTAAATCTCTCATTACTGTTTCTTCTTCTTGTGGCGGTCAAGAACTAACGGTCCCCATTTGATGGGGGTGCAAACAGGAATGTCTATTGAAACTGCAACATACAATATATATGCTCAGAAAATGAATATTCATCCCAGGGTTTGACTTATGCTAAATATGGGAGGAAATACTACAACTAGGGGATAACACTGGGAGGAGATGTTATAACTAGGAGATAACACGCTATTCACTATGCAAAGACATATGGTAATGGACACAAGTTAGAAAACACAATGGAGTCTGCATACAGGTTCAGGGTGTATCCACTAAGTCGAGGCAGCTTCATACATCTTGGAGACAGGAAGGCGACAGAGATTCGCAGTCTTATATCTGTCAAGAGATGTCCATTCAGGGTTTTCCCAAGGTTTCCTCGACATCCCTGTTAACTCCTTCATTGCCAAGAGGTTTTTTACTCCAACATCTTCTGTTTGGCATTTGCTTACCATTTGTTTCTCCAGTTTTGGAGGTCAAATCATGGATCCCTGTTAATCTGAAAGTCAATACTTTCTGAGAATTTCATGCTTTTAATGTGCCAAAAGTTGGTTAGGAAAACTAATGTTCTTTTAGTCACTTATAGTGAATATGCTGGAAACAGGCATTCTTGGGGGAATTATTTGTCTAACTGTAGCATTTGCTACCAAGTGGATGCAAGTCATCTTGATTACACAACAAAGTGATTATATTGTTAGCTTTTCCCAGAGGCAAACATTCCTCTGCTTTGTGTATTATTTTCTGTTTAGAGTCACGCACATCTAAAAGAACTACATTTCAGAGTTCTGAGGGTCCTCTTGGTTTTGATCCATATGAACTGGGGATTTTGAAAATGTTTCCTTCCCATAAATTTATTCCAGTAACTTGTCTTGAAGTTCTGTGCTAATGCAAACTGATACATCTTTTATTCCAAATTCTTCCATTTTTGCGAGGTGAAATAGTGGAACATTGGACTGGAACAGCTGACCGGATTTCTGTGTTTTGAAGTTGGGAGCCATTAAATATTTGTTTCAGTTCTCTGTATAAATTGCAAAGATGCGTTTGCATCAACACAAACTTATTGTCATTGTATCATTCAAAGACAGAGTAGGATCTCTTTGCCCCAGCTCAATGTCACTCTAAGTGACTGGTTCTGGCATGTGTGTATGTCTTGAGAGCAATTTTCAAGTAATACACTCATCTTCTCTATGTTTATGTCAAGTTAGTATTAAATGAAAAATAAAGAAGAATGGATTTAAAAAAAAAAAAAAGGTGGAACAGAAGCATAAAGGTTGTGTAGTGAGTCGAGTGTTTTACCTGACAAAATTTTGACCTTGCAGCATGTTAGAGTAACTCAAAGAAAAGGCAGAATGTAGTTCTAAGCTGTTTTCACTGAAACAAGTCATTCTCCAGATGAATTGGGAATATTTCTGTATTCACCAGTATTGGGCTTCTGGGTTAATTAACACTTCTAAAAGCTTATCAGGAGACGAGGGAGAGATGAAAGCAAGCTCTTTAATATGTGGAAATTAAACTAACTTGCTATCTTTTTGTTGTCTTATTTAAGCATGTTATAAATGCTTATTTTCATTTTAACCACATTTGGTTTGCACATTTCAAAGCAATGCATTGAGCAGAATAGATCCCTGCAGGTGTGATAATCCTGAAAACAGGGAATGATGAAATGCAATGTGTCCAATCCTTTGATAATCCAGCCCTGAGAACCCAGCAGGGCAGAGGTTGCCTCTCCTCAAAGTGGTATAGATTAGCCTGGGAGGTGGTAACTCCTGATTTGGAGGAAGTGGACACGGGGTTCTTCACCGACCAGGGCATTCATCTGCATTAGCATTTTTGTTCAAGTCCAAAGCTCAGATTAGAAATGCCTCTACTGCTTACCCTGGTTTAGTTACTACCATGATGAATATGAACTCAGTTACCCTCAGGCAAAACTAAAGCCAAAAAGTATATTCTGGCAGGACACCTAAAATACCAAAGGCAACCCCAACTGAGCATTCAGGTTTGGGGATTAAATTAAATATTGGCTAAAAAAGAACACTCACTTCCCAGGCCTGTGGATGTTGGGATTTCAGCAGTAATAGTTTGGCTCTACAGAGCCCGTCTTTCTGGGCTGCACTCCTTGCTAATGTAAATATAAACTAACTCAGCTGGAGGAGCTCCCTGGCATACCGCTAGAACTTGGGAGAGGATCTGACCTGAAGGGTTCAAATAGAGCTTGTACTCAAGCGTGTTTGGAATTCATTTTGGGGTTACATATTTACTGAACTTGAAAAAATGCACCTTCCAATCTATGTGTTTTCCCAGAAATGATGCACTGTGAAACCCTTTTCTCAGAGCTCATGTGCTAGTATCATCAGTGGTACTGAAGGCAAAGTTAAGATGCTTTGACTTCCTAAACTAATAGTGAAATATGTTTTTACTTTCTCCCCCTCAGTCTTCGTATTTTTAGCTCCATTCAAAAATATGAGGATGAAATTAATTCTTGCCATGTGGCAGGGGACAAAGTCAGTAGAGGTGAAGTTAGTTCCAGCTTTTGACAACTACATTATAAGGAAGAATTACTTGCTTAATAGAACTATAACAATTACTTCAGTTGCAGTGCTATTTGACTTTAAGCATCTCATGTGAATATGCCAGGAATGCAAGATTAGGTCTCCAAATACATGTGGAGGAGTTTATAGGCTAAAGAAAACTGGAGCTTGACATCACAGAGTAGTTACACCAGTATAATCTAAAGTGTAAAATGTTACACACAAACTACTACAAAACGGTTTCAAATTTAGGTTAACGTATCCCTCTTCCACAATGCCACTAATCTTATACAGTAGGTACAGTTTCTTACTACATTCTATAGGATGTTTTTAAAAACTATAAAAGGTTATTTTAAGTTCTGTGGAACTGTTCCTTTCAAGAGCATGTGGATGTGATTACTTTATAAGCTCCAAGGCTGCTCATTCTTACAGTGACAGATCAAGTTTTGTCACAGGTCTTTGCTCTCAAAAAGAAAGTTGCGTGACCTACAAGGTATCACAGGATAAGAACTTAGTTTTCACCTTTGTCAAGGTGTTTTTGTTCCTCTGACCTCAGTTTTCAGTCTAATCTTCTGTATTGGCAAGAATAAATGATCTGGTGGGAGGGAAGCAGTAGCTGTAACCTATCTCAGGTTTATTTCATCTGTTGCATGTGTGTGTTGGAAACAAACTGGTGAAATATGGACTAAATGAAATCATCATATGGTGGCCACTGAAGGGAAATAGTATATTGTGTCATTTATCACTGTGGATGTTTGTCAACTGTGATGATGTTTCACAAAGGGCCCTTTAGGAATCACATAATATTATGAGGTGGAAGGGACCCACAAGAATCATCAAGTCCAGCTCTTGAATGAATGGCCCATATGGGGATTGAACCTGCAACCTTAGTGTTATTAGCATCATGCTCTCACTAGCTGAGGTAATCTCATCATACCTTACAGTATTTGTTAACAGGTTGCTAGACTTCCCCTTTGCTTCTAGAAACCATCTGTTTCAATTGAATTGAGACACAAAATTACAAATATATGGAGGAATGGGGTAAGATTTATGATATTGGAGCTGCAGTATATTTGGAAAACTGAAATTGAACACAACTTCAGAAGAGTATTCAGAATACTCTTGAAAAAGTAAGAGATTAAGGAGACAGAAAGCATAGCATTCTCTAAGGAAACAGGTGTAGGGAAGATGAATGGTTTCTGTAAACATGGATGAAGAAAATAAATGTCCAGGCAGCTTGCTGTATGGCATATGGGAATTCGGGCAATACATGGAATCACATAGTGACTACATCAGCCTTTGCAGACTGTTGAAATCAGGAAGGTTCAATGGTTCAGTGGTTCCCATGACATATAGGTGTAGAAGGGTCTACTTCAGCCACTGCGGGTGAGGTTAGGTGGTGTGTGGTGCTCATTTTGTAGCATTGTGCTTTAAAAGAAAATCACACGGGTTGGAGAAAATTTAAAGGAAAAACTAGGAAGAACTGTGAATGTTAGTAACACGACCAGGGAGGAAAGCAAATGCATGCAATAAATCCTTACAGGAAGAATGGAGATGTCTCGTTCTTCACAATCTCTAGGAGAGGGGGCAAGAAACAGCTTCTTATATGAGCCAAATAAGAGGAAAAATTTAGGAACTTGATACAGTGGCAACACTGGAACAGACACCTCCATGAGCTGAGTAATAGCTGTCCCTGGCAGTTAAGAACAAGGCAGACATGCACATCGGAGTTGGTTTAAGTGTACTTGGTGCTTTTGGAGAGAGATGAGAGAGCTCATCCAACTTTATTTCTCATTCTGTATGCTCTTCACTGTGAAAGGATGCACAGTCATGTAGGTATCTCTACCAGGCAACCCTTTCCTTCTGGCATACATGAACTTGCTGCAGCCCAGCACACGTTTACACAGTGAGCTTTTGTTCCAGCTGCTCTCTGCTATCTCTGGCTGTCCAGTTCCTCCCAACCTCCTGGGACTGGGAGGAACCGAGGTCACTAAGGTAGCATAGCTTGAGAGAAATGCCTGAGGATGTTTGTGATGTGGATGATGCTTTTTTTTTTTTTTTT